>BLKM01002108.1:15283-205294 GCA_013340265.1 Coptotermes formosanus
GCCATCAACACCTTAAATACCACACTTTATACGACAAACTCCACGGAACGGATCCATTCATGGAAAGCTCACGGTCACTTAGCTAACCAAAAATTCCTCGTGTCTTACCAAACCACAGACTCATTATTGTGTTCAGAAGGGCCTGCTACTGAACCATATTATGAGCCAGATTAAACCCGTCCACAGCCTCCATCTACACCCAAGTCTTCCTACAGATGTGTGCTTTTGGATGTCTCGTGCAGTAATTTCAGTTCCTAAAGCGTGGTGATATTACACAAACAAACACAGCCGTCAGGTCTGGTACATAGAATGGAACGTTTCGTAAGAATTTGCTGCTTCCATCTTCAGTGTTCTCTAAATATTTTGGCCCTGAATTCCTATGAAATTGCATGACCTTACAACAAGATAAGAAAATGCACTGCGCACTCTACGCAGTTAAAACCTCACATCTGCGTCCTGTTGCTGACGTTATCTTCAGATCAACAGCGATTAAGTTAACTCTTAAATCACGTAACCTTGTAATTCAAACGGAAATGCCAAGACCGAAGACAAAACTGTGCGTTTACATTAGCACGTACAAGAAGCGCTGTTATAGCCCCTCGCAGTTACGCGGTTCCAAAAGATTGCAGGTTTTAAAGCCCCTTTGTGATGTCACAATACTGCACCTCAAAAGTGATTGCTGAGCAGCCATGCTGGTAGTTTCAGTTTCTGTGAAGGTAAAAGCAGGTAATGTTGCACCATGAAGGCCTATACACAGAAGGACTGGAGGTAAAACTCCACTCATGCTAAACATTGGCCCTACATGGAGGTGAGTGATCAGCTTCACATCCCAGTCGCTCTGCCCCCGTTGAAAGAACTCCCGGTACCGAATGAATAAGAGGCTGGGTTCACACCACAGTCGGTCTGATCTTGGCGAAAGAAAAATTAAAATCTCTTGCACCTAAGGGGAAACAAATTCTGGATCGTCCTGTACGCAGCCTAGTCCCTATACCGACTGAGCTACCCACCTTAATTCGCATACCCACTATTCAAGTACAGGCCTGTGTTTTTATCACCTCACAGAACATCAGGTTGTGATCAGTGACACCACAAACATTATGGCAATGGGATGGATGGGTGGGGCATGTAGAACTCAGCAGAGGAATCGGAAAAAGTTATAAAATTTTGGTCAGAAAAATAAAAATGAAGTGCTTCAGAAAACAAGTTTGTAGATGGGAGGATAATATTAAAATTAAATTTTCAGAAACTGAATGCACATGCACCGGTGTGGATTGGAGTAACATGGTTCAGGAAAAAAAACGGCGGGCTTTGTGAATACGAAATGAGGGCGGGAAATTCTTGTCTATCTGAGGAACTGGAACTTGCTTCCTTGAGTCAGTCAGTCAGTCAATCAGTCAGTCAATCAGTTTGACTGCAGAAGTCGGTTTAATGTTTGCTTTGTGACTAGCTGATCGACTCAATCACACAGCTTGCCCACTGTGTATGTCAAGACCTAACAATCAAAGAAAGAAGCAAGGAAATGTATGCATATTGTAACAATTGTGGGATGTTCGCTTACTTCTGCTCAGTTATGTGGAAAAGTGCAAGTCTTATAGGCAAAATGCGCGCTTAATTATTCTGTACAACACATTCCGCGTCACAAATGTTTAGAGTTACACTGCACGTGATGGCAACTCCACTGGTCTTCGAGTACAGTGTCAGTTAATAACAGAATTGGAATAAACAGACAGATTTTACTGCAATTAGCCGCTGTCGAAAGTCTTACAAAACTTTTCTGTAGGTTAAGCAACGCTCACACATGGTCGGACAGCCATATCTAAGCCAATAGACATGTGTGTGCAGCTTTTAGTTCTGAACGCTGTAAAAACATTTGTTCTGAGATATGAAATTATAAACTGTGCGATATTAGTGACCCTCGCTACCATGTGAAAAGTCACCTATCCAATCTTCTCTGACACACTACATATAAAATAGTAGCCAAAAAGGCCCAGTCAGTATAGTAACAAGGATGAAAGATAGAGGAATAGTGGTTCGATTCTTGGTACCAGCAACAGGTGTTTCCTCTTACCAAACGCTCCACACAAACTCTTGTTTTACTGGTACTGGAGGCTCTGTCCCAGGGTTTAAATCAGTCAAAGCATGAAGCTGACCATTCACCTTCATGTTGTGCCGAAGTTAAGCATGAGTCTGCAAATGCATTGACGGTGGCGCAGGGAGAAGCTGACCTTTAAATTAAACACCATTACAGTGTTCCCTACGGCCAGCCACTGACCCCTATCCTGAGCCAGCTTAATCCAGCGCACACTACCACCCTGTTCCTTTAAGTTCCACTTTAATCTCACACTCCTACTTATGTCTCTTCCCTTTAACATACCTGGTTGAAAAGTAGCCATTTCTCATCTCTGTCATGTGTGTTGCATGTCAGAGACTGCTTGGAGTGGGGAGACATGGACTCACACAACCGTTGGAAGGACCTGCACGGAGAGCACGGCAGTGAAGTTGTGTTCTGGTGTACATTTGCGATTGTTGGCAGAAATTGTCACAGGCTGGAGTGCTATAAGCACCTGCCCACAGACTCTGCAACATACCCCGTCACCAGCCAGTGGGGGTGGAGTACAGGTTACCAGTTTGGTACGCACATCCTTCAACGGAAGATGGGCCCACCTCCCACAAGCAAACACACCAAGCCGGAACATAATGCCTGCGCCTGGTTTGCAAAGCCGCATTCTAGGAATTAGCTGCATCTTATGCCTATGGTTTGCAGGTGGAAGCACGTCTGCGGGGACAACAAGCCTCCACAGTTGGGTTGGGTGGGGCATGGGCCTTCCTGCGGAGCCAGCAGCTCGTCAGCCTGTCAAGAAATTCCCTGCAGTTTATACAATCCCAAGGTTCATTACCGTGTTCACAGCAGCCAGCTACTCATCCGTATCCTCAGACTAATCCAATTCACGTCCTTCTATTCCATTTCTTTAAAATCTATTTTAATATCATCCTCCCTCTATGCTTACGTCTTCCAAGCTGCCCCACCAAAACCTTGTATGCATTTCTTCTCTCCTCCATTTGTGGCACATGCCCTGCCCTTCTCATTATCCTTTCTTTGATCACCCAAATAATATATGGTTAGAAGTGCAGCCAATGTTACTAGTGCTCCTTGCCATAGCGCTCAACATCTTGTTCAGTGATACGGCATACAGCTTTAAAGTTACCAGTGCTCCCCACTGCAACACAACTATTGGCCTAGGCGTTGCTTTAAAGACTAAAAAAAATGAAACTACTTTTCTATCCGATGCTTCCGGAATTCCGAAAGACCACTGCTTTTTGGAAAGTTCCCAGGCTTCACCTGTCTGACCTTCTGGTCGGAGTAACATGTAGAAGATCAAAATTAACCTGAATTAAGTTGAAGATTCAGCCCGTACCACACAGTAAACACACTCCATCTCAGTTATAAAAACCAGTCAGTTAGTGCTGTATACGGAAATAATCGCTGTTTGTTCTGAGATCCACACAAAACACATAAATACACTGTGTGGGCAGACCATAGAATTGCTGAGTGTTAAACCATGTGGTATGTAAAGAAAACCTTGAATTTAAACAGCAAAAATGTTCTATCTGGCCAGTGACACATACCACACATCTTGAATGCACAAAACACTACATGTCAATCAGACTGTCTGCTACACCATGTAGAAGAAGGTTTAAAATTCATCACCCCCTCAGACATTAAACAAATTATTCATAGAAATTGAAAGCATGATACACACCTACATAACCGCATCGCTCTGAAGCAGACCATGTGGAGCCAAATCAAGGCCTCATTGCCAAGCCATCATGTGTAGACAAAAGAGAGAACAGGGCATGACTAAAGTTAACTGACAAAATCTTCTTTTTGTGCACTTTGTCCATCATCTGATTTTTTAAAGAAGCACAAGGATTAGAAAGCCCACTCTGCTTCTGTCTTCAGGCAAAAAAGCACCCACCCTGGTGGAACCCTTAGACTGAGCTATTCTCAGTTACTGGGCACAATACAAACAGTGAACTTGTTACGACACACACTTGAGAACAGTTCTAGTACAAGGGTAGTAACAGTAACACGGCTGTTAAAAATTAAAAACGAATGAGACTCAAAAATAAAACCTGGACAGATCCACAAATTAAAAATCATAAAAAGAGCCATGGACACAGACTGATCAGACCACAGGCACAACATAAAAGTCCAAAACACTCATACTTAAGATTCTTAACACCACTAACACCATCTGTGCAGAAAACTGTGAATCTTCTTCATGGGTTCAAATAAGTTTATAAACCAAGAAATATAGATGTATTATTTAGTCAATGTGGATCATAACAGCATGGCCAAGCATGTGACCAGAAGTGATTGTGAAGGGTTTTAAGAAGTGCTGAATATCCAATGCCATGGATGGTACTGATGGTGATATGTTGTGGAATGGCTGTGAAGAGGGTGGAAATGTTAGAAGTGAGTGTGGGGAAGATGAAGGCACTGACTGAGAAAGGTAGACAGAATTTGACATGCTGTGTGTATTCAGTGTGTGAAATTAGTAGCAGAATATTTTCTCTTAGCAGACATGTTATTTTCGTGGGGTTATGTTAGATTTGGATAAAAATATTTTCCCTTGGCAGACATCTTTTATTTGGGGGTGGTCTTTGAACAGAGTCATCTTGCATTCATGTAAATACGGCATTAAAGACTGTACACGACTGCAGCAGACTCACCGTTCGCTGCACTTGTATGGTGATCAACGAACAGAAATTTTTGGCCACCTGTCATGCCACACAGCGTTCTCTGCAACCCAACCTGCAAACACATAAAAATCAGTTTCAGTGAGTCTGTTGGTGGAATGTGATTTATTTGTACTTCATATTGCATTTAAAATGTAACAAAGCAAGATAATTACAAAAAAACTCAAAATAAGGTTTAAAGCATTAGAAAATATTTTTAGCTACGTTTGTACCATACTGCCTATACTTTTGGTCACAATTACTTTACTCAAACCACCAAGGTACACGTATCGTGTTATGATCTCAAATCAAGAGAAACTGGTGACCTTTGGCATTTCCATTCTTTTACGCACACTTTAGCAGCAAACTCTTGGAGTTAAAAACCCTCTACCACTGACAAACGTTCTAATGGGAACATCTCAATGTTACTTAGCTTCAGCAAGTGGCCACACCATGAACAGGCACTCTTAACCTTGGCACTACAAGGAGGTGAGTGGGGAGCTTCATGCCCTGGCCACTTTAACCTCAGAGAAAGACACCACACAGCCACAGAAGAGGGATATGCATGAGCACCAGCATAACAATTTAAATTTTTGTCTATCTACTGCTGTTGGCAATAATGTGAGGGACATGCAAAGCAACTGATTAAAATAAAAATTTCAAGGAAAATTGATTCTGAATTTCCAGACTGTATCACATAACTGGCAACTGATAAGCTACACACCCATGATACAGGAGCTGCTCATTTATGCTCACACAGAGGGATGAGGATAAAAATTGAAGGTAATCAATTACCTTAAAAAGACATAACTAGGCATGAGTTTTGAGCAAAATAAATGATGAATAACATTTTTTCTGGTTCCATAAGAGTAAATTACAACAAACACAAAAATGTGGGCTGTATAATCATGCTTTTTTTTAACAAGCATTACATTTCACATGTCTCGAAATCAGAATGCAGGACACAATCACAACATAAATATAGATAATAAATCCTTCGAAAGGGTGGAAGAATTCAAATATTTGGGAGCAACCCTAACGAATCGAAACTCCATTCATGAAGAAATTAAGAGCAGATTGAAGTCGGGGAATGCTTGCTATCATTCGGTGCAGAATCTTTTGTCTTCCAGGTTGCTATCCAAAAACACAAAGATTAGGGTATACAGAACTATAATTTTGCCTGTTGTTCTGTATGGATGCTAAACTTGGTCTCTCACACTGAGGGAGGAACAAAGACTGAGGGTGTTCGAGAATAGGGTGCTGAGGAGGATATTTGGGCCTAAGAGGGACGAGGCAACAGGGGAGTGGAGAAGACTACAGAACGAGGAACTTAATGACTTGTACTCATCACCAAATATTATTCGGGTAATCAAATCGAGAAGACTGAGATGGGCGGGGTATGTGGCACGTATGGGGGAGGAGAGAGGTGCATACCGGATTTTGGTGGGGAGACCCGAGGGAAGGCGACCACTTGGGAGACCCAGGCGTAGATGGGAGGATAATATTAAGATGGATATTCGGGAAGTGGGATGGGAGGACATGAACTGGATTGATCTGGCTCAGGATAGGGACAGGTGGCGGGCTCTTGTGAATGCGGTAATGAACCTTCGGGTTCCATAAAATGCGGGGAATTTCTTGACTAGCTGAGAAACTGTTAGCTTCTCAAGAAGGCCTCTGCTCCATGGAGTTAGTTAGTTAGTTAGTTAGTTACATTTCACAAGTTGGATCTAAGCCCACCTCACACTACGTCATTGTCCTCATTCACGAGACCTGAAATAGCAATTCGTCAGCAGAATGGCATTTATTCTGCCGCATTCTTACATATAATGTTCAATTCCAATGCAAAAAAATGTTTTTCAATTTGATTATACCATATTACCTTCATTATTTTGTCACAAACTCTCTTACATCTCAAGTACATAACAAAGTCATGTCCAGATGGCTACATAACTGCCTACAAGAACCAACTGCAGATAACAAAAAAAAGGGGGGGGGGGGGCTCTGAGGTGCTCAAAGCATAGACTATGAAGTATGATGACACTGCCCTTTGGCAGGTAGGCATTGAAGAGAAACATGCCGTCTCCACATTCAGCACTTCTAACCTCAAGATGAAGACAGCACATTCCCCAGAAATGTTGGTGCTTATCAGCTAAAATACATGATGTCACATCTCTTTGTAACATGTAACTGTCTGGCACACTTTGTTCAGATTTTCAGAGCTCACATTTAGCAGCATTTGACAGTGACAGGCTCTAAGTCTCTCCGAAAGGTACGCAACACTGAGGAGGCAACCTTACACAAGAAAGTCCCATGTATGTCTTCAACAAGATTTCCTGTATGACAATCCTGCTGCAGTGTTTCACAATTAACAACCTTCGTGATATTCACGACATATTTATATCTGCAGATAATGCTGTCACACAACACTGCACCAGGACACCAAAACATAAAAACATATCTGGCTATGTAATGAGTGATAAAATAATAAAGTATGTGTTATGTATTCACATGAATGTCTCAAGAATATATCTTACTCATGTGACATTTCTTTTCCCTGTTATTTTGGCAGTAATGTGGGCAACTGTTCTACTGGTCCCTCGTAGGCACTCAACAAGCACACTAGTTCCACAGCAGACAGGTACTTCAACCAAAGCATTATGCCAGCACATCAGAATTTCCCACCAACACACCAATCCCAGAAGTGTCCTGACAAAACAATTCAGCAGCTTCCTGCTAATGATCTAGTGCACCATGTCACCCTCAAACTAGTTTCAGCCCATCTTATGAAACATTCTCCTTCATGTACAGAAACCTGTTCTCTTAGCAAGTGTGATGCCCAAGCAGGTAAGCAATTTTGTCATTTACAAATTCCCTTTTCCTTGCTGTCTGCTCTACCCAAGGAAATTCCATTCCCCTGTCACATCAGTTTCATATATTCATCACCTATTCTGATCAACCCTCAAATAATTAGCTATATTCTTTCAAATCTCAGCAATGCACAAAATTTGTCCCTTGTTCCCCCAGTTACCACATTGATAATTACAGATGAACACCCACTGCCACTAACTGAATATGATGGGCATGCTGAGGTAAAAACAGTACATGCATGTCCAGTTACAAAAACATGACCATGACTGCAAACTTGCAATAAAGTATTTCCTGGTTAGGTGATGAGAACATAGGAAGAGTGTTATTTCAAATAATGAAATATCTAAGATGTGGTTGTTGTACAAGAACATATGTACAGAGTTGTAATGCACAGAACATCTATCATTACATGTGTAACTTGCTTGATACACCACATTCAGTCCACAGTAAATGAGGTCCCTGTCACACTGTCAAGATCAACTACTGAAGCACATCGCACTCAACAAAATTCCTTCATTTCACAGTCAAGCAGTCAAAGATTACTACACCCTGAAGATGGCACTTCAAAATGTGAGGAGTTACTCATCCAATGACACAGTATCACATGCCAGGAGACATGAATCATCAGCAGCACCGCTGTGAGAACCTGAAATCCTGCAAAGCTCTAATTTATTTAAAAGCATTTTAAACAATTTGATCTATGCACAGAATAACTCACTACAGGCAAAACTTTGATGTAAATGTATTCCTCACTGAGTACACAAACTCAATGTGATTGTATGACTTTTATTATCAAAAAAAGTACCTTCCAAGTAGCTCATGGTATCAGTCACATCTCGACTGCAGTCACAGTGTGGAAGTTTTCAGGTGGTCCTCACTCCAAAGTTCGACTGCATTTTCTGTGCTATGTTACTTGGCCCCTAAAATGAACAGCAATGCCTGTAAGTAACATAACATTATACACTGTCTGTGCAGTATGCATGTATAAGTATGTTTACTTTGAACCTACTGCACTAGCTCAAATATAGAAGTAACTCCTACATGGTTTGGCCATCTTCAGGGTGTATATGTCACACAAAGGTCATCTATAGCGTTAAAATATACCACTGATGCTGGTACATGGTAAAATATGAATTATACAAATCGCAGAATATAACATGTCATAATCGACTCATGTACATATTTTACCTACAACAATGTCTAAACTTGTATATGGATACGCTGCAATCTTCAGTTTGTATTTCATCATTTACCAATTACATTCTTATATTTTAACTCTATATATGACCTTTGTGTGACATGTGCTGCGTGAAGATGGTGCAAAAGATGGCCAATACAGGCAGGAGTTACCATTATATTCAAACTAGTGCCGTAAGTTAAAAATAAACCTACTTATACCTGCATGAAAATCCTCAACTCTGCAACAATACACCAAATTCCCAATTCTGCCTTTGAAATCATATCACACAGTACAAATAAAGCCTTACATGCTACTGTGAACATCTAACAGTGCACTTCCTACAGCTCCTTTCTACGATACGTTCCTACACTACAACACATGTTCCAATTATGTTAACTTTACATTATAACCGCAGCAAATTGTAATGTTTATTGTATGCCAAAGCTGCCACAGTTCTAGAAATGTTTGTCCCTTCTGCAATCAGAAACTGTCACTCCTTTTCGTGGGACGACCATTGCTATGTAATATCAAGTGCTTTCACTGGTCCAGTATATTACATGATTTCTTCAAAACTAAGCAACTGCAAATCAGGCTTTGTTAACCTGTACAGTAAACTTAATATTCCACCACTGAACAGGAGGCTGTGCGATTTATCACTCAGCAGCAGACTTTGTATGACCAACAATATATTCATTGTATCTACATGTCAACAAATTTAGAACTCTCACCAAAACAGAATATCAACATTTTATGGTAGGCTAAAAAGTAAACATTACTACAATGTGACTTTAATCAAATTAACACCCACTGAAGTCAGATGGATGGAGAAATTACATCCTGTGCTTTGTCGACATTTAGTGACAGAAATAGAAAATATGAACAAATACATATTACATCCAAGAGAAAAATAAAGAGTCCTTAGACGCGATTGTCGTCACATTAACACGCACTTAATTCGGATGGATGGACAAACTATATACTGCATTTTCTTGAAATCTAGCAACAGAAATAGAAAATACGTACAAATTCACATTACATTCAAGAGAAAATCAAAGACCCCCATGATGCGATTATAATTAAATTAACATGCACTGAAAACAGATGGATGGAGAAATTGTATCCCATGTTTTGTAGAAATCCAGCGACAGAAATAGAAAATATGAACAAATTCATCTTACATCCAAGAGAGAATCACAGACCCCCATGATGCGATTATAATTAAATTTACACGCACTGAAGACTGATGGATGGAGAAATTATATCCCACGTTCTGTAGAAATCTAGTGACAGAAATGGAAAATACAAACAAATTCATTATACATCCCACAGGAAAGAAAAGGTTCCTACAATGCAAATATAATTAAATTAACACACACTGAAGAGAAATTATATCTCACATTTTGTAGAAATGTAGCGACAGAAATAGAAAATACAAACAAATTCATCTTACATCCCAGAGAAAAGAAAAGGTTCCTATGATGTGATTATAATTAAATTAACACACACTGAAGATGGATGGATGAAGAAATTATATCACGCAGTTTGTAGAAATCTAGCAACAGAAATAGAAAATAGGAACAATTTCTTATTACATCCAACAGAAAAGTAATCATTCATATGATGCGATTTTAATTATATTAAAATGCACTGAAGTCAGATGGATGGAGAAATAATTTCCTGCGTTTTGTCAAAATCTAGGGACCGAAACAGAAATTATGAAAAAATTCATATTACATCCCAGAAAAAAGTAAAGATTCCTACAACGTGATTATAATTAAATTAGCACTGGATGCAGAATAGCCACAGTACAATTTCACGTGCATTGTTCTTTCTGTGCACTTAGACACTGTAGTAGACTTAGAAAGTCGTTACTATGAAATAAAATATGAACGTAAGGCAGCGTATCTAATCCAGATTCAAGATTTAAACATGTTACCTAAACTAAATTTAATTAATTAAAGCAACATTTTGACACGCAACCATGGTCTTAACTAACAACTCATATAACATCTCATTTTCTTCATTGTGCAGTCCAAACGATTAAAACAATAACCGCACTTTCTTTTCTACACAGTATAAACACAAACTGTAACAATACAGTCAACATAAAAATACTGGCTCCAGTTCTTACTGTCGCCATAGTCCAGTGGCTTTCAAACTTTCCAACTCATGGACAGAAGTCGGTTTTCCAAAGACCAGCTGGTAACCTGTCACACTTTAGGCTATCTTACAAGTACAAACAACAGTCCACAGTGCTACACATAGTTATTACTAGAGCATCTGTTAAGCAAATGACACTACAAGACCATTTCAGGTACACAGTTATCTCCCAGATCAGGGTAAAAAGAGTGAGAATTTAAAAAGTGTTAGTCCATCCATGAAAATTTCAGTAAGAGAGCCGCATCACAGACAGCAGCACTTAATACTGTCAAGGACCCAGTATCGCAGAATATAACAACATGGTCTTATGTAGGGTTAAACGTGCAGATCTGAATGGCTACCGAAGCACAGAAGATATAGGTTTAATTCAGAAAACCTTTTCAATACAAATGAAGAAAGTAGAAGGTTTTGTGGGTCTGAACAGGCAGCTCATGTGTCTTATTACTCAGGCTTGTAGATATTTTGAGGAAAATCAAGGACACAACCTCCCCAAGGAAACAACCAGTAAAAAGATTTCAATCAAGATGGAACAGGACACTGGACCTCCTCTTTTAAGTTAATGACACAGAAAGACAGTCGAAGTGAAGGAAGCTTCCCTGCACAGTGAAGCCACTGCATCACACCTATCTTGCATTCAGAACAAATGTACAGGCTTTTCCTTCAACAAATCCTGAAACGTGAAAGTAGTACAATGATGGGGACAAGTACAACAATTACTTAAAGATGGTGTTCTGTAATCAACTTACAACATCTACCGTCCTTCAAATACAGAAGGGTCGTATCAACTGCATGTTAGTAAATATACAACTTAGTGGCCAATTTCAGTCCACAGTTTCAAAAGTGCACATTGACACCAAATGGATGGTGACACATACCCTCAAAGTACACACAATGACAATGCTGTAATTTTACACACCAGTACAATCAAACATGTCATATTAAATGTGTAGCTATATATACATGCGTGCTTCCACACCAGATCTACCATGCCTCCCAGAAAAGTTCCAGTAATTCCCACCACCACATTAAAAGCCACATGCATTCGAAACAGCTGTCATGCTCTTGTTTTAAATTATGCAACAAAAGTTACATTAATAAAATGTGTCTATTCTTTGACACCCTACCTACACATAAAATTTCATGGCTCTACAGGGCAACTCGCACAACAGTGGTTACCATAGCCTGTTGTCATTATCAATAGCAAGAAACTGAAAGCATGAACGTTGGGTAGCCTCCACTGACACAAAGCTAACAGCAATTTTAAAGGAAGTCCATATACTGATTTAAAACTTCATAGGAGACACAGATACACATACACACCCACATCCACAAATGCATGCACACCATGTGAGGGCACAGACATACTCACATTGTAAGTTACACATTCGTCATAAGATAACAAAATTTCTCAAATGGTAGGCTCCTGGGTTCTTATACACTGTAAGACAATAAGTTTCTTCCACCGTTTCGGAGAAATATGCTGCCTCCGCCTTCAGGGTGACTGAGTTTGGTTCAGGTGGACACGTAAGGAGGAACTGTGTTGATTATACATGCAGACTGCAAGGACTGTGGCCAAAGAGAAGACGGGACACATCTTCTACACAGCCCCAGGAAAGGGTTTGAAGTGATGCAAATGGCCCATCTAAGGTCCACAACCAGCGGGGAAAAGTAGAAGTAGTGTCATATTTCAGCAGCACCTGCCGTGAAACCCTGAAAACTTATTCCGATGTACACTCTCTCCCTTAACCTGGAACTATTGTAAAAGCCAAACATTTATGACAAACATCAGAAAAGTTTACTATGTGAACCCTACTGCAAGCAGTTCAATACAATCTGTCACATCCATTCCGCTTTAAGGTCAATTTTAATAACTGCCCACCCAAACCTCAGTGTTCCAAGTGTTTTCCCCCTAATGCAGCATGTTAAACCCATTTCTATGTTCAGTTAATCGCTCCAACAAAACTGTATGTAACACTTTCATTAACACAAGGGCTGTCAATTCTCATTCAGAGGATAGCGAATTTGATCCCCAGTCAGAAATGTGTGCAGATCCTTCAGCCTGAAATCTTAAACCTTTACCTCTACCAAAGATAACATTTTTAGGAATGTGAAGAACACCACTCCTAACCCCCATGGTTTGCAATCCACATTCAGACACAGGTTCCTCTAGTAACCATCACTCTCGTGACCAATGTAACACTTGGGAGTAAAACAATCGGCCCTATGGGTGCCCCCAAAACAGATATTGTTTCAATACCTTGCCCAGGGAGGGAGAAGGCAGAAAAGTCCACGCAGGCTTACCTGGGTGTACTAGAAACCAGCCAGCTTGTATTAACCCTTTAAAGATGAAGCGTATCTGTTTTATATAAGGACTCAGTGCGTACCGCACTGTAAACATTCTCCACTTTGGTTATAAAAACCAGTCTCTCAACGTGATATAAGGCAAAAGTTGATGATAATTCTGAGACTCATACAAAACACACAAACACAATGTGGGCCCCACGTAGAATTTTTGAGTGTTATACCTGGTGGTATGTAAAGTTACCGCTAGGCTGTAAAAGGTTAATATGCAACACCTATTTTTAACTGGTTCAATAAGAGTATGCCCAACAGATCTCATGGATTTAAAACTGACTCACTGTGTCAATAATGTATAGGATGGTGTGTATCTGTGGCTACCCTGTAAGTTTTGTTTCAAGTCCTTTGTGACGTGACGAACATTAATGAACACACGACAACCTCATTCAGGCCTTCAAGCAAGACTGACAGCCCTGACTGGCCAGAACATGCAATCTAAGAAAGCACAAGCAAGCACATGCAAACACAACTCTCTGATCTATTCTACCTGTCAGATGGCTTCCACTAAACTCAAAGTCATCATCCTGGTTCCAGCGCTTCACAGAAAGATGGGTGAGAGGTGTGGCATTTGCAAACTCCAAATTTACAAAATGCCAGTCCAAAATCTGGTGATCTCATAATGATAAATACACGTCACTAAAATAAAATCAAGATGGAAATGAAAGATGCATTTAATCAAAACAACCTGCTGCATCATATTCATTATCTATGAAGGAAATCTGAGGTATATCAAATGGTGGTGTTGTGAACAGGGGAGAACAAATCAAATGTTTACTGTTGTAACCACATCAGTGTTATAAGAACTAACGGCCATGTTATATACTAAATACGATAAGTGGCAAGTATTACTGTGACTGGAATTTAAACGTCTAATTAGCTTAAACAAACACACACCTTGGTGGTGATGCTTCCAGTTCTTGTAGTTAATCTTCAGTTTCTCTATGTTGTTGCAGCAGCTCATCCCATTCCTGCAGCAGAAAATGAATTTTATAACAGACACACATCACATACCACTACCACAAGCAAAATCGTTTCACAGTAACATCATTAATACTCAAAGAATAATGCAAGCCCACAGTACAGGTTGCAAAACCTTACTGTAACATTAGTTTGCCCATCATCCAAAAAAAGAACTGGATAATCAGTGATGCCACAAACCAGCAATTTTTAAATTCTGACCATAAATTCTTACTAACAAAATGTGTTGAAATATAAATATAAATTAAAAAATCAGTCTTTACAATATGTCAAACTTTTGATCCTAGCTTAGTGTAATGCAGATTCCTCTTCAGCACAACCACAATAACCATCAGTCCACTTAATGTTGCTGTACCTTTAATGGTTTTGTTTATTAGCATCATTAATAAAATCAGTTTTCCATAGCCCGTAATAAGCAACAAAAGAAACAAAGATTCTACTTGGTGTGCGTTTGCAAATAAAATTTGTGTTTGAATGCAAAGTTCATGTTTCTGTGAACTGTTATATAATATGCTCAAATGACGCTCAAAAATATGACACAGCGATTGTACTTGTGAAGCTGAAGATCTACATAAAAGTCCCTATTTATCTTAGGCCCAGTGTTCATTGCATACCCATATAAGGATTCTATGGTGTCAGATATCTGTGAACACATTTTTTAAGCCTGCAGGTTTTCTTATACTAACTACTGCACACCAATTCTATATGTCCATTCTATATACTCCTATACGTTTCGGCTGGCATTCTTAGCCATCCTCAGGGAGACATCTTCCATAGACTTAAGCAGCATGCAGCGTGTCACTGAATGGTAAAATTTAAGTCCATAGAAGGTGACTCCCTGATGATAGCTGAGAATGTCAGCCAAAACATGTAGAAGCATATTGAACGAATATATACAATTGGTGTGGAGTAGTTGGTATACATAAACTCATATGTGTAAAACAACTGCACAGAATATGTACAATATTAAGTATATTTTTTAAGCTTTCATGGTCTGCATTTACAACACATTTTCCAGTGTAGACAAAAATAAACCTCACAGTCTGGACAACACTTCTCTCTTTAATCCACCTGGGAACACATTTCCCAACAATGAGCAGTGTGGCCAACATTTCTCCCTTTATTCCACTCTGTATCTCAATGCAACATACTTCAGCCATTACATGCGTCGATCATCATGCATTACATAAACATACACTCTTTCAAATCCTGTCAAATTAACTGTGGAATCCCACAGTTTTTCACACAGTATTAACTACTGTTTAACCTTTACTCTACATAGCCCCTTGTGATAACATATAAACTATACTGAAATAACCTGTCAACAACAACTAAATTTGTATTTGATTTCACAATTTAGAGTTCATTACAACATGTTTTGGCTCACCTGACCATCTTCAGGTAATAACACAACACATAAAAAATACTTGGAAAGATATTAGTAACATAAAGTTCTATAAAAACAAATGAGAGGCCACTTTTACATACAGGATAATAATACATAAGGGTTTACGTTATTCCTATAAGTTTTAAAGTTGTAACATTCCAGCTGTTTTGAAGTCCTATTTTTTCCCAGTTTAAGGTTATTTTATGTAAAGTACTTGATTATGGTATATAATTTTCCTTTTGAAGGTTTTGTACAGTAGGATCATGATTTTAAAGTTTTATTTCCTTGAGTATAGACTGGTTTAATGATTAGTATTACAGAATATCTGCATAGAAAGTTTGTAATTTGTAGGTTAATGAAACCACATGTGGGAAAGGTGATGGTAAGTCATCAAATGGCAGGGTTTAGCCAATGTTAACATTCCCAAACCTGAAGCCACAGTTAATGACCAACATTAGAGTAATCTGACAGACAATACTCCAAGGCAGCATTTCTGAGCCTTTTTTCAGTCCATATACCCCTCAGTTGCAGACTGCAACTTCACACATCCCTTTCAAATGGTGTCTTGATTTTCAAATCCCAATATGTGACACAGTACATTGTAAATGTGACAAGGTGCAGAGACTTTGTCAGTTTAAACCAATTTTATTTCCTCCACATAAAATTCTGCACAGAAAAAAGTTGTAAAGATGCTTAAGGCCTTTCTGACCTGTTATGATGTGTAAGGTTTCACATACTTCTTGTTCAGAACACTTTAAGGGTGGAGGGAATAAAACAGACATCTTCAATATAAATTCAGGTTTAAAAAACAATGTGGTATATTTATGAGTATATAAAGAACATGATTTGTATGATTCTCACTGCCTTATTGTGTCTGTCAGACTGTTATTTATTTAGTACCCTCACTTTCATTCCACTTTGTTGTCAATGTTTTTAATTACACTGTTGTGTAAATTCTGAGAAACAGGTCAACAGTAACTAATACAAGCTGACTAATAGAAGTATGTCTTTCCTGAGCAACAGTAAACAGACTGAGTCTGTGATTAACATGGGATAAGTAGAAAACACATAAGATATGACTGAAGCACACACAAATTCTGCCACATGCAGTCTACATACCAGTGTGTTTCTGACGCATAAGAAAACTTTTGAAGTCTGTGGTGGTCCCTGTGCAACATCAGAGAAACTAGCTGCTTCAGTAGCAGTCATCTTGTCAACACGTACTCAACTCTGAAATGCAGCTCCTTCCAAACCTAGGGGGTCATATAGGTATGACACACTATGATACAATATGTTGAACACATTAAAAATGTCAGCAGATCACAATTATTATCACATGTTTGCTACTCTACTAAACCTAGCAACAGCAGTACAATAATTATGAAAGCCTTAAGATCCAAGGATGCAGAGAAAACCGAAACACCAAATTTATATATTTTGCGCACAAAACTTAAATAATACAAATACACAGTATAGTGCATGGACACGGAACACATTAAATACAAAGCCTATTATTACTTTCTTAACTTGTGTAAGGGTCAAAGTTGACAGGAATTGTACACACGAAGAGTGGGTATGTAAGTGTGCACACACAGAAGAGAGATGCACTTACTCATGTCTACAAAAACTCACACAGATCTTGACATAAAATGGCCATGGATGCAATGTGCATGCACAGGAGAGATGCAAATGCTCATGTCTACAAAACTCATACAGAGTTTGACATAAAATGTTCATAGAAACTGTCTCATCTAAACTAGAACTGACAACATGTCATAAAATTTTCCTGTATCAAATTTCCATACAATTCATTCACTAGTTCTTAAGTTGCTATATTCATACAGACAAACAGACTGACAGGACAAATTTAGGAAGTACTCTAAAGGGCTGTGAATACACATAAAAATATGACAGTTGTTATATATGTCCTGTAACAATGTTAATAAATCAGCACATTATTATTCCCTGATTAAATAACTTTACAAATGGTGTACGCAGTGACACAGCATACAGACTTTACCAAGACGTTCTTTACTTTCTAGATATCATATTGTGTCATGGTACGTGCAAAAAAATCATTTCACTTATGCCCCTTCCTCCTCACCAATTTTCACAAAGCTCACAAATTCCCAACAGTATTACATTCAGCTCTCTTAGACCAAATTTCATCCCAGTCAACAATAAATGTGGAACGTACAATCAGCAATTTACTTACACCTGTAAGTAAAGTATGGGTTTTACTATCTTGATTTAAATAAAACTCATTATTACTCGATAAGAATTTGCAGACGTCTCCTAGGCCAAACATTATCCTAATTGGTTAAATAATGTAGAGAATATCGTAAATTTTCCATTTACATGCTTAATACAGCATGCCTTTCAATATGCCAATTTTGAAAAAGCTCGTAACTTTTCAATGGCACTGCATGAAGATGTTCTACACATTTTATCCAGTTCATGCTAAAAATGTAGAAAATAGAAGCAAAGTTTCACTTACAAAAGTAACCCCTTCACCGCACTGGTTTACACAAAACTCGCAAATACCCAATGGCATTACAGGGAGATTTTATAAACCAATGTCACCCACACTTGTCACGAAACAGGGGAAGTAGGGGCACAGATTCACTGATGACCTTGTGACATTGAGAATGGTCTTGCATGTATCCTGGTATACAAGATGTGCAATAAAAGCTAGGGGGTGTTATAACTGTACTACTGAAAGCTGCGCATTATAAAAAATATATGGAGCCTTTCACAGGTCTTACACCACTGAACTAGAACAGAACTGCAATATCAAATTGCTTACCATGGAGTGTCACAGTTAGGTACCAGTCTGTGGCAGGAATGTATGCCTCCGTGATTTCAGGTTTCCACTGCGATACTGATATGTGCTCTTTTGGATTATATTTCTCCTAATTTCTGTTATTTCCTTCCTTGTTTTAACTTTATTCCATAATTTTGCAACTCTTCCACCTTCCAGCACTTGGCATTGACTTGCCTCCCAGGAGCCATTTTCCTTGAACTACCCAAAGCCCCTTAACTTTATACCTCTCCCCTCCCTCATATTGTTACATCCCTAATGGCTGCATCCTGCTTACATACTAACAGTCACTGCCCACACCTTCCCTATACAGAGCGCATATTTTTTTGCTGGCTTTCCCCTTCTTGGACTTCTTGACGCTTGAAGATCAGACTGATACGCTATCCCAAAACATCAGTAAAGGATTACAATTTGATGCTGCGTAATACCCCAAAAGAGCCCATATCGCGTATCCCTCCATTTTCAGAAGACAGCAGTGGTATGTTCCTCCAAAACTTTGGTATATGACTACCAGACTATAACATGTCACAACCCAGAAGACCCACAATATGAATTTTCACTACTGCAAAAACATCGAGTACCAACAGTAACTCAACCTACCAGCTGGATCGTCCTGCTCTGAATCCGGTTCCACTTCTTCATCCTTCTCAGGTTTTACTGCAATGACTGGATGTGCACCTGTATTTGCAGGTGGCATTTCTGTTGGCACTGAAGTTTCCTTTTTAACAAGTTCTGGTATAGAAGCAAACTTCTGTTCTGGGGTTGCAGTACCCCCAGCTTTAGACTTCTCAGATGCATCTGACATATCTTCCTCATCCAGTAGCTAACTGCACTTTTCCCCCATCTCACAATATTCAACCTCAATACATCAAAACTGGCATGAAAGTTACCACAAATTAATAAAACAAAAATGGGTCCAACACAACTTACGGGTCTGGATTCCTCATATCTGTATGACTACATAAAATACAGGTATTTAGTTAGGTTTTTCTTTCCATCTCCCACTATGCTCACAACTGCTTTTTCTCAAGCCATCATTTCTGCACTTCTTCATTTCATCGTAACTATTGTTGAAAGTGTGACTAGTTGTGATTAGTTTTATGGCAAGAATTCTCACTGTTGTGCATAACCGTGAGATTCCATCAGAAATTTTCCGGAGCAGGATTTCATGTTGAACAACAATCTACAAAATAATTTCCTAACAGAAGGAAATAAATCCAAAGTGTGACTGTTTAACGTATATACATAAGACACTCAATATACTGGTATGAATGGAAACCAGCCACCAAAAATGTCCAGATGGAATGTATACAAGTAACAGCAGATTCCTTGCGCTTTCTAAGACTTCTGTAATCAACTGTAATTATGCTACACTTAGGTTTAGGTTTATACTACAGCTAGAATCATTTACAAAAAAGCAAGTGTACCCAACATTTTGTTTTATTTTTAAGTTTTAATGTTAAAACCGCTGGTTTGCAATGCATGTGTCCTCCTCTATACCGTATCATTACCACGCAATACGCACCCTAACCTATAAACGACCTCATACAGCATGCGAATACAGATCACAAAACTAGCATATCATTATCAAGCTAAGCAGATAAGGAACACTGTATTCAGAACCGCAGAATTTGCCTCCATTAGCAATATATACACACATATATATATATATATGTACAACTGATTTACATGTACAAGATGTACGTACTAATGATTAACGCAGTTATCTCCACATTGCATTTTCATTGCGTACCACGTTGCAACAGTCTGACGCTCACAATATTATGTAGAAAATGAAACGCCTTTGCTGTCTTCCTACGGTTCATTTTCCTGCCGTCTTCTTTCAAGTCAAGCCTATCCCTCACTCCACGCTTTTCAATCGGCAAGCATGGATGCCTGCGATCAAGAACTGGTAAGGGATACAAAACACCTTCTATCTTGTCTTTCTTCGTTACACTCGGGTTCACATTCACATAAAAATACAGCCAAGTATAAAGCTATCATTTTAATAAAAATGACGCTCATTAGCTCGCCAAAAGAAAAATTAAACGTTTTAAACTCAAGTGCCAGGCAAATCGCGGTTTCGAATGCCAGCAGTTTGAAGAGCACGGGTGAGAACAACAGCGCCCCACACGGGAAATGGGACAAACACCCGCCACACTAGATGTTCTGTGTGGCCAAGAGCGGCAACAAGAATGGTTGGTGGAGTAGCGCGACCTGCACCGCGGAGTGTATATGCACTCAATTCAGTCTCCGCCATCGCCATCAGATGACAGCTTACGATGGCTTTGAGATAATAGGCGCTTTAAGGCGGCAGCCATGATGGTTGCTCTCGCTTCGAATATGACGCCGTGCAGTCTGGTCCAAGTTAAGCGACTTTTCACCACGCCCTATCTGCGCCCCCCCCTCCCCCCAGCCAGATATGCAAGTGTCTGCACTGCACCCATTAAAAAGAAGCTACAGCAGACCCTATACAGGCCATTAAGGCCCAAAGGGGAGCAGAGGTATAGCTCTACCCTTTCGTTAGCCTCCGCGCTAGAAGGATGTGGGGTCCTAGCTCCACGCCTCGGCCACTTTACGCCCGAGAGAGAACCGATGCGTGCGCGCGCGCATGCACGTTTGCAAAATATTGAAGTCAAACATGCTGATCAGCCCGATAAAAATGTGCGACACTGTACCGCATCCACGTGTTGCCTCTGTTGAACCACAGTGGCTGGACATAACTCATTTTCAAAAATGTGTTTATATGCAAGATGTTATGTGCAGTGTTACACAGCCCATTGTGTAACTGAAGTGTTGATTTTGTGGTCCTGACAGCGGAGCTTTTTATGTTTATGCGTACATAACAAGCGGGAGGTTCCTCTGAGGTGGTCATCATCAGGATAATCCGATGGAGGAGGAAGATGAGGAGGGGGAGAAGCAGAAGACGAAGAAGAAGAAGAAGAAGAAGAACAAGAACAAGAACAAGAGAAATCTCAAGACTGCAAAGAAATTTTATAATACATTCATATCTTGGTACCCCTTTGTTTCATTCAAGAAAACGGCTGAGAGTTGCGTTTGATAATCCCTGACATGCATAAAATACACGACGACAGTTCAGGCTGTAAGCCTGTGTTCAAGATTTCGTTGTGTCATTATGAGAACAAGATGTGCATTTCAAAGGTATAACTGAGGGGCTGAAATGGACTTTAAAACATAGTACAATACAATTATGAACTTACTGATACCAACCAATGCACAATGGTACATACATACTCTCTGTGTATTAAAAACTACAAAAACTCCAACATAAGTTTCGGTAAGATATTGCCACCCTCAGGAGGTTCTCAGTCAGAACGTGCAAAAGGTACTCTCAACCAATCATACGTTCAAATATGATACGCTAGGAAGTTAAACGCGCAAGACCACAGTCACTGCTCACAAGATCACAGTCACTGTTCATAAGATCACAGTCACTGTTCATTAGATCACAGTCACTGCTCACAAGATCATAGTCACTGTTCATAAGATGACAGTTACTGCTCACAAGATCACAGCCACTGTTCACATGATAAAATACCAAAATACTAAAATATTAAAATGCCTCACTTTTTTGTTGTCTAACATTTGTTAAAGTTTCACACACACGATATTGCAGCTGTAGCTGCAGCAGATGTTGGTAACTTGTTAAAGCCCATAAACTAACGCATTTCTGGCCTGTGTGGAGATGAGTTATTTGGGCTGCATACACAAACGTCTCTATTGATCAGCTGATGATCTCGTCCTGCGATGGTGTGTGTCGTGCTGTACTGATGACCCTGAATCACCAGATCAAGGAGATGCAGGAGCGGCAACAAAATATTGCCTGTAAGAACTTAGGTCAGAATAAGTAAGGCCTGATAATCCGGCATGTTCAGTAATTCAGCACCCATCTAGTTCCTTGCGAGTCGGATTAATGGAATTCTGCTGTATTCAAAGTTGTCACCTTCCAGCTATATTTACAAGAAGGCCAGCAGAAGCAACATGCATATCCTTCATTTGATTGGGTGAAAAGTTTGATTTGAAACATACTCTGCTAAATCTTTGGCTTTAAGTATAGATCGTATTCTGCACCAAGGCGACGACAAAAATAATGACAGATTTCTTCATTTCTCTTAGATGCAAATGCAACGGTAGGGACAACTGTAATTCTCTCACCAGTACTGGGTAGGACTGCTGCGTCACGTGTAAAGCATATCGCCAGGTGTGGTCACAGTACACAACAGATTTTAAAGAACACGTAAAGACAAGAAGAATTGTCCCTTTTGGCTGTGTAGCTATTGCGACTGGCTAGTACCTTTATTATTTAATTTGCTACGTGTTCAAAAGGTGAGTTGAAGTACGCTTACCGTCAAATAACGCACCAGTCATAAATCTTCTCTAACACAGCCCTTATGACAAACAACTGTGCTTACAAGAAGGATAATGCAAAGGCACGTGTGTATTTGAAAATTTCTGATGGTATGCAGTAATTTTAAACTTCTCTGTAGCAGTTAAAATTCATAGTCTGTCAAGGTCATAAAGTCTCTCCCATATGAATTTTTATCAGAACTCTATAAAAGCGGTTCAGGCATACAGATCTACAGAGAGGGCAGCAGGTATGCTTATAAGGCATTGTATTTGTCTTTACGTAAGGAACATTTACAGTGTAACAAATAAGACGCATGTGTGAGGGCTTTGTGCGCTGAAACTCGCTAATGTTGTGTACAGAACTTTGCACAGAAAAAAACCGTAACAGAATTCAGTGATCAAAGTGACAAAGATCAGAAACTATATGCAGTTCCAGATTTTATTAAAGAGGTGTTCCTAAGCATTAATTTCACCGCGACGAGACGGCAGGTCCTGTACCTGAAACGCCATTCCAAATTGTTCTCTCATTCCAGGGCAGCAGAATTTGATTTGTTGTTAATTTGATTCAGGAACATCGAGAAGAAGTATATGTTCTGAATGATCTGCAAGAGAAGACGCGTGTTAAGAGCACAGCAAAATTGCAGAAATTTCCAAATAATGCAGCCAACATCGCAGAAAATTCGTGTGTCACGAATACACATTCATTATTTAAATTGGCCATCTTCAATTGTGCAATTCGAGTGCTACAGGGCAATCCTCAGGCACTTTACATTATTGCTTACTATGAAAGAAATAAAAGCTATCCCATTACGGGCGTTGCGAGACGTTTAGGGGTCCAGGAGGTTGCGGCTACAAAAATTTTCTAAGCAATCGGCATATGAAGGTGGCAAGTTTGTCAGGTCCACGCACCGGCCGCCTTTACTCACAAAGACATATCCCCGGTAGTCGGTTGTATCAGGGGCCGAGCGGACTGCAGGGCCATAGTGCGGCTGAATGATTATGTCATCGAAAAATCCCAGTGACATCATCGGCTCGTAGCGCAGTGACAGCAAGAGAAGCAAGCGTATTAAATCCCCATGCAATTAAAAACCATATGACAGCCGAAGTTGCAGTACAGTGCAGTATAGTGCAAATGGTAAAGGAAGACGCAGCCTTCTTTATGGTGGGTAGGACGCTCCGTAATGCGCACAAACATGCCAAATACAGGCTTAGGACTGGTATCTATGGAAGAAAATCACTCCACTTTATAACAGCACAGAAACAGCAAAACGTACTGTCGACAGAACAGACATTCACATGTCTGACTACTGGAGATCTCTTATCTGCGCCCACTGCTGCCCATGAGCGGGGCGATGAACTGTACGCTAAACGAAGGTGCTGCCCACACAGACATGTTTAACCATAAATAATTCACGCGACGACGTGACAAATTGTCACGCGCGCTTGGTTTAATTTAGGATATATAACTGATCATCTCTGTAAGATTTATTAATTTTCGATCAAAAACGCTTACCTTCTGCATTAATTTATACACTGACATGTCTTACTGTTCGAGTGTTTTTAGCAGCATAACAATACACTGTGCTTCTTTCTTGTGTTACGATTACAAGTGTAAACGTCTGGAGGACCTTCCTGCAGGATGAGAATGGTATCCTGTAGGATGAGAATGGTATCCCTGAAGGTGCCCAAAATGGCGTAAACATGAGGGAGAAGTAGAATAATAAATGTGTTTGTGATCCACGAACGTTTGTACCTTGTTGGTTGGATTACCTGACGAAACTCTAGTAAATGCTGAAAAGCCATTACAAAATTAAATTATTATTATTATTAGAAGATATCAGTATTAAGGATCAGGACTTATCACAGTCAAAAGCCCTTGAAAGACTGAAAGCAAAGAGGAATTCGTGCTCTCAGCTCCACTTCCGTAGTTGAAAAGGTAAAGGTAAAGGTCACCGCGCGATGTGCCACACGAGGCACAGAAGGGGAGCAGACATATAGCTCCACACATTCTTAACCTCGGCGCCAGATGGGGTGGGTTGTCAACGCCATAATCTGGCCGCTTTTCCCCCTGCAGGTGCCCCAGCACTCCTTGTACAGCAGGCTGGTTGGATACCAGGGCCGGTCTGGTCAGCTACGGAAAAAAAGAAAAATGTTTTGCCCCAACCAGGATGCGAACTCCGGACCGTCCAGTCCGGCGCCAGTCCCAATAGTGGGCTTCACCCCTACACCGTACTGCTCTACAGGGCAGGTTTAGTACACCAGAGCTTCACATTTTGGCCGTCCAGAGCGCTAGTGTCCGTCTTCACGCCAGTCCACAGACAGCCCATTACCACCAGCAGTGGCACTGCCTACAGGACTGTAACACATTATTTCTCTGTGCATTAAATACTAGAGCAAGGGTGTAGAAACTTTCCAAAAATCTAGGAGCCATCTCCAAACTATGGAGACATGAAGCACGTTCCATACTGAGGGCCTGCAGTGCTGAAGTGACCCGTGCAACTCACTGCCATCTGGCGCTTTTTGATACACACCAACGTTTCCACCTACGAAAATGAAGCGTGACAATTCAGATTTTGTGCTTTCATTTCTTACTTTTGATTATACACGAAGACTCTATAAATATTTTGTGTCTGGATATTTTAACTCCTTTTGGAAGTGTCTATATACCCACCAGTTCACACGACTGCAAAGAAAGGCTGTAGTAATGGCCGACAGTGATCTCTACAGGCCGCTGCGCCCGCATAATGACCAGGGCCAGATGCCGCTTGTACTTCTGTGAGTATGCGTACCAAGGGGTTGAGTACATAGCATGATCCACATCCCACCCCTAAAATCACACGATCTGCAGTCAGAACCAATTGCAAACACAAACGTCAGAACACAGACTGTACGTTATTCGTGCCGCGCACGTCGTTACACTCAGCACAGCAACCAACTCATGCATATGCATGAGCCACTATAAAGCTCCTACATGTTTCGGCACCGAGATGCCATCCTCAGGGGGCCGGTCAGTACAAAGGAATTCGATCCAACACGCCAGTCTAGTTATGGTGTTGCCTTTACAGCAGTGATTAAAATATTACACATTAAAATTCTAAAAGACACAAAATTAATAACCGTGTGTTTACAGTGTTGTAATATTAAGAGCATTAAGAGTACTGAAAGCAAGCTACTCCACGCATAGCAGTTGTTTGCAACTACACGGATCACGCAAACATGTGGAGTATGTCCGGTGTATGCATACGCAATGCCGTCCGGGTGGCCTGTGCGCAGTCTGTCATGCCGGGAGGTGTGGCGTTCCGCCCGACTGTCGGTCAGCACTTTGTACTTGTTAATCCGTATATTTTACCAGCGCTATTCCACCACCTCAGCTCGTACGGGCGTGAGACAACTGCACACGTACTTCGTCACTTTCCGTATTGCACTACTCGTTCCTTTAAAGTTCCTGAAACTGAAATTTGACGGTACGACATGCATTGCTCCCCTGGGCAAAATAAAACGAGATTCCTCAAGACACAGGTTACTTCTCGGCCAATAATTTGACACTGACCACAGCTGACACTCCACTTACCCCCTGCAGCACTTGTTCTCCGAACGCGCAGTACATCAGTATCTGTGACAGTGCCAGGAAGAGCAGGACGAGGTGCCTGATGCTCTGCTGCCAGTCATCCAAACTCTGAAACATTTAATCAGCAACTTACAACATGTGTTACCATCCTTATCGTAAAATACACCTGCGAGATTTAAGTTCTTCAGAGTGGTACATATGAAGAGCCTGGCCTGCAGCAATGACAGACCGTGCGCTTGTATCGATATTTGCTGACATTTTGGAGGAGCCTGCTGTCTCACAATGCTGGCAGGAGTTTCAGGTATTTTCGTCTAAATTCTGACACTGTGCGAAAGGAAGCTTTACCGACACTTTGGAGAAACATGCTGCTTCCATCCTAAGGATAGAAGTTACGAGAAAGAAAGAATCTACTTTGCAGTTTTCTCGAAGCACTGTCAGCATCCAGGCTGTACAGGTCAAAGGGCAGCACGACTGGCAAACTATAAATTAGAAACGATGCCGAAGGAGGCAGTCGTGACCCAAGTCAACATGCTATCCCGGCCTTACCCGGCCAGACACGGGAAGGCCATGACGAACCTCAGTAAGCATGGTTGATGCCCACACAGGGAATCGAACTCAGCACTTCCCAAGAACGGATAAGAAATAGCTCCAGTTTCTGTAGTTTTGAGTTTTGTTTGAAAAATTTGCAGTAACAAGTCGTTTGTTGTTCCGAGTGGTTGAATTCTTAACATAAATTTAACACAGCAGTTCGGTCGGGCACATTATGACATGCAACGGTCGGACAGAGTGGAAAACGGAGACGGGGAAGGAGACACAAAGAATGAGGAAGCAGGAAGGAAGAAAGAGGAAGGCCTTATCAAGGCTGCACTGGAGCAGACATGTGTGTTTCTCAGCTGACAGGGCACACAACAGAGCACAGGGACGTGTCGTGTAACAGCTGACAGGGCATAGAACAGAGCACAGGGACGTGTCGTGTAACAGCTGACAGGGCATAGAACAGAGCACAGGGACGTGTCGTGTAACAGCTGACAGGGCATAGAACAGAGCACAGGGACGTGTCGTGTAACAGCTGACAGGGCATAGAACAGAGCACAGGGACGTGTCGTGTAACAGCTGACAGGGCATAGAACAGAGCACAGGGACGTGTCGTGTAACAGCTGACAGGGCATAGAACAGAGCACAGGGACGTGTCGTGTAACAGCTGACAGGGCATAGAACAGAGCACAGGGACGTGTCGTGTAACAGCTGACAGGGCATAGAACAGAGCACAGGGACGTGTCGTGTAACAGCTGACAGGGCATAGAACAGAGCACAGGGACGTGTCGTGTAACAGCTGACAGGGCATAGAACAGAGCACAGGGACGTGTCGTGTAACAGCTGACAGGGCATAGAACAGAGCACAGGGACGTGTCGTGTAACAGCTGACAGGGCATAGAACAGAGCACAGGGACGCGTCGTGTAACAGCTGACAGGGCACACAACAGAGCACAGAAACGTGTTGTGTAACAGCTGACAGGGCACACAACAGAGCACAGGGACGTGTCGTGTAACAGCTGCGAGAGTGGACGTGAAATCTTCTGTTAAGCTACTTCTGCTTCTTTGGCATGCGGTCCTTACAGTTCACCCGGGGCCTCCTTCAGAATGACAGCCCGCACGGATCTGTCTTCTGCTTTCATCCTCCATCTCTTGACACCCATCGATTTCAAATCATTCTCAATATAGTCTAACCACCTTAATTTTGGTCTTCCTACTTTTCTTGTTCCATCTGCCTTCCCCGGAAATGCTTTCTTTACAGTCCTATCATCAGACGTTCTTACCAGATGACCGGCCCATTGCAGTCTTTATCGCTGTCACAACGTTTGGTTTTGTAGACACGGCCTGCAGTTCATCGTTAGTTCGGATTCTCCAGCCGTTGTGGTCTTTTACTGTACCACATATCTTTCTCAGTATTTTCCGCTCCCATGTTTTAAGGGCTGACTCCGTTTACTCCGTCACTGCCCACGTTTCACAGCCATATGGCACAACATGTTTAGTCACTGCAGTACGTATTTTTAGTTTTGTGTGTCTTGATATGTGCCTTAATTTCATAATTTCCTGCTCGATTTCCTGCTGTTATTCTTGCTCGTACATATTTTCCACAATCATTATAAGGAGCAACGAGTGAGCCCAAATATTTAAATTCTAATACTTCTTGATAATCTTCTGTTAATACGAAAATTTACACAAACGAATGATTGTGTACAGACACAAACAAAACAGTGGAAAGAGAGCTCTCTATGTTCACGTTTCGTGACTAACCTAAATGAGATGAACCCTTCTTGACAAGCTGATATTTCCTCAGCTAGTGAAGAAATTCCCGGAATTTTATGGATTCTGAAGCCTCACTGCCGTGTTCACAATCATCTGCCATTTGTCCCTGTTCTCAGCCGAGCGAGTCCCGGCAACTCTTTGCCATTTAATACTACGCTCCCTCCAACGCGTAGGCCTTTCGAGCAGTCCCCCGCATGCGTTTTCTTCCTCACCACACGTCTTTCCCAACTCAAAACCCCTGCATGTGATAATTCCAGGAACAACAGGCAAGGTAAGGGTAAAGGTGGGGGTCACCTCGCAACATTCCGTGGCACAGACAGAGGAACAGAGTTACAGCTCCATTCACTATTAACCTCTGCGATAGAGCGGGGTGAGGGGATGGGGGGCGGGGCTAACGCGACGCCCCAGAATAATAGTAGGCAAGATTAGAAACTACGCAATTACGCATCTCCTCGTTATGCAGATTCCCCAGCCCCATATTACTGCCTCCAACTCGAGCCAAATGTTCTCCTCAGCACTCCTCCCACGCCTTCGGCTTATTTTTCCTCCGCTGTGAAATTCCAACTTGTACCCCCACATACAAGACACAAAGGTACATTTTTTGTTCCCTAACAGTTATGTTCTCAGGCTGTAGACAGAAAAACAAAGGAACTATTAACTTTCATGAACTGAATAATGTCCCTGTAGTTGTACACTCACCACCACAAACTGGAACACCTCCCCAATTGCAACCATTTGAAATGCAAACAGCCGAACTGCTAGCCAGGAGCTTATCAATTCGTCCACCGCATCGACAAACCTGCAACATACAGTTCAAAGCTAATTTTGTATTATAGTTTGTTTCCTCCCAATAAGGAAGGTACAGTGACTGCGGCTTTCGAAATTCCAGTACAGGCCGCCAGATATATCAAAAACGATTTTGTTAGTAAGGCCGCTGCTTTTTTCAGAAATCCTTATGTTTTTATACTGTAATTATAAACAAGCTAATTACTTATAACTCTAGATTTGGTACAAGACAGGACTGTGAAACACCAAGAAAATGACAACACATCCTCGCCTCTCGCTAGACACAGCGCCTCCAGGATAGTGACAAGACGTACTCGTTCTGTGGGAAAACTCCAGAAGGCTCTCCCCTCCCGGAATAATAATTTGCGAAGGGAACGCACTTCTATCTGCAAACAAACGGAACTTCAGAGACGCTACAGTGTGCGGGTGCAAAGTGCAGGTGAACAACTGCTTATACATTTTGAAGTTTCTCTCTCGACAGCCCGTGTGTGCAGACATACCGACACAAAGACACACAACTGGATAAAAAATCTTTCGGTGGAATCCTACACTGTCTCCACTCAGAAGACACTCACGCGTAGGCCTACGTGTGTACAGGACACTCACGCTTTAGTGTTTAAAGTCACTCATGAGTATACATGTTCACAAACACTCAGAGGCACATGTGTGTACAGGACAATCGCGCCTTAGTGTTTAAAGCCACTCATGAGTATACATGTTCACAAACACTCAGAGGCGCATGTGTGTACAGGACACTCACGCGTGTGTCACGCATGCTTTTAACCACAGAAGACTGAGGGATTTTAATACCGAAGCTGAGTTACGTTTACGCTGACAGAGGACTGTGCTAGCCAATCATGTGACTCGACACTCTAAATTCTGTACGAAATTAGTAATGTGTAATTTCGTACGCAGTCTCGTGTTGTGCCGTAAAAACGCCTTGTCACAGAACGGGGTAGGTTGACTGTGCTAACATGTTAAGGGCTAGCGCGCACGAGCGGTTTTCTGCCGTCGCGGTGAAAAAAACGCGGTGGCCGATTATTTCTTGGCTGTGCGCGCGGACGGTGGAAGAAACCCTAAATCCTTACGTTCTGCTCAGATTTGAGAGTTGAATTTGTGCAGACGGTGTGTTCGCTGTGCTGGCTAAAGCATGGATTTTGTTGAGGCGGTTGCTGTGTGCGCTCTGCTGCTAAGAATTAGGACAAAACGAAGAAAGAAGTTTTGGGTACGTCCACTTGTGAGTCAAAGATTGCTGAAAGGGCAGTTCCACAGGTTACGTGAAGACTTGCGTGTGCATCCGAAAAATTTCTTTGGATATTTTAGAATGAGCTGCAGCAGTTTCGACGAGATGCTGTTCATCAGTACACCAAGTACTGCCTACCAAATACTGTGATGAGGGTACCTGTGTCTGTGCCTGTGCCTCGTAGCCGGACGGTTATTTTATCGCTCGTGCCTGCGCGCAGGAAGGTAAGTTCTTTCGAGATGCGTTGCCGCCGCCAACCGCCGAGCGGCCACCACACCGCCCAGAAAATGAAGCACGTTGCGTTTGGGAAAACGCTGCGATGAAAGAGCCACCCGTGCGCTCGCTTCCAGATAAAAAAAGTTTCATCGAAGCGGTAAAGAAAATGCGGCGGTTCAAAATGCTCGTGCACGCTAGCCCTAACGACCCACGTGATGAAGTTGTCACAGTTTAAGCTTAAGCCAACTAGTTTCTCTAAAGAGCACCAGCGTCTGCATACACTGCAGCAGAGAAGTATGGAAGGTGCAGTACCGCCAGTGCAAGTCGACAAGGATATGCAACTTTATAATGCACTTAATGAAGCTCAACTGTTATAAATAAATCAATAAATATCCCAGTTCACTCCGTTGAGTAATTAATGAAAGAGGATCCTAATGGGTAGACACACAGTTTGTAGTGTCCATAAAACATTTTTACATTCATCAATTCCAGAAGCAGGATATGGAGAAGTGCAAGATGAGAAACAAGCAAAAACGAATTGAAAACTTCGAAGTGAAGATAGTATTTGGAAGACTCAGCCGTAGATGCGAGAGTAGTAACGAAATCATCAAAAAATAGAAGAACTGGCTTGTTTCATCTTCTCCAGGATACGGAACACTTGATGGCTCCTGCAAACCTCTGGACTGGCAAAAGGAGAAGAACTCGTCAACTACAGAGCCACACTGTTGGTTCGTTAATCAACCCAAACTGCCGCACAGTTCCCACTCACTCTATTGCATGCTGATGTTGCTTCACACACTTCACAAGGTACAAAAATGGCTCATCATCTTCAGGGCTACCAGAAGCAACGCCGGGGTTGCTGACTGGCATTGAGTCACCTGCTGCTTCTGTCAAGTCATCCGAGATAACATTACTGAATTTTTCTTCTGTCTGATACATTGAAGAATTCCCACTCAGTACACTTTCTACTCCAGAAAACCCGTTTATTTGATCTAACCCTTCTCCTGCAGTCTCATCTTCGGCAGGTGCAGTTTCAGACATTTCGTCATCATCCTCAGAGCTCTTCCTACGTTGGAAAATTTCAGGGTGCAGTTCTTCCTCCATGCACTCCATAGTGCTTTCGGCAATCTCCAGCTTTCCCCATGCGTGTACCATGAACGTTATGAACGTTGAATTGGCGCATATGTTATGGCAAGCGGCCATAAGGAGCAGAACAGATTGAAACATGTATATAACTTCGAACAATGGTGACCATGTGGCGTCGAAAGGAAACCAGATAATAAAGACAAAATCAGCATTTGGTTTTTCGTCATTTTCTAAGCTTTTGTTCGAGAAATGACGGCCCAGTATTAGATCATTGACTGGGTTGTATATCAGCCACTTAATGCCGCCCAGTGCTGCCAACCCCCAGAAACATCTCATGACAAGTCTTATTTCCCGTCTGCATCCGTCCACAATGCGCAGATATTTCTCGACCAAATGTGGCGTGTTGACTTTAGGGATTGGATGTCCCTCCAACAGCTCGCATACATGCAGTACGGATTTCTCGTGCTCAATCAGGTAAAGATAGTCAAAGAAACAAGCGACGAAGAGGAAGAATGTGCCAGCGCAGTCCGTGACTGTATCAACGTCTCCCCAGAAGTGGTAGATTGCGAGCATCTGACCAGCCATCACGGGCACGTAGACACACATGAGCAGGTTCTGGTACCATCTGAAGAGTTTCAGCCTCCAACGATTAGAAGCGATTCCTTGAGTTGGTATCAAACCCGTGACGCATAACTCCAGGCGCACAACATCCATCAAGCCAAGTTTCTGCGAATCCATCTCTTGAATATCAGATGCTTGTAACGTCGTGTCCTCAAACAATGATTGCAGCATTTTGAAACGATGTAATACTGCCACTGATAAGCAACCTAATGCCCGTACGCTCCTGAAGAGTGTAGCTCTAGATGAAGCGTCGTTTCTTAATGCGTCCCAACAAAATTCTGGAACAACACTGACTGCACAAAGTCCTGCTCCCCTCGCAGCAGTTTTGACGTCATTGCTTCAAGCTATCCATTTCAGAGAAAAGTGTACTTACTGCAGGTCCCATTTTGGATACAAAATACATAAAGCGCTTAGTAAAACCACTTAAAAATTCCCTTTTCGTTCACATGCAGAGAGATTTAAATTGTTTCACTAAATTATGGTCCAATAGAAAAGTGAACAAATTTTAAAAGCACGCTTCTTGTACTTCCTCTGCCGACCTCACCTTCCTTCCCCCCTCCTGCTCCCGTCCACCGCTTCTTCTTCTGCTGCAGCTGTCGATGCTGTTGGCGCTCCTGCTGTAGACATGTTGATGCTGTTTTCAAAACAGGAATTAAAACAAACTGACAGGACCACCCTTTCACAAGTTCTGCCGCTCTCTTCATACTGAGGCCTGCAAGAGTTTGCTGTCGTAGATATACTGAAGCTATGTGCTTAGATGTACTGCAGCTATGTGTTTAGATGTACTGCAGCTATCTGTTTAGATGTACTGCAGCTATGTGTTTAGATGTACTGCAGCTATGTGTTTACTCCACGTGTGGCTGTTCCACAGTTATTGCACATTTTCGAATGGGCCTATCGTCCACTATAGAAGTACTCCCAAACTGTGTGATGGGACGCTCGGCCTGCCAGTGCAACTGCTGCCTGTAGCCTTACCAGCACCATCTGCTGAACTCCCGGTTCTTGCCACCGTTCCTCTTTGTGGCATATGTTTCCGAACCAGACGTGGGCTAAGACTGGATTTTCTGCTACCACACGCAGACTCAGTTGCACATCTCTCGACATGTTTTCCAGAATTTAGTCTTGTGACTCAGTTCACTTAATTGCAAGTACTTGCCCAATTTCTCAAATCCTCCCCAGCAGCCGAAATTGTTAATCACATATTTGAGGTCCTAGTTTCTTGAATTATCTTATTGCTTTTAAAAACTTAAAGATACATTTCTGAAATGAAAAGAGGTAGGAAAATGAGCGACATAATAAACACTAGATTAACCGGAAATAAAACTTAGGCGCTTTCCGCTCGATGTGCGTAGATCATTAATATCAGCATAATTGATAGCAATCTAAAATCGAGCAAAAAAGCCATTTACAAATCATTTGGTTGCAGATTCGCTTTCTAAACTACACTCTTAAATTTACACTCGTTTCTGGTGGAAGATAATTAACGTAGTAAATACTACCATTTTTGGCAAATAACGCATTAAACTTCTGAACCTCAGAAATCAGTAAGAGATCTCTCAATTCAGCCGAGTCGCTACAACAGACTCGAATGTTTACAGAAAATCGCGTTCCCCCCAAACCCCTCGAGCTGTATTTCACCTCAGGATCTCATGTCCTTCGTGTTAAGTTCACGAAAATGTATTATTTAATGCAAAAAATTATTTTCCTCATCACCATAGACCATAAAACCAACAGTTCTTTCACCACAAGAAGGCCGATCGTGAAATATTTAATATCCCCCGCAGTGCAGGCACAGTCAATACTTCGGCAATAATTCACGGACTGCATAATTAAAGACCCACACAAAGTGAAGCATTGCGCATTCACTTCTCCTTCAATGTAAATAAATAACACTGAAATCTGTATATGAAAATTCTACAGCATAAAATGCTTGGAGACTAACAAGGCTTAAAATGCCGGGAGACTAACAAGGTTTAAAACTCAAACTTGCAAAAAATAGTGACATTGTGAGATGTGAAAATCGGCGAACGAGCGGAAAACGTGGAGGAATAAATCTTCGAAACTGCAGTTTTTGAAACATTTGTTAGTACTGCAGGACCATGCATTATCTAAGGTTAGTAGCGTCCTCCCCACTTCAGACGTTCTCACGTACGGTCTAACGTTACTGCTTACTGCGGGCTATAAAAGCGCGGTACCAGGTTGGCCACCAGCAGCTTACCGTTAGTTCAGAGCGCCTTATGAACGGTCAAAGTGAAACTTGATAGGTTTCCGCACAAACACACATAAAAACGCGCACACACAAACGTGCGCGGTCACACATAAACACACACCAACACAAACACGAGCGCGCACAAACACGCACAAAGACACGAGCGCTCACACACGCACGCAGGGGCGCACACAAACACGCGCACGCGCGCAGCATGGTGATATCGTAAACCCCCCTACTTTACTTAAGAAAGGAAAGCGCAGTCCTGGTCCCGTATCTTGAAACTTGCGGGGCGAGGAAGTGGGGAAAGACGCAAGGAGAGGGAGCGGCACGGTATGTAGACAGCAGCTGTTTATGGCAGGAGCTATCAGTGAACAGTACCGGTCCGAAATACATCGGCCGCTACAACACTGCGGGCCGGCGTAGTCACCCAAGTGTGTTTGAACTGGTGGTGTGTGCTGAGTCATACACAGTGGCCAGGCGAATACCTACCTACCCCACCGTCCGCGCATTCACTAATTACCTGCCAAGTATCAATATACGGGAACTGGTCTGTAGACAAAAATGTTATTTCGCTCAGTGTCCAGAGCAACCACAGACCAAGCCGCTCAGTTCAACAGTTCTGTACGTAACATAACATCACTTCTGCACCCCTTCACGCCCTTGCCAGAGGTGGAATGCAACAGGCAAGGATCAGCAGTTACAGAGGAAGCAGTCGAAGGGGCACCTTCTTTACTGGCCCGCCACGTCTGAGCAGCAGACAATGAAAAGTGTGAGAAGAGACCAGAGTAGAACCAAGCAAGTGTTCAGACGTATGAGTTCGTTTCTTTCATAGACTGAAGGCACCGGCACGCGCCCGCTCGCACGTACACATCGCCCTGCGCGCCGCGCAGCCACAGCATGCAACACGCTGCTGTAACATAGGAACTGTGGCGCGGCGTTGTGTTACATGCTGTCACAGGCACACTACAGACGGCAAACGGCGACACTGAAGCCTGGAACGAGGCACTGGTGACTTTGCGGGTGGGAGCACTATTTTGCGTTGAATGTGATAACGATGTGGCTAGGTACGAACTGCTGCAGGAAGCCAAGTTTCGGAACAATTCGCAGATAAGAGCTGTAAAATGTTCCTATTAATTTAGTCTTATTTATTGAACTATCAGCCACACACAACAAGCTGTTTCGTGCCCGTCATCCTGGCGACTGGTGTCCGCTCACAAGAGGAGCCGTCGCCGTGCAACTAACAAGAACTGTAAAAACCGAAAATTCTGTGCGTGCGAGGATGGACACCTCCCCCTGCACACAGAAAGATACATTATGATAAGTAAAGTTTTTTTCATGTGACCTAAACAAAGTGCTGCAGTCAGCCTTACAAACACTGCAGTTGGTACAAAAACAGTGCATAATGGTTTAAAAGCAAAGTGTCAAATGTAAAGGTTTCAAATGCGTATCCAAGCAGTACTGATACGTACATCAAGTGGGGGGTTCGGGAACAGGGTGGTGGGGAGGAAGCAATGGGATGCTGGGGAAAATTTCATATTAAGGGGCTTCATCAAGTGTACTCGTCACCAAATATTATTTTGGTGATCAAGTCAAGGATAAGGTGGGCGGGGTATGTGGCACGCATGATGGAGAACAGAAACGCGAATAGGATTATAGCGGGGAAATGTGAAGGAAGGGGACCACTTGAAACACCTAGACATGAGAGTAATGATAATATTTAAATGGATCGTCAGTAAAAAGGATGACAGGGTGTGGACAGGAGTCAGCTGGCTTACAACAGGGCCCTTACGAACACCGCCATGGGCATTCTGGTTGCATGAAATGACGGCAAACTCTGGACTAGCTGAGGAAATGTTAGCTTTTCAAGGAGCTACCTGTGAAGTTACTTATGGCGTATTTTGCACCAGTCACACAGCTGAACAATGATTATACCTAAGTAACACGGTGAGATTAGTTTCTGACGGCTGTAACTGCGAAGACTGCTGTCTCCGAACATGACGCCGTGTAGTTTACCAGACTACGGTAACATACACGGCGTCGTGTTCCAGAGAGAACAGTCAGAGAGAGCAGTCTTCACATATTAGCTTCTTTTCTGCTGTACTATAAGGCAACTCTTCTTCTGTGCAACTGTAGAGCAGGCGAAGCATGTGGGGGAAATACAGACGCGTGCGAGTTAATGGGCTTCATTTGTTTAACCCTTTAAAGACGAAACGTATCTGTTTTATATAAGGACTCAGTGCGTACCGCGCTGTAAACACTCTCCACTTCGGTTATAAAAACCAGTCTCTTAATGTTTTATAAGGCAAAAGTTGCTGTTTGTTCTGAGATCCGTACAAAACACATAAACGCAATGTGGGCACCACGTAGAATTTTTTAATGTTAAACCTGGTGGTACGTAAAGTTACCGCTAGGCTTTCAAAGGTTAATGTCAGGCCAAGTGGAGGGAGTAGTCATGCGCAGTGACCTACCGGTTGGCTCAACCCGTCAGACAACACGATCATGATGAACTTACAAACACGCACCGCGGAGAGAAGATCAGTTTTCTGAGCAAAAATTTGGTCTACTGGAACTGTCCTTACACCACAGCATACATGCCACAAGTAACGCGGCCAAAACAACGGGACAGAACACCAGGCCGCTGCAGCCACTGCTGTCACCTGGCTGACACAGGCTGCACACACACTTCGTCTGCAGAAGTCATTCGTCTCATGAATCTTAAAGGGTACGTGCTTAGTGAGACAGTAGCGCCCTCACAGTCCGCTTGTGTTTGAACGTGCGCACCTAAAATATTAGAAGGGTTTCTTTCACTGCAGAACAAAAAAGACAGTGACAAGAAGTTTTAAGGCATCTTAACATTAAAAAGTTTGATACTGTACTTCTGGCAGCAGGGAACTTTAGGCCCACGGTGTATCGCAACAAACGTTGACAGGGGCCCCTCTGCTTACGCGCAGCGCACAAACACTACGGTACGTGTCTACTCTGTGAGACGCACAACGGCCTGGCGAAGGCACGCGACTCAACGCCGAAACAGCCAAGCAATAATGCGACATACAGAGAGGCGTTGTAGAATAGAAACGAGAACGTCACCGTTTAATAATCAGAGTTTTGTGACGCCGTGTGTACTGGTATATGGGAACGAACGTTTCGATAGAATCCTGTGCCCCCATCATCAGAGCAGAAGAGCAGCGCTACAATATCGTGAAGTTTGGCAAAGACGGCCGCCGCTTTGAACAAACCAGCTGTCTCTGTCTTTTCGGGAGAAGAGAAGGGACTTCCCTGCTAACCTAAGGGTGGGGACAGCTGGTTGTTCGGAAACGGCGGTGGCTGTCTGCTAGCGAACGCGGTGTTACGTGCCTTACGGCGTAATCCCGATACCGCTGTAAGGAACTCAAATGCCACTTTTGAAATCAGATTCACTAATACGACATTCGTTGGACAACTGGAAACCAACAACACTTCAGAAAGATCAGCCAGTAAGTTAAGTCTGTCTGTCTGTCAGTCCGCCAAGAGTCACATGAGCTCTTAGTCACTCAGCTATTTAAGTTAGCGAACAACAAGAGGCAAGCAGGCAGCCCAGTCACGTGCTGCTGGGTAGACAACCAAGAAACTCGCAGTCCCAGTTCCGTTTCCGGTTCCGGCAGACGCAAGGACTTTCGTCTCCACAGACTTCCAACCGGCTGTGGGGCCCAACTGGTCTCCTGCCTAGTGGGTACGGGGGTTCTTTGTCCTGAAACGAAGAGGCGGGGGCACGAAGTGGGCCATTCACTGCCTCGTATTGCGCAGATTAACCCTTTAAAGACGAAGCGTATCTGTTATATATAAGGACTCAGTGCGTACCGCGCTGTAAACACTCTCCACTTCGGTTATAAAAACCAGTCTCTTAATGTTTTATAAGGCAAAAGTTGCTGTTTGTTCTGAGATCCGTACAAAACACATAAACGCAATGTGGGCACCATGTAGAATTTTTTAATGTTAAACCTGGTGGTACGTAAAGTTACCGCTAGGCTTCAAAAGGTTAAGAGCAAAGCACGGAGCTGTGCGCACATTCTGCTGTGCGTCTCGATACGCAACGCTTGACTAAGGCTGGGACACTGTCCTGGTAGTCACCTATGTGTTGTATTAAATGTTATTCTAGTCATCAGCTGCCAGTCAGTTATTTAGTGACAGTAAACACTTAACTAGAAAAAAACGCAAAGCCGCGTTGGTCTTGCCGAATAATGTGACTGTGCATGTGACACGACACGGCTGCTGGACGGCGACCACAGGCACGGAGTCACACACCGCACTGCAGCCGTGTGCAGTTTCAAGTCAAATTTAAATCAAGCCACGTGTACACAGCATGACCTCAAACACCAAGTGAATATTGCTTATACCTTGCTGATTCCACCAGTTACGTGACTGAATTCGTTGACCCTCTAAAGCCCAGTGGTTACTGTACGTACCGCCGGGTTTAACATCCACAAATCCTACGTTCTGCCCACACCGTGTATTTATGTGTTTTGTGTGGATCTCAGAACAAACAGCGATTATTTCCCTATATAGCATTAACTGGCTGGTTTTTATAACCGAGACGGAGTGTGTTTACTGCGCGGTACGAGTTGAATCTTTAAACACAGTTCAAGTTAAGTTCAGTGGGCGTAATTTCTGCCGTCATGCTGAGTGAATTAGCAGATTTGTCAGCCCTCTCGAATATACGCAACTGCGGCAGCTCGCGTGTTCTGTGCAGAGTGCAGAGCAGCTCACGTGTTCTGTGCAGAATACAGAGCAGCTCGCGTGTTCTGTGCAGAATACAGAGCAGCTCGCATGTTCTGTGCAGAGTGCAGAGCAGCTCGCGTGTTCTGTGCAGAGTGCAGAGCAGCTCGCGTGTTCTGTGCAGAGTGCAGAGCAGCTCGCGTGTTCTGTGCAGAGCGCAGGGCAGCTCTGTTCATACACCAGACGGGAAATGCAGCTCATTTGCGCGTATGTAATTCTGTACGGACAGCTGCAATTGAAGGAATCTTGACTAGCGACATTATTGTCATCATCACCATCACAATCATCATCATTTACTGTGTAGTTTAGGTCTCTAGATCCTGTTTTCGAGCATGACAGCTGATCGAACCATTTTCTTTCGGGTCTTCAAACATTACATCTTGCCCGACGTCTGTACTGTATTGCTCGCTTTGACATCGTCCGTCCTTCCGTGTGACAGCCCCTTGCCCTTCGTCACTTCAGCTTCGCTAACAGCTATAATCGCGCATACACTTACGGGCTGCCTCCGCCAGCAATCTCAGCTGCTGTGCCATAGGCCCTTCTTCTTTTCAGTTTTCAGAACCCACATTTCAGATCTGAGCATAATGCAAGTTTTTGTTACTTCTGTAGTCTTAACTTAACGCACTTAGATGTGTTTTTAAGTAATGGTTTTATGTTTCTAGCCTCCACAAATACGCACTTAATGCGTTATACAATCAACGAAGTCCTGGATCTAATTCAACGAACAAACATTCTAGGATAGCTGGGACAGTTCTGTCAGTAGAGCGGCTGATCGCTTCTGGAGGGGGACGGAGTTTGTATGCCCGACGCTGCACGTGGAACAGTGCCAGAGACGCTTCAGTCAGGATGGGCTTACAGACGAGATTCGAACCCAGCACATTCTGAGTAAAAGTCAGGGTTACGGCACCGCCGCAGTCAGCCTCCGGCACATTAGCATTGCCGTAGTAACACGACCCTTGCTTATTTATTTCCAACGGCGTGGCGCGTTTGTTCTTAACAAAACGTTGGCTCCGTCACGTAACGGCCGCCGCACGATACAGCGAGACACACACAGCCAGGTTAGGGCCTCACTTTTACTGGCGTAGGTGAACGAGGCGCGATAGATCGATACGTCTAGTGCCGACCTCAATTATCAGCAAAGGAGGAACAGGGTGAAGCTTGAATAAGGTGAATAGGCCAAGTCGCACCCCAACCGCACAAGCTGCCAACTCGCAGCCTACGCACGGTCCGCAGTGGCTTCACTTTGTGCTAAACATATTACAGTACTGAAAAAAAAAACTGTTAAAATTCGGAAAAATTGTTGTTACAAGTTGTTTCAACATTTTCTAAGATTTACACCATTTATTGTCTGAAAACAATGTCATCGTTGTTGTTGCTTACTTCATTAAGCATGGCATGGGGAGGCTAAGGTATAGCTGCACACATGCTTGAACCCGGCATTATACAGAGGTGAATGGCCGGCCATCTTATCGACGCTGACAGAACACACAGTACCCACTAAACAGGAGAAGTGACGGGCCCTTTGGCCGGCGAAGATTACAACATAGGGCTGCGCTACAGTCGCACCTTTTGTTTTGCGTGAACGTGTAACATTGTTTCTCGCAGTAAACGACAAAGATACGACTAGACAAGACTTCTCTGGAGACGCAGGTGTAGACGGAGAATAATATTAAAGCTCATCTTAAGGACAGAGTGAAAGAACGTGGATCGGAATTCATCAGGCTCAGGGTCAGGACCAAAGGCGGGCCCTCGTGAAGCTGACAAGTGTCAAGTTTGTATGTAAGGTGGAGAATTTCTTAAGTAACTGAGCTGTTCGGAAGGATTTTGCTCCGTGAAAGCAATTAGTTGTCTAACCTACTGGAACACATTCACTTGAAAAACTAAGATGGAGGAGAGAGGACAATATCCAGTTCAGTCTGGTCTAACATGTGGTTGAGGGGGTTATGGCACGGCAGCCCGCTTTGTTAGCGGTCTGTTGCCACACGTTACTCACCGCCAGAGGGACAGGGAAGCCCCGTTAAATACTCGGGAGATGTCAGCGCTATTTCCTTCCAGACAGCACGGCGTCACGGTGGACCAGGCAACGGCAAATGACTCGGCTGACACACCAGGCACGTAGTGCTGAAAATTGACTGTCAGTCGTTTGTTATTGAAAACACTGGGCTATTATTGCGCACAACAATGCTTAGTTGCACTGTTATGTGCATAAACATAGTGATTATAATAACAACTTCACGACATGTTTCGACCTGGAGTGGTCATCTTCAGGTTTTATTCTAAACATAATCAAGTTTTTGGTTACTTTGCAGCAATATTATTGCATTGTGGTTTTTATTGTCTTTGTTCTTAGATGGTTGGTGTTTGTTCTGGGTGGTTTTTTGTATCAATGTTCCTGGTTATTGCTGCTTCGAACTACTGGGTGTGCTTCTGTACTTACATGCTTCTGTCACGCTCTTTGGTGATGTGGTGTTGGCACTAGATGGTGGGTGCCTTTGTAAGTTTGTGTTTCTTGTTTCCTTGCGTTTCAACACGCCCTGTTCACGTACGTACGCTCTGTGCAGTTATTTGGCACAGCTCGGTACGTACGTACGCTCTGTGCAGTTATTTGGCACAGCTCGGCACGTACGTACGCTCTGTGCAGTTATTTGGCACAGCTCGGTACGTACGTACGCTCTGTGCAGTTATTTGGCACAGCTCGGCACGTACGTACGCTCTGTGCAGTTATTTGGCACAGCTCGGCACGTAGAACAACACGAAAGAAATGAGGGTACCATCATGGCCTGTGTTAGATATTACATCTGAATTCACCTTCTGTGCCTGAGGAGGATCATGGCAAAGAGATTAGAAGCTGGATACGTTAGATGCAGACTAGTCTCTTCTGGCAGGTGACGCCGTAACGTCTAGTAAAGGTGTGCACTCACTTCACCAGAACTTGTAATGTCTATGATCAGGCAAAAACCCCTTCTCCCACGTAGACATGCGTAACAAACTGTTCCGTCCAGGCATTAAGTACACGATGCCTATACCACGTGTATACGTCTAACTTGTTTTGAGAATTTTGTCAAAAATTATTTTAATCATCACCATAAATGTTAGGACGTTGGCTGGATCTAAACTGGTCAGGATAGGGTTCAGTGACGGCTATTTGTGAGCATATTCGAGTTTCACACAAAGTGGGAAGTGTCTCCACAAGTACGTGAGCGTGGCCTTACCAATTCAGACCATGATCCGGTTGGTCAGTTCCGTACGTGTCTGCTTGTGTCCCAGTAAACGTTCTACGTTGGGCAGTGACTCACACTACCTTCGACTGCGAGTGGGGGGCCGCATCTTCCCCCGCCACTACACTCATCCCCAACCGCCCGCCCGACTGCGAGCGGGCGAACAGTGCAGTGCACGTCCACAGTGCGAGCGAGACAGGTGCCGGTTGTCGTGTACATTGGACGCCAGCCGATCGCCAGCAATACACGTCGGCCTCTCCACACCTGTAAGTACAAGTGCATTGACTCCTCACGCAGCTAATTAGCATTAACGTGTTTGCAGAACGCCAGTTGCAGTGACTCCATTTACCTTTGCGTATGTGTGAAGAAACCAGAGGAATGCTGTAGCCGTGTGTGCATGATGTTTGACATTGGGGAGTGTCAACTAACACGTCACGTTAGTGCAGTTTTGGGGAAAATCAGACAAATATGACGAGATGTTCACATAAACATCTGTGTGCATTTCAGGCGCACCTCGACCTGAACTAGCAAGTAACCCGCTGAATATTTATCAGAGCCAAAAAGGCTTTGAGACCAGAGTTGTAGAGAAATACGGAACATACATTTTATGACTGCGCGCTTTTCTCCGTAAGTCAGATGGTTGTCGATGTAATTACAAAAAGCGAGCCACGGCGCAAGAATTACTGCACTAAAGCGTGTACATACTTCCTAGCGTCAGGCGTGCGTTTGTCACTTCAGTAGTGTGAGGATTAGAGCCTCCTGGAACGCGATGCCACGTAGTTTGGTAGCAAAGCACCGACGTTCCGGAAGAACGTACTGCCTGCGCCGTAAGCAATGAAGTTGCACTGTAAGATAGAGACAGCAGTTCGTCCTGTGCTTTGGATATCTTTGTCATTACGATAAATGGAGACGCATCTTAGACGACAGTAATCTTGAATTCCTAACTTATTTACCTTCCGTCAAACTTAACGTACGGGTGCAGGGTTTTAGTCCTTGCTGCCCCCCCCCCTCCAGCCCCAGGCACAGACGGCAGAGTGGCAATAGAGAGTGCCACAGACGTCAGTGGATGGCCCGAAATGGGAGAGCAGTGTGAGACCAGCCGTGCAGTTTCAGATTGTGGTGCGATTTCACAGCATGTAGACTTGTAGCTGGGTGCTGGCATCTGAGGGAACCCGCGGCGTTCATCTTCGCGACCGACAGAGGCAGCAGCTTCCTCACAAACGTAGGCAACCACCCATAAGAACAGTGTGTGTCACGGCCCTGAATACCACGGTGCGAAAAGACTCATTTCTAAAGGAACATTTATAAAGAAAGCTGCAAAGTTGTACCCGTGGCATGCCATATCTCAGGCGGCTATTTGCATGTTTCTCGCCGTGGATTCGCGCTCAGGGTTTTGGGGTCGACGAAGTGGCACTGGGGCTGGTAACTGCGTTTTCGCCTCTGCCAGTTGCCAGTTGGCCCATCCGAAGCGCCGTTCCGTGGCAACACACTGTCAGCCCAGTACAAGAGAATACAGATTTGTGCTGTATAGAGGTCTAGTCTACGTGGTGCGGCCTGACGAATGTTAACAGAGCGGTGCTGACCAAACGTTCAGTGCCTGCTGTACTGAACCCAAGACGCAAGAAGTGTTGGCAGACTCGATACAGCTCCACAGGGAAGAGCTGCATGATTCGCACTTTTCATGAACTAACGCACAGGAGGAAGTGCGAACCACAGAACCAGACAGCAGGGATCGTTTTGGAAACACAGGCGTAGCTGGCAGGACACTAACATGGTTATCAGACAAGTAGGATGTGACGCTGCGGGCTGGATTCAACTGGCTGAGAACAGGAAACAGTGGCGTGCGCCTCTTATCGCCAGCTTCGTGACCAGCTCAGCGAGTAACAGCATCGAGTTAGTTACTGAGTTACTGAACGTATAACGCAGTACATCTTGAGCTCCGTGGTTTTTGTACAATTTAGCACTTCTTTATCAAATAGATGTGGTTATGTCTTAAGCTGGGGCAACCGAAATAGGGCAGGGGGCACAATGACAAGCCTATGGCCTGGGCAAACGAGGAAGCGCGGTTCCATTCCCGGTAAGGGCAGACGTTCTTCCCATCTCGAAATCGTCCAGACTGGCCCTGGGACTCACTGGATACCGCACGCTGTTTTCGCAAAGTTAAAGCGGCCGAGGCGTGAAGCTGACCACTTAACACCACTTACTGTCGAGGTTAAGAATGTCATTCCCCCTACGCTGTCATGACCTGCAAAGTGAAATCGTCACCTCTCGCCGTCAGCAGGTTACAGTTGTGCCCACGAATACTGACTTCGACAAAACAGCCAGTGAAACTAGTTCAAAGTAACTATGGCCGCAGACTTGCACGATTCAGCATGAAACAGTATTAAAACAAAATATACGAAAATTTCAGCCAGAATAATCTTGAAAGTAACTGACAGTTCGCAATAGTTCCACAGAACTGCTAAGTCCCTCAGAACTACGATCAGAGGAACGTTTGAAGGTTCCGTGTCCCTTGACTCCAGTACGATCGAAAGCAAGAGTGCCGAAATTCGGAAGCAGAGGGATGAAATGACAGGTGGCATGTGGCTAATGTTTCGGGAACACCTGCTGCGCCTGAGTAGTCCTGAAAACGTCGTTCTGCTCTGCTGAGTTTGTGAGAACTGGAAGGACTGGGAAAACTGACAGTGTGAAACTGACAGTACGAAACGTGAAGCGATGGCAACTCGCAAGTTCGTCGCCCTTCTGAACACGTTATACTTAATTCGTGTCTTGAACTGTACTGTAAGTTCTGATAAGAATAAATTACAGCAAATTACAAAAAACCTACACAGCCACCTAGAAGATGGAATCAGCAGGTTTCGTCGAAACATTTGTCCCTGTCTTGTAGGCAGTACGATGCCGTATCCCCAAAGATCGTCATTCGAAATTTTGCTTATGGTTTGCATTATTTTGTGAACATTTGTTGCTTGTGGACACGAAGTCGCGTAACTAAATAATGAAATACGGAAGGAAAGCGGATTCTCAGGCCTGCCCAGACGGCGTGTGTCTAGGCTGGATACACAGACTGTGGCGGGCCGTACGTTAGGTCTTCTGAACACTCTGCAAGGATGTCAGATGTATTGTCCGAGGAGGCGGACCGCACAGAGCTGCCTGCATCCCGCCTGTGATATAAACAAAGCATTATTCAAGCAGTCCTGTTCTGTGCTTGCTAGTGTCCTGGTGTCGCAGCCTTTCCAAGCCAAAATTTCATCCAAACAGTAATCGAGTTTAAGTTCCTACCTTACAGCAAACAGGGTGCTCTTCAGTTACAGAGGGCAACCCGTCGGGCCTACGGCTCTGTGCAGGAGTAATCGCTTACTGCACTCTGTGGGCAAAATGCGAGCTTTTGCATGTTACTTCGGATGGCAAAATGCAGTAATGACTGTGCTTTAGCCCTCTGAGGAGTGGCGTCCAACCACGCTGTATGTGAACACTTAGTTCCTACTCCACAGAGAATCGTGCCTGTAGCCATTAGGAGGACCCTTCTACAGCGGGTGCCGGGGTTATCTACCGGGAGCAAAGCAGCCAGGGCGTGGCACTGACCACCCACCTTCATCTCCCGCCGAGGTTAGGAATGAATAGAGCTGTTCCTCATGGCACGCTATGGGGAGACCTTTACCTTTTACACCGTTTCTTCAATAAAGATTTGATTTTGCTGTCTGACACTTGTGGTGGCAAGTCCCACGCCACTTGACCTCTTGACCGTTCCAACACCAGATTTACTTTAACAGATGTTTAAAAATTAAATTCCTGAGTTACAGAAAACAGTAGAGATGTTCGGTACGTAGACAGGTCCGTTAATGCTGTTTAGGGCTGTTTAGCACGAGAATCGTGTTAAATATGCAGGGCTGCGTACACCAGAGACATCTGCCTTGTTAAAGTAGGTGGTGACAAATAGCAGCCGTTTAAAACCACAGTCACTACTGATGCCATGTGATTCAGTGTCTAAAGGCGCCAGGCAACATATGTATAACGTATCATTGATGCGCATCAGGATTTTTGCATTGCCGGCCCTTTTAGTTCGTCCCAGTATTTAATTTACAGGGGTCGCACTTTTTGTTGTTCACACATTTGGATATGTTATAAAATGTCATGAATATTAGTTGGGCCTGTGACCATTTGTTGTTGCATTTCTTTGAAGATTTATTCATACTTCTGCAGTGCTTCTGTGCTAAATGTTTCGGTCATAACCTTAAAGTTCCACTCGGTCGAAATATTGTATAACTGATGACCCGTAAACAATATTTTGTACACTCCTTGTAGATACATGCAGAATTTATGTGTGTGTGTGTGTGTGTGTGTGTATACACGGCTTTGTCTGACCCATCTTCACACATTATCTCCTTTAACTGCGAAAGGGACAAGTGCCTGTTGACTTCCTCAGCATATCAAGGACGTTAACAAAATTACGTACACTCACCACAGTCGATCTTACAGGCTTACACAAAGCTGTAACGGTGAAGCTGTCCCATTGCAGGCCTGGACAGGCCCTTATTGTCTTGTATGTCGTGTCTGATGGTGGTTCAGATGTGAGCCGAAACATGTTGCGCCTGTACTTGCAGAATTGTGTTGTGTCTGACGGTGTTTTATTTTCGTTCGTATTTATAAAGTGGCGCGGTGTTCGCTAGCGCGTGCCCTGCTGTCTGCACATTGTGCCCCAACACGTCGTAATGACAGAGCGCCTTACAGCAAGGCTTACTGTAACCCAGTCGGACAGAATGAATGAAGTGCGACGCACGCGCGATTTCAGGGTTCCGCTGCGGTGTAGTTGAGGCGTTAGCTCTTCTGGGACGTCGCGCGGAGTAGATTGGCAGTTGCTTAACGACGTTTCGGGACATCGGTCCCATCTTCAGAGGTCAAGCAACTTGCCCCTGAAGATGAACAGTGGCTGTTGTGCGGGCTGAAGGTCTTCAGGAGAAACAATTTTAGCACCGCACCTCAACCGAAGCCCGACGTATTTTTGTTGCAACTCGAACAGAACGATGTGTGTACAATCGTCAGTGCACTTCTGTTTTTATGCATAAGAGCCGAGAGTGTTTGAGTGAATTATTTATGAACGGCCTGAGAACATGTGTTGTTACTTTGCTGTTTGACGAACGGTATGTCGACAGCGAAGCCAGATGTTCAAACCGTTGTCGCAGTCTGCTTCTGGGAGGGTCAGCTCAGAAAAGCGTCGGGAAACTTAAGTCTGGTTTTGTTTAGGAGCCCGATCAAACAGCTGTCCAGGCTCATCCTTCAAACGAATTCTCACCTCACCGCGTTACGTGCATGTGGCCGCGGTCGCAACTCGCTGGTCAGTCCACTCGCAATGCCACTAGCCTCACGGCGGCCGGAGCACAAGACGAGCATAGCTACGAACGATTGTTTATTTGCGACAGCGGGATTGCGCAAGAAAGCCCGCAGTGTTTTATGAAGCGTCTGGCTGGCGGCATATGAAGCAGACACTAACTGGGCCGCAAGTCGCAGGCCTGGGCCCATGCAGACCTCTGGTGTCGGCACATCGACACTGACAAAATATTCTCAGTTACATTAGTAGTAGTAAACGTAGTGTTAGTGTCAGTATTAGTGTTAGGATTAGTAATACCAGGCTGTATTGCACCCACAGCGCACGATGCCACTGCGCGCCACAGTTCAGAACGCGTGCTGTATTGCACCCACAGCGCACGATGCCACTGCGCGGCACAGTTCAGAACGCGTGCCGTATTGCACCCACAGCGCACGATGCCACTGCGCGGCACAGTTCAGAACGCGTGCCGTATTGCACCCACAGCGCACGATGCCACTGCGCGGCACAGTTCAGAACGCGTGCCGTATTGCACCCACAGCGCACGATGCCACTGCGCGGCACAGTTCAGAACGCGTGCTGTATTGCACCCACAGCGCACGATGCCACTGCGCGGCACAGTTCAGAACACGTGCCGTTTTGCACCCACAGCGCACGATGCCACTGCGCGGCACAGTTCAGAACGCGTGCCGTATTGCACCCACAGCGCACGATGCCACTGCGCGGCACAGTTCAGAACACGTGCTGCATGTGACACCTCACGACTTTTTTTCCACATTGCAGCCGTTGTGCCATAACCGAGGCGTCGCCATGGCAACGATGATGGACGCCCCTGTGACGGTGACGCCCAGTCCGAGCGGAGGATCTCGTCTTGCACAGATGCAGGTGAGCTGTTTAACGCAGTGCTGTAATTTCATGTTAACTTCATTCATAGAAGCAGCTGTGAAGACTTTCGAACGCCACGTTGCCGACAGCAACAATAACAGTCAAAGCAAAGGCAGTGTGACGTGCAGCGCCGAATTACTACACTTCGTACCTGTGTGTAGGCATGACGTGTCCAATGCTGTGCAGTGTGTCGCTGCAGGCTTCTGTGAAGTGGAATTTGCATTCTTCCGTGTTGTCTGTTACGGCAGGATCTGGGAAATTTAATTCTTTCTATTACTTCTTCCCTTATAAAATTTAACTTGCAGCAATTGTTAGGGTATTCAAATGTTGTAACGTATTGCGTGTGTTTGTTAGCAATGCTGTGCAGAGTAACGGTGTACTGTCCGCGTGTGGAATGTCAGCTTACTTTGAGTCTCGTTAGAATATCGATAACTTCTGCATATTCTCAATATCATAAATACATTTCTGAAGATATGGAACAGGTACGTGCAGCCACTGCTAGACCCTCAGACAAATACTTAACTGGCAACATGCCCCTGCACATAAACTTGCAACATTCTTCCTAAAAGGTTTCGAATTTCGTACTCCCCTTTCTTACGCATGTAATGTTAAAAACTCCTTAACTTTGACAGTTATCTGAAAGTAGTGCTGCGTGAAGAAGACGTAAAACCGGTGTGTTTCGACATTTGTGATGCACACACACACACACACACACACACACACACACACACACAAACACACACAAACATCCTGACTGATGAGCTGAGGAATATAGTGGCTCTGTTGCTGGAAAGAAAAGGAATTTGCAAATATATAAATCAAGAAATACTTAGTGCTTATAAAATTATATTGAATCGAAATTATTTGGAACATAATGGCTTGCAATATATACGGAGAGTGAGTGTAATTTTCTCAACATCCGATTGAAAATGGACGCGCGATGGGTGCCATTAATGCAATTACAGACATATGGCACATAACTGAGGAAGGTCGACAGATGAAGAAACTGGCGAAGTTTCTCTGTGTGCTTGGAAACCTCACAAAACGTCTAAATGAATGCGCCATAAAGTCAAACCCCCTTCTTGATGTATTAATTCAAAGCAGCCCGAACAGGTGGCACGGCCCCCACCGTACTACAAGCGAGATGGGTCAGTGTGAGGTCAGCGTGAGGTCAGTGCGTGTGGCAGAACCCCGAGGTACACACGGGAGGACTGTACCAACAGCCAAACGCAATTTAAAAACTGATAAATACCTGTATAACTTATTATAGAACACATAAGTAACAAAATACGTGTTATTTACAGCACACCGGGTCGCTGCGCAAATAAAATCATTCGAAAACTTCGAAAATGAGAAATCGTAAAAAAGTGGGTTGTCTCCATAACTTGACAGTTTTCAAGTTAGAATCCTGGAACGTTTCAAATGCAACCCGCCAGGTTATTATTGTTTACAGATCTGAAAATCTTGTGTACACAAACAGGAAACTGACGTCGCACGTAGGAAAGCCAGCAACAGAAAGGCATAGCTGCGTGTATCTCGTACGGGATCAGCAACTGCTAGCAACACCAGAAGACTGCCGAAGCAAGAGGCCGTCAACATATTAGAAAATTTGATTTAATAATTTGGTTTCAGTAATCGATGGCTTTCAAAACACAACACAAAGTAGCCACTGTGATGGTATCAATAGGAATGGTGATTGTAGTGAGAGAAGTGTAATTGTGAGATCGCACAAACGAATTGTGTATTTTGTGTACGCTTTTGCCTTTACTTTTAGAAATTTTATATATTTGCCTCTTGAGATGCCAAACAGGGGCCGAAACATGTAGCCAAGCCGTAATATATTATAGAGTTGTCTTACACTGAAAATTTCGAATGCTTGTTTGTTAATATCGAAAACACAACCAGGTGACGGCCACCAAATTAATCACACGCCAGCTTCTTCTTATTCTTGATGGCAAGGAGTAAAAAACGGGACTGGACAGCGTTTTATGGAAATCGCTCACAGTAGGCATACTGATGTCCGGAACGGAAACAGCAGACACAGGGCTCTTCAGTGGAGCTGTGAAGAAGAAACAGGATTCTTTGGAACGTATAGTAGTGTCGTCCGTATTTACTTTATTTGTTTATTTATTTTACTTTGTGAGTTAAGTTGTAATTTACTCCACCCCGTCCCCATGTTATGACCACTTCTGCCGCTTTATGCTATGTCATACATTAATTTTTTTCTGTGAGCTGTCAGAAGCGGAACGCCCGGACGCCCCTTCTGTGCGTCACGTTAATTCACTGCTGCGCTGCTGAGGGCCTAGCCTCTGCTGCACTGCGAAATGCAGCCGAACGAAGCGCAAGTGGCTGTCTGCAGCCCAACAGATCTGTTCCTCTGTTAGTGTTGTTATTTTGTTACATTTTGGTGAGAAACTTAGGCCCACCACTCAGTTGCAGTTTCTATGTAGGGGTCGGTATAGTGACTGCGCTAGGGGCTGGACGACCAAGAAATCGTGGTTCGATCCACAACAGGAGTGACAGATCTTTCTGAATGGAGGTACCCCTGCAGTTCCTCATATTCATGGCGTGCGCAATAAAAATTTATTTTACCCCTTACAGATTCTATATACGTTAAATTTGTCTGATAAAACCTCAAATTTTCGCATCGTTGCCAGTTGGTGGCTGTTAAGTTACAAGTGATATGTCATAATAGCAGATATGTGGATGTGCTTGGTGCTCCCTGCCCACCCCACACTGCGCACTGCTGGCTCCATTTGCTCGTTAGGCATTTCCATTATGACAAAACCCGAAGAAAATATTCTCACGCCGCCATTGACCTTAAAACAGCTGCATGCCTTAAGTATAGGCTACGTCATTTCGTGTCCTAAAGTAAGTGCCTCTAGGGTCGCTCCTAAAATAAATGCCACTAGGATCTGTGCCACCTCGAAATTTGGCACATATGTCACGTTGTTATTACCGATTGTGGACAATTAGAAGTCCGGTGTTTGGGTCGAATCCAGTAGCATACCTTTCGTACCAAGTTCCGTCAAAATCATTCAACTGGTACACACGCGCGCGCGCGCGCGCGTGCACGCACGCACACACACATGATACCCTCGCACGCCAACACTTGCACATTTCACCTAAGGCAGGGAAGCTGAAAAACGTTGTAAAGAAGTGAATTCCTTGCCGTAGGCCCACACGCATAACTGCAAAACGTAAAGAAGTGAATTCCTTGCCGTAGGCCCGCAGGCATAACCGCAAAACGTTGTAAAGAAGTGAATTCCTTGCCGTAGGCCCGCACGCATAACCGCAAAACGTTGTAAGGAAGTGAATTCCTTGCCGTAGGCCCGCACGCATAACCGCAAAACGTTGTAAAGAAGTGAATTCCTTGCCGTAGGCCCGCACGCATAACCGCAAAACGTTGTAAAGAAGTGAATTCCTTGCCGTAGGCCCACACGCATAACCGCAAAACGGCGTACGTTTTGTGTACGAAGTCGGTCGCTGTTTAAACGGTCGTGTGAATTCTGCCTAGCCTGCTTATTACTGCAGCTTTGTTAACCACCTGTCAGCCTTCAGCCCCTTGAATCACAGTGCTAAGCATTCGCACGCACCACCTGCGTTGGCATGGCACAGCTAATTCTCCAAATGAGTTAGGGAGTCATTACGCTAACAACAGCGTCGCCTGGCCTTTGTACCGGAGACGCAGGAACCGAATGCTTATGCATCACGCAAGCCTAGATGGAACTAAAGCTTCAAACGGTTAAACAAAAAGTGTAGAGTGCATCGCCTCTAGATTAGCACACTCGCTGTTTCCAGTTTTATCTGTCACGATGCAGTGGGGCTTAAAAAAAACGGGGTTTATTTCTTGGCAGTTGGCGGTCTTATGTAGGAGGGACGTTTCTTATGGCAGGTCCTAGTGACCTTAATCAGAGACCCACTACATATGAAAGGTTCACGTACCTAATTGCTTTACTGTGCAGTTACGATGCTTCAGGTAAAAAGCGCTCCAAGTGCCATTTAGTGCCACAGCGAGTGACACGCAGTAACGTTCAAACAGAGAGACGTCGAATTTTAAAAATTGTTAAGTCCCACATGTTTACGTGGAAGTGAAATCTGGATTAAAACAACAAATACATTACCAAAGCTAGAGTAATGAAAATTAAATTTGAAGAACTGTTAAGGTACGTGCCATGTTGTGGCTGTGCAGGTCACGAAGAGGTGTGTGTGTGTGTGTGTGTGTGTGAGTGTGAGCGTGTGTGAGTGTGAGCGTGTGTGAGCGTGAGAGTGTGTGCGTGAGTGAGTGTGTGAGTGTGTGTGTGAGTGTGTGCGTGTGAGTGTGTGCGTGTGAGTGTGTGTGCGTGTGAGTGTGTGTGAGTGTGTGAGTGTGTGTGTGTGCGCGAGTGTGTGTGTGTGTGTGTGTGTGTGTGTGTGTGTGTGTGTGTGTGTGTGTGGCAGTACAGACAATTCCATGCATTTTTAACTTCGCCGCTAGATGGAGGTCAGTACTGAGCTCTGTGCCGTGGGCAAAACGTACCCACCGTGTACTGAATAGTAGGCTGCAAGAGGCTGGAGAAGACAAAACTGTCGTGTCCCTGCTGGGAATCGAACGGCGATTGCTCAGTCGCCCATCCCGCCTCTAATACCCAATTATTGGATTCTAAAATAAAGACGTGCGAAACGAGCCAACAGTTTGTTCAGTCAATGCAGCAGTGCGTTATTACATACAGAAGTGGTTGGCCGAATTCAACGGTTGGAACTAAACTGGTTCCTGAAACCCGCGCCTCCTTTGGAACCCAAAACATGCAGATAAACAACGAAAGCTTCCTGTTGGAGTAGAAGCTTCCTTGGGAAGTCGATAGTCCCTAAATTGGCCAACAAATCTGCGCCTTTCTTGGAGATCCGAGGTGTGTTACTGTTTCCATAGCAGCACGCCATTTATGCGGTCCTGAGCCAGTTTAATACAGTCCACATTGGCGTAGCCTGTTTGCTTGGCAGCCATACAAGGCTGTCCTCCGCCCGTGCCCACGTCTCCAAAATTGCCTGTTCCTTTGAGGCACGTCACATGGTCTCACACCTCGTCCTGACTGGCTGCACTGTTGTACGTCGTACCCTGCCTGTTTTGTGGCACTTCGGCGATATAACGCCGTATCAACTCTGTATTATTATCACCGTGCGTTTTCGTCATGAACTAACAAGTACCAACTAATGCGCTATTAGAACATCTCATATCAAATCCAGTGAGTTTGACTGACAGTGTGACCTTAACATACGGACGCCTGAGTGGACTTACACACCGATTAATGACCCCTGATGATGATGATTTTCTCGTTGAAACATATGTAGGGGTCTGTACATGTTTTAATATAAACTGTTCTAATAGTGCATTAGTTGGTAACTATTAGTTCTGTTGTGATATAAACACGTGTACCTGTCTGTGAAACTGAACGGCCTCGCACCCTGCTGCCTGTCGCTCACGCAACAGGGCCTGAAGTGTGACTTGCACCTGTCTTGACCCCAACAATCAGATCCCTTTGATCTGTAGTGGGCAGACGTCGTGGGCAAACAGGCCGAGAGGGGCACCAAGTGTGTGTTTACGTGACAGCGACACCTACCGTCTTTGCTCTGTATGGACAATCAGAGGGGGCGAGAAACGCGGAACGCCCTGGTGCTCTGAGCCTGTATAAAAATATACAAACGATTTGCATGCGTCCTCCTTGAAGGTTCGGTTACCTGCTGTCCGCCCAGAGTAGATGGATATGCTTGCCACGGTCACGAAGTTTGTGTACGGCTCCTGAATCCCTCGGCGTTAAATAACGAAACCATCGCGGGACTGCTTCTCGTGCAGACGGTAACAGGTGCACTTGGCGTTTCGCGTTTCGTCCGGGACAGCGTCACAACTGAAGCTTCTCTTTGGGTTCGTGACTTCGTTTAGGCAAATGCCAGGATGGTGTCTTAAATTAGGCAGGAACAGGAAGCTGGATAAAGTATTCATAGGACAATGTAAGAATTGTTTAGTAATTGGTAACAGCTTAGCATGGAGGAAAATATTAGAGTGCACCAGTAGTAGTTATCTTAAGCAGATAGTTAAATACGTGTTCAAGGTTAGAAAATTAGAGTGTGGAATGCAAAGAAATTAAAGTTAAGAATACGGAGATGCGAATTAGCTAGCGGTAAATTATAATAATGTACTGCAAAATGGTAAAGATTTCGCTTACCTGTAAAGTGATGTGCGGACCGCAAAGAGCAAGAGCCGGCGCTGGGGGCGGTGGGGGCGGTGTGGTGCAGTGGAAAGCAGAACTTGGCCGTCTTTAATGAAAGCAGGTGTGTGAGAATTACGCGAGGAGTCAAACGCAGATTAGACTGGGGAAATGTTTGTGAACAGTGAGTTCAGAATCCTCCCTCTTCCGACTGTTATCTAAAAAAAATACGATTACGGCATAAAAATCTCTAATTTTACCTCTGCCTGCATTAAGCCAGTTGGGCTTACAGGCTAAAACTGTACGCAGACAAACAGCAGGGAACATTCCCGGTCACACGGCGCTGAGCGTCCTTATTCACCCTACATCAGTAAGTATTGTGGCAATACAGGGCCAATGCCCAACAAATCTGTAACCATGCCATCGCCATTTATTCTCTTTCCACTGACAGCAGTTAATTTTCTTTCTTCCGTGATACTGCTATCCGCAGACAGTCGGACTCGCACCCTGTTACACACAGGCCATTTGTACTGTCATGTTGAACCCACACCGGTTTTGTTCTGCAGAATGTAAGACTCAGTGAGGCCGAGATGCTGTAACCGTGCTGTCAGCCCTATACGACTGTTCCAGATGTCCGCGTTGTGTAATTAAGCTGAGTCGCTGCTGCTGGCACAGATGTTCGAGATTAACCTGTGCTGTGTTTAACAGCCGTAATTTTTGGATAAGAAATTAATTAAATGGACACACGTTCTCTGTCACGATCATCAGCAACGCACACGTTAATTAACCCTTTAAAGAGGAAGCGTATCTGTTTTATATAAGGACTCAGTGCGTACCGCGCTGTAAACACTCTCCACTTCGGTTATAAAAACCAATCTCTTAATGTTTTATAAGGCAAAAGTTGCTGTTTGTTCTGAGATCCGTACAAAACACATAAACGCAATGTGGGCACCACGTAGAATTTTTTAATGTTAAACCTGGTCGTATGTAAAGTTATCGCTAGGCTTTAAAAGGTTAATACTGCGTGTGTGAGAAGCACATGTTCGTCTCCAGTGTTGGACACGCTGCAGTGTAGTGTGCAGAGTGCAACAGAAAGCCGTATGCGGAAGTCACGTCTGCCCGCCGACTCTCTGTGAGGTAGTTTTATGCTGCACAAATTGAAAGAAAATTTTATTAGGAGAGTTTCGTTAAAAATTTCAAAAAGTCCCGATTGTCTGCCGTACTGACCTGTAACGTCAGTCCCACTTACGGCAATAAGCGAACCTGTGCGAGCCGTCACACGTTTGCCACATTGTATGAACAGACGGCAAGTCATCGCTCCATGCTTCTCCGGCCCAGCAATGCCGACTGAACTACCGTAGTTCAATTCATCGCAATGAACTGGACCTGCACAAGCCGGCGAGTGACGATCTGTGACGATATGGTTAGCAACACAGCGAAAACCCGTTGCCATTTACATTTGGCACTCCGTCAGCAAGTACAAAACAACCGCTTATTGATGCACCGCTTGGCACACGTGCCATACTCGGTCCGGCTGACACGTGACAGCGTCCGGACGCCTGCACTCATCCCATTGTCCCGCGGAAAGGAAGCCGGTCTGCATGTCATGTCTCCGGGCTGCCTACCCCACGTTATCAACTGCATGTAAGTTCCAAGGAGACTTGACGGGTGATACCAAAGACGTTTCAGTGTATTCAACTGTATTTTCATTTCATTTCCTTCTTACTTGAAGTGTGCTTAGCGACGCTGTACGTAAGCAGCCTGAGCAATGCAGACGGTACAACACAGCTTGCGGTTAAACACGCGGTGTGGGCGGTCTGTGGTTACCAGGACTGGCGCCTGCCCAGTGGCTGTCAGTTCCAGAACTGCTGTTATCGCCCGCTCATCTTATCTGCATCCGCACTATTCACCCGGAATTTATATTACATAGGCACAAACTCGAGTGTAATTCTCGGCCATAGAGTGCAGGGCGGAACGTGCCGCTTCAGCTGTCATGTTTGCTTTCTGATCTAATAAATGTAACCCACTTGTGGCGAAAACGCGATTCAGATACGGGCTGTGAGTCCGCACACACACACACACACACGCACACACAGCCGCCTGCAGAATGACTCATGTGTGGCCTAGGTACCATTACAGTGGTAATGTCCTTCCTTCCCAGCGCGCGTGACTCATCCAGCCGCTGCACCCCAAACCACACGCGTGACTGGAAAATGAATCGCCGCTATACAAGGCCGGCGACACCTTCTGCAGAGCGTCTTTATCGTTCGGACGCCCAGGTTTTATTCTTCTTTGGCTAGATGCTCATCAGCCGGATAAATCCTATGCAGACATGAGTTTGGGCACGAGGCTATGACAGCGATCTTCACAGGGCAAAAGCACATCAAGGCAAATAGATATCAACTGCCAGACGGGACTGGAACCAGAAACATAGCGTTCGGCGTACTGAGATCGTGGGCCGGCAGCTGTACTCTGCAGTGCGAGTTGCTTTATACTGCCGTCTATCTACGTGTAGGTAGAATCGTATTAAAATGGATGTCGAAGAAACAGAGTGGGGAGGTGTAGACTGGACTAATTCAGCTGAGGATAGTGTCTGACTGGTGCATACGGTAATGCAGCTTCGAGTTCCATAAATCCTGGGAATTTATCGACTACAGTCACCTTATAAAGAAACCTAGCTCAATGCACTTACTTGTTTACTTACTTAGAAGGAGGCATGAAATGGAATATCGGAGTGAGAAGACAGTTTGCAGTGAGGTGTAATGTGCGGTAAGGCAAACACGAAGGCCTGTATCACGGGACAGAGGCGGCTGCAGCACAGAAGTGTCACAAAAATCAAATATAGCATAGCCCAGTTATCAGTTGCGAAGTTGGGATGTTTTAATGAGTAAAGCTGAAAGTGTCTCTCACGCCATGAAAGGACACAGGGTGACCAGGAGTACAGCTCCACTCATTCTTAAGCTCGGAACCGGATGGAGGTAAGTGCGCAGCCTCACGCCTCGGCCGCTTTACTCCCTGAGAAAGCGTCCCCCGTGCACATTGTATAGGAGGCTGGGTGAGCCCCCGGAGCCGGTCTGGATACTTGAAGAAGAGAACACTGTATTGCGCCTGCAGATCTCGGACTGCGGCAGGTGCGGCCCGCACGCTGCTCGTACAGACGGCGACGCTTCGGCTGCTTTTAGTGAGTGACACTCCGTGTGTAGCTAGCAGCATTTTACACGTGAGGACCCTGCTGATTTGCACAGCAGTTCTGTAGTTATTACTGCCAGTTAGGGACAGATACGAGGCTATTCTTAGCAAATTTTAGCTTGAGGTGAACATTAGGTTATTTGTTATGGCATCTGCCATGATGCTCTGCCGGGCCGGAAGGCACGTCCGAAGCATATCGCCGGAAGTGTGAACAAAAGCAGTTGAAAACGTCTACTTGTTGCAGTTAGTTTCATGTCTGTGTGGTACCCACATATTCACCCCGTTACTTTGTATGGAAAAGAAACATGGGCGGTCGTTGTTACACGCAGGAATTAAACCTGCGGCAGTTCGAGTTCTGACAGCGGTGCTACCGAAGATGGACATCTTCTACAATATTACGCCATCGTGAAGATACGTTCCTCCGAAACGTCGGTAACTGCTTACCAGTCGACATGGTGTAAAATTCCAGAAGACGTCTGTCTTCAAGAATGAAATATATCTTGTGATAAAATATACAGAGTGCGTGAAGCTAAGAAGGAGAAGCAAACTTGCGAATGCAAAGGGGGAAACCCCCAAGAGGTGTAACTTGACAGACTGCACTCTGCGCGTAGATTGGTCAGGTGAATGACAATACGGAGTGCCCAGACAGCAGTCACTGTGTGTGCATGAAGCTGACTCTGTACTAATACTGTTAGAACAGCTGGTGCTGCAGCGGACAGTGGGTACTGTACATACCGCATGTTTCGACATTCACAGGCTCCATATTTACCCACGAATGTATTCACGGATTTCGTGTTTCCAGGGTAAACAGCGATTATATCGATGTACTGTATCTTCTGTCTTTGTAATGGGGATGCGCCGATATTCTGTGAGGTGGGAACTGTTTGCCAGCCATTATACTGATGGTTCTCACATGTTTTATCTGCTGCCTCCTCTGTAAAGCAAGGGGACGTGCCCAGCTCCAGCACGTGCACGGTGCCGCATCTCTCGACGCACGAAAGGCAGTTCCTAAGTTTGACGCGCTTTCCGCAGAGACGTTGTCTCCAATCATGCATTTCGCAAGTCAGTCTCTCGAGCAATCTTCACGTTTAACGTGCACTTTTTCAGTGATGTTTTAACTTTCAGTTCGTCAGTTTTGTTTTGGGCCTAAGAGAGACGAGATAACAGGGGAGTACAGAAGACTGCGTAACGAGGAGCTTTATGATCTGTGCTCATCAAATATTATTCGGGCGATCAAAGGAAGACGCATGAGATGGACGGAGCATGTAGCACGTGTGGGAGGTAGGAGAGGTACATACGGAGTTTTGCTGGGGAGACCTGGTGGAAAGAGACCACTTGGAAGACCTGGGGTTCATGGAGAGACAATATTAAGATGGATCTTCAAGAAATGCGGGGGATGCATGGAGTGGATTGATCTGGCTCAGGTTAAGTAGGGACAGGTGGCGGGCGCTTGTGAGTGTGGTAATGAACCTTAGGGTTCCATAAAATGCGGACAATTTCTTGACTAGCTGAGGAACTGTTAGCTTCTCAAGAAGGTCTCTGCTTCATGGAGTTAATTAGTTTCTCAGTGTTGTTTAAATTTTACTGCCCCAGTGACAGTTTAACTCTGTCTCTTCAATATTGTGTCTTAACGTCACACCTTGAGGGTTGTGTTCTGACTACACACATTCAGGGTTATACTTTAACTGCACACATTACGCGTTATGTTTTAACAACACATCTTGATGGTCATGTTTTAACCCTTCCTCGTCAGCGACGCCTCACTCCTGTTCCTTAAATCCGGGGCGCAGTCTCTGGTAGTTACTCACGCAGCACAAGGCTCTCCAATGTGCAGATACCCGCACGAGACACCGATTTTGAAGCGGGTTGTTCTTGAGTCATGCCATAAGTTCAAGTTCCGGGATCACGGCTTGTGATGACATTCACAGAACCAGTTAGCAGCATGCAGATAGAGACAGGTGACAGAGAACAGCTGTTGTGTTAGTGCAGTCGAAATCACAAAGGTCTGCGGACTGTAGCAGTCCACGTGCTCCTACGTAAGCCAGTAAGACCAGTGCCCTCCATGCAGTGCACAGGTTGCTGCATGCCTTCGCAGTGCCCAGTCCTCACCTTGCCGTCAGAAACATGTTACGTAAGGGCACGCGGTGTGTGTTGCCTGCTTCGGCGCATTATGGCTGCGCACTGCATTTCGTCCATTATTACTCGTACGTACTTCATTAACGACGCCATCGGCATCTTGGGTGAGATCGTCAGAGTGAATATTGACACGGAAATGGTGCAAAAGGAAGCGGTTGTCGGCAATTTCGCGCCGAAATTTGACTTCAGCACACTCCGTATAAAAGCAGTAGCATTACTGGTGAGACGCACCGCTGGAATTGTGTTTTGTTAACGAAGCTGATGCCAAAGGACTTCACTAATGCGTATACATGTTAACAAAGTATCGATTTGTGGTACCCTTTTGAATGTCTTTAGTCCCTATGCATGCGTGAGGGCACACGGGATGAGTGCAGACACAGCTGCACGCCCCGGCCGCCTTGCTTCCGGTACCCACTGAAAGGCTGGGTAGGCCGCAGGACCGGTCTGGACCCTTTCAGTGAGAGACAAATCTCTTCCCCCCTTTTGAGTGGGCTTGTACAGCTGATATTGGTGTGCGTATTGCGTGCTCCACGTACAGAAGAAAAACGTACAAATTTATTTACGTACGTGTGAAGGAGTCGTCTAAACTGTGCTGGTTACGGTACAAGTCACACGGTGCAAAGCTCACAAAGTGCCCACAGAGTGCAGTTGTGTGTGTTGTACGGTTCTCGGAGCAACGGCTATTGTTTCGCCATGTAGCATTAATGTACTGTTTTATAACCGAAATGGAATGTGTTTACTTTGCGGTACGAACTGATCTTTAAATATAAGTGAGGTTAATCTTAGTCTTTAAACGGTTGAACTTCAAATTATGCTTTATTTAGAAGGGGCTCTCTTCACGTTACTTATTAAATAGAAAAATCCGGACACAGCTGCAGTCACTGTCTCGGGAGTCTGCACGGTTCGGAACGTAAGACAGGCACATGTTGCGCGATGGTCTATCGTGTGGTGCATTGTTTAGGCACCGCGCCAAAAACGTCGTAGAGGGAAGTAGGAGTATAGCTCCGTCTGTCTTAACTTGAGGTTGGCTGCTTACTCCGACCGCTTTAGGCCAAGAGAGAATGCACTCATGCTCGGCGAGTCTGACAGCCGGTGACGACAAAGTGGCAAAGAGAAGAATTTCCGCTGTTGCTGAGTATCGAACGCAGATTCTTCAGTCACTCAGCCCCTGGCACAGTCCGTTTGGCTCACCATTCGTCACCTGTATGTTAAACTTAACACTTGATACTCCATGAGGTACGTCTTCCAGTGTTTACCTGCATCAGATGCAGGTGACAGTGCGTCAGACCAGCAGAACTCGCTGTTTCCCACATGTGTCCCTCACATCGTGTTTGTGCCGCAGAACATGACACCCCGTCAGTCCAGCTCTCGGTAGAGAACAAGGGTGACTGTGAATATGAATGTGACCCGGGAGACATATTCACATTAACATTCACATTCACATTCTGTTACATTTAGGGCCGCTTCATCCGGCCATCCTAAGTGTTATAAAAGGAGCATAAGCTGTCGGAAACTGAACCAGTTCCTGGCTGGAGGGGTGGAAACGCGCCTCCCGTTGTGGGCCCAATATACTGAGCTGTTCCCAGTCACAGGTCTTCTTCTTCTCAACACGAGACAATAGAGAAACTTCCAGAATCCGAGAATGTAGTTCACTGACATCATAACGCTGTACACACACATTTTCGCAAGACGGTATGTTCTTTTAATCCAGAGCGTTTGTGGCACGTGTTAGACGCCGTTCGTCGCCTTGTTTCCTTTACACAAAACGTTCTGCAAGCCTTTCTTTCTGTTGTTAGACAAAAGTACAGACTCCTCTGCTAGGCCGTGGATGTGCGCATTGGGACATTGTAACCAACTCTCGAGACAGACAGACTGACAGACAGACAGACAGACGTACAGAAGCAAAACCACACAAGCATGAACGACGCAACAGGTTAAGGGCATGCTGCAGGCTGCACACAGGTACCTGTAGCTGCATATGCACATCAAACTGAGGTGAGGTACCTGTAGCTGCATATGCACATCATACTGAGGTGAGGTACCTGCTGCAGGCTGCACACACGTACCTGTAGCTGCATATGCACATCATACTGAGGTGAGGTACCTGCTGCAGGCTGCACACACGTACCTGTAGCTGCATATGCACATCACACTGAGGTGAGGTACCTGTAGCTGCATATGCACATCATACTGAGGTGAGGTACCTGCTGCAGGCTGCACACACGTACCTGCAGCGGCATATGCACATCATACTGAGGTGAGGTACCTGCTGCAGGCTGCACACACGTACCTGTAGCGGCATATGCACATCATACTGAGGTGAGGTACCTGCTGCAGGCTGCACACACGTACCTGTAGCGGCATATGCACATCATACTGAGGTGAGGTACCTGCTGCAGGCTGCACACACGTACCTGTAGCTGCATATGCACATCACACTGAGGTGAGGTACCTGCGATGTTCTGCCTGTGCTTAATCAAACGCCGCGCCGTAAAGGCACATGCTACAGCCGTATGCATTCTTAACATTGGCAGTCCATGGATTGAGTAGTCAGCTTCACGCCCCGGCCGCATTACATCCGGAGACCCAATGGTAATTCTGTGCTGATTGAATAGGACGTAGGGTTGTCCCCGCCGTCACCCAGCCTGTGGCCTAGTCATTGTACGGAGTGAGGAGGCCCGACGCCTTTAGAATTAAATTTAAATAATCAAGTTTACACAATATTAAAGTGGACACATCGTATGGAAAGAAAGCAACCCATGGACAATCAAAATTACGGTGGGTCCAGCCTGCTGAGCAGAAAGTAGAAACGAACCTGAACACCCTAATTTTGACGGCGACGGAGATGCATGTGACAGGCTTGATGTTGGTGCACGCAACAAGTGACGATATTTAACCTAACCTAACCTAACCTAACCTAATCTAACCTAACCTAACCTAACCCACCACTAGAGGTGGCCCATAACAAATGCGCAGTACACTAGCGTCGCTTGGGGTCCAGCGTGGATCTGTGAATTGCTGGCCGTGCAGTAACTGCTCCTGCGCCGGCAAGCACCTGTGTGTTTTGTGGCCGAGACGCTTGGCGCAGGAGCCTGTTCACAGCAGTGCGCCAAGCTGGGTGCGATGGTAACTGCATGTTACAGTGATGCCAGTGACAGTTACAAAGGTACACAGTCTGGCGCCTTATACACTTGCAGGGCAGCGAACGAGAGTCCGGAGGGCGGCAGACCATGACGGACTGCATGCTCGTCACCGCAGCCCCTCGTTCTTAACGTGCATTTCCATTTGAATCGTCCAAATCACAGCGGCAATTGTACGAAGCAGCCTACCTGCTGTAACAGCACGCAGCGCGCTTGTGTGTTTCCCACTGTTTCCTGCTCAGCCTTATCTGCTGCCTTTTCGTAATAGAGACGCAGTGCTTTCTGTGAGGTACGAAGTGAATTTTTAGGCGCATTCGCAAAATTGCGAAAAGCGACTGTTAGCTTCGTCATATTTGTGTCTGTCTGTCCGTCCGTCCGCAGGGAACAACTCGACTCCCACTGGACGGATTTTCATGAAATTTGATATTTGAGTATTTTTCGAAAACCTGTCGAGAAAACTCAATTTCGTTAAAACCTGACAACAATAACGGGTACTTCACATGAAGACCTGTGTACATTTATGATAATGTCTCGCTAAATTGTTCTTAGAACGAGGAACGCTACGGACAAAACTAGTAGAGAAAATCAAAACACACATTTCATGTTCAGTAACCTTTTTCCGAAAATCGTGCCGTTTATAAGATAATGTGGAAAAATATGGTACAGCCGGACAGGCCACAGATGGCAATATAATACGGCGCATGCGCTTTGCATGGTGGATAAGTAAGGCTGCAGACACACACTCAGAATATGCACTCCTTACTGCTTGTGCACAGAACGCGCCTCAGAGTCACGTTTACACGTGTACTGCCTGGCCTGTTGAACACTGTGTGGCCTAGTTTCAGGAGACGAGATAGCTCAGTCAGTATAGTGACTGGGCTACGGGCAGGACAAAGGAGAAATTAGCGGCCGACTCCCGGCATTGTCTTCTCCAAAGCGTCCCTCACAGCTTCTGGGCACCAAAGCCTTATTTTCGAAGATAACCGAGAGTCTGTTTCCCCGATAGAGCGGCCGGAACGTGAAGCTCACCGCGTACCAAGGACAAAAAGGCCAGAGACTATACTGCAAGCGTCCATGACGATTTGATGACGTCACGCTTAATTAAGCGACGAGTTAATTTTACTGTCATATTACATTTATTTCTGGCTCCAAAGGGTTAATCGCAGTTATCAGTTGGCAGGCACTTGGTATTTCGCTACGTGCCGAGAGACCGCGCCCCCGGCGGGGGAATGTCCCACTGCTCTCTCAGTGCGGCAATGACCATGCCCCAGTTTCGGTCCACCCACAGTTACACACACATGCTTCATAGCGTATGAACACGCCCCGTTACATTCCGCGTGCTTGTTTCGGACAGATAAAGTTGCTGCGTATCGGGTGCGGTCGTGAACCGTGAAGAGGATGTTTGAAGTTCTGAAGTCTGAAGTTCATGTAAACAGCACAGAAGAGTTTCAGGAAAATTGGGTAATAAACATTCTGACGCCGACAGCTTTACTATGACTTCAGTTTGTACGGCACATAAGTAGCAGATGACGCACAGCAGACACTACGTAGTCATAATTGCACTTAAGCATTTGTACCATGTCTGCAGGCAGGGGGTGACAGTTCGTTTTGTACTCGACGTCTGCGACAAATAGCTTGCCAGCCACGTGACTCTTACGTGGTCCAAAGAAATGAACAACACTGGGCGCGAGAGTGCAATGTGGGGGGGGGGGGGCGGGGGTATGGCTGCAGCCCATCAGGTGGATGTAAATCAGCACAGTTAAGCCCCAGCTTTGGTCCAGGGAGGCTCCAATTGTCGTTACAGAAGAGGCCGCCTGACCACCACAGCCGATGTGGATGCGGTGGCGAAGAGATGAAGTCTCCGCCCTTGCCGAGAATGTAACGTAGATTCTCCATAATAGTCACTATACTGACTGAGCTATGCGTCTCACGCCTGTAATTTAGCACAGTTAGTAACAAACTGTTGTCCGAAGCAAGATTCTTATCGCAGACGCCGAAAGAACGCAGTCGCGTTGCCATCTGCAAGTCGCAAAACACTTACGAACTGCGCGCGTGAAGCCCCGGGCGTAACGGAGAGTTGCCCATGTTTCAGTGCCACATGTCTGAACGCGCGTCCTCGACGGGCAATGTCACGTTGCAACACAGAAGCAAAGACCTCGACAGCACGTCAGTGATTGATCCACTTTGCCGTTTATAAAAATTTTCTTCTTACGTGCGTGTCTGCCGTTAGTTTTTTGTCATCAAATGTCAGAAGCGCCTGCGCGTATTGAACGCAGTGGGTGTTCTTGGACACACCAACCGTAAAGTATGGGTGGCATGGTAACGGGCTGAATTCCGTTTGCGGTACAACACCACGGGCTGTGGACATGTCTGCAGTTTTGAGCTATGAAATTCGTCGGACGCTTTTGAGATCCTAAACATGTAACATTTATAAGCATCATTTCACACTAAAACGTTTAGTGTTCATGGCAGTTTGCAGCATTACAGGCGAACACGTCGCAGAAGAACGCTGCACTAATGCCGTCACTCGCATGATGACGCTGTGAGTTTGTTCTTGCGTTTTATTAATCTGCTTCTGCATAACGTGTTGTTGTGGCAACGCTTATCCACCAAGGACTGCTGAGAAAATGGAGGTTAAGCTCCAGTCCTTCTCGAATAATGGCACAGGGAGAAGGTTGCATGCGGATATGTAACGCGCTGTGAATATTTCAGCAGCATTAAATTAGTATTTACTATTTTAATGTTACACGGTGCCATAATTACTGTTCTTAGTGCTTCACGACTTGCTAGTTGTCAGTTTGAGGGCGTTACTTACAGCACTTAACAGCACTTACAGCAAGGATACATTTGATCGTGTAGAACCCTGCAGCGTGTGTCTTGGCTGTATAATGTCACCCTGCAGTTATCAGTGTATTAAGGACGAGGTGTTTTTTGTGGACGACAGCAGTTACTGTACGTAGCAGTTCGGTGGAAGTAACTTAATGGTGAACTGAACCGAATTAAGATATGCCAGTGACGTAACTAGGAAACATGGGCAACAACTTTCTGGAATCAAGCCTGTCCTCTGTGGTGTCCATGGATCTGGGTTCATCGTGGGCAGCTCGAAGCTTGGAAAACGCGTACTTCCAGCAGAACAGTCCGGAGTTGCGGGTAAAGTATTGTACCTTAGTAGGGTAAGTTTAAGTGGCTTTAAGTTAAAGCGCACGTCTTCTTAGCGTGTAACTTCTGACAGTAAACGCAAACGTGTTAAACGGAGCTAATGAGTAAGTTATACTCAGCCAAGGGCAGCTCAGGGTTTGCCAGTCGTGAGAGAGTTTCCGGACAGGTGCAGTTTCCCCGGCCTGTCCACAGCCAGTGATAACCGTACGGAACGCTGCGCTGCACATTCAAGCAGGCTGTGTTCTGCTCACACAGCTTACTTATGTATTGCGCGCGCTTCTGGCACAAACATTCAGTATTTCCCTATACGTACAGAACTCACCGACTTCTCTTCCGAATGGAAGTACACAGTGTGTTTTCTGTGAGATACAGACCGAATCTGTACACGTCACGTAGATTACTGTTAGTTCTTAGAAGGTGAACTGCCATGACATAAATACATGCAGCGGAGTGAAGGTATAGCTCCACGCAGTCCTAACCTCGACACCAAATTGAAGTGAAAGGTCAACTCAAGACCCTTGTGCAGCTGAGGTGTCTGTCACATTTCCTTAGCGGAACGACGCGATTAGTGTGAAGGAAAGATCATTTTAGTGGTCAGTCGCAGTCGCACACGCAATGTTAAATGCTAGACGGTCTGCGCATGCGTCCCAAATGTGTGTCAGACCAAACGTCACCGTCTCACCTTGAGACTCAACAAACAGTGACGTGTGATCGACCGACAGCGCAAGGCGTCACTATCAGTCCTCAGCCCCTGTGCGATTGGCAATATGGCTGACAAGCTACCATTGGCGATTACGTCGACGTCACAATTAGGGCACTTACTTCTTATTTCTAAGGCACCGCCATAAGAGGGGGTGGGGGGTAATTAACTTCGCGCAACGCACGGCGTCACAGTTTGCACTCGTGCGCTATCCATTTGCCTGCACAGCGCGACAGGCCGGTGCCAGTTCTGCTCCGTGAATTGCGTCTTGCAAAGACCACTTTGGGCTCCTGGGCTGGCGCTGTCCCACCGCCAGGCACAAAATCATACGGGCCGATCAAATGAAGGGGGACCAAACTGGTGAGGCGTGTGACACGCAGGGGAGACCTCGTGAAGAGGCCACTTGGGAGATGCAAGCGTGGATGGGAGAATAACAGTAACCCGTGCAACTTCAGGCGTCCGCCGCGGTGTAAATGACACTGTCGCTCTTGTGGGATGTTAAGCAGCCTGTATTCAGTCACCGACGTTTCGGGACAACCTATCGGTGCCATCTTCAAGGGTCAACTGCTTGACCGTTGAAATGGAACCGATAGGTTGTCCCGAAACGTCGGTAACTACCTACCAATACACGCTGCGTAACATCCCAGAAGAGCAAAGCGCTTAATGTTAAATTTATGTTCCATAAACATGGTGTCGCCTGTGTTCCGTGTAATGTTAATTAGCCAGCCTCCACAAAACCAAGTACAAACACACCAAAATAAACGCCAGATCCAGCAGTGAGCAGCCGTGTGAGGTGCTGATACTTACAGTCGAGTTTAACCCTTTGTTTCCCCAAATCCGTCTGAATAATTAAACGTGCCGTAGTCGCCTAACGTCAGCACACCAGTAGCGTAGCGTCAGCACACCAGTCGGTTCTGTTCTTCAGGGAAACAACCGCTGTTGATCCCAAGACCATACGAAACCCATAAATGCGTAGTGTACAGAACGCACGGTCTTTCAAACTGACGAGCATGCGGTACGTACAGTAACCACTCAGGGCGGATTTGTTTAAGTACCGTGCAGTAAGGTGCAGCAGCTTCTTGGCTGGTACAGATCTGAGGTCACGAGTAATCTGGAGTGAAGGCTTCGCTAGTGAACCTGCAGTAACTGTAAAACGATATGTGACAAATTCTGTCAATTGTGGACGATATTAATCATAACTTGCGGTCCGTTACGGTGCAAGCACAATCAGCAGACATTAAGTCAGCAATATCCTAACGTATCCCTGCTGCTAGAGGTTGCTCTGTCAACTTGTGCCCTTCATAACAAATTTATCGAACAAGAAAGACGTAACCAAGCTACGAACTGTGCTGCACGCACAGCACGCACTCTGTTATTGCATTTAAACAAATTTTAATTATTTTTGTTTAATTACTTCGAAAACCGTAAATTACCGAAAAATGTACGGGACATAAAATGTGGCCCTTTTTCCTGTACAGCTACTCTTCTGAGTGTTTTCGCTTCGATACGTATGTAGCGAGTTGCGCTCATAAGTGCGTGCGGGTCTTCACGCAGGTCCGTTAGTTAACCTTTTAAAGCCTAGCGGTAACTTTACATACGACCAGGTTTAACATTAAAAAATTCTACGTGGTGCCCACATTGCGTTTATGTGTTTTGTACGGATCTCAGAACAAACAGCAACTTTTGCCTTATAAAACATTAAGAGATTGGTTTTTATAACCGAAGTGGGGAGTGTTTACAGCGCGGTACGCACTGAGTCCTTATATAAAACAGATACGCTTCGTCTTTAAAGGGTTAATATTTCGACAGCCAACAAGTTTCTGTCAAATCCCCCAATATCAGATTTGCTACTTGACAAGTGCGAGCGGCACGCAGCGAAGCTGCTAGCGACATTCTTGTGGCGTTTCATTTTGAACACGCAAAAAGCCGTTCCAACACACAGATAATTCGCTAATTGTAATTCGTGAATAACAAAAACAGCGTGCCTACATGTCCGGGACATGACGCCGTGTAGTTTAGTAGAGTTAAATGTCCTTCCATCTCCTTCTCTGAAGATGGAGCCTGAACAGTCATGCGAAAATTAACACCTGTCTAACAGCACACCCAGAAGACACAGACAGCTGTAAGAACACAACGTCCATACATCATAAACACATTTTCGTGATTGGGTCGGTAGCGTGACTTTTCATTGCGTTTTACATAGCTGTGTAACGCGACACAGTCCTACGTTGCCACATTCGGTGGATCCCCTATAGCCACGATGTGGCCCGCTTCAGGTGACGTTAACAAAACGACGACCGGTATGGGCGTGGGAGAGAGCAGCTGCTGACCCACGAGGAGAACAGCGACTGGGTGGAAGGTTAACAATTCCTAGCAGTATGGAAGTGAAATGTTTATTCTGTAAGCAGCCAAGTGCGAGGTCACAGAGGTCAAGGCCGTGCCTTGAATGCTGTACGTTGCGCGATCGGGGCTGTCACACAATTACAGGTGAGGATGGAGCAAAGGCACACCGTGTCACGGCGCACCGGGGTGGCATGCAACATCGCATGGGATTAGTGGCAGAGTGCTTGCCATTTTTTGTGGCGCAACGGTTCTGCTCAGGCTTAGGCCGCCTCATTATCGAAGCTTCGAGATCACACTCAGACACACCACAGTCGGTAGGACTCCCCTGGACGAGGGATCGGCCCGCCGCAGAGGCCTGTACCTGCACAACACACAACACTCACAAGAGACAAACATCCATGCCCCCGGGGGGTTCGAACCCGCAATACCAGCAAGCGAGCGGCCTAAGACCCACGCCTTAGACCGCGCGGCCACTGGGACCGGCAGTACCTTGGACTTACGCAGTATATGCCCATTACTTCAGTGCTCCATATGCATGTATCTTCCATCCGGGGGATGGGAATAGAGCCAGTTAGCGGCCGCAGTTCCACAGGGGGCACATTCGTACCCGACAACGAGAATAAAAGACAAGGAGCAATGGTGGAATGGCGTGTATCAGGGACAGCCAGTGCCACTGGGTTCACCACATGCGTCACACAAGGTGAGACGCGGTTAAACTCGTGGCTCCTCGCTTAACGGAGTGTGCCAGGCGGCGCCGTGCACGATGTTACACACAACAGTGCTGGGCACTCCTGAACTGCGGATTCCATACAAGGCGAAGCTTTACTTGACGAGCTGAGCGACTGTTGGCTTCTGAATGACCGCAATCCGTGGTGCTGGTTTGAAAGCACAGGAGGTGCAGTACTGTGCAGAGCGCGTGAGGCTACGAGTTCATAGGAAATGTTCGCACGGCCGTTAGAACAAGCAACTCACGTCGCGTAAATCGATGCAATATGCGGCACGCTGCCGCGCTGCAGCAATGTAAACAAGATGTGCTGGCGACGATAGGGCGGATGTCTGAACAATTTGTTTTAAAAGTTAATGGCGCTTTAAAAGATTTATAAGAGGCGTATTGAAACCAAGACAGGAGACGCCCTTCCGATATTCGTGACAGCCAGCCCCTCATCTGCTGTTCGTTACACCGACAGCTCATAAGCTAATGGCGAAAGCAGTCAGAACCGTGTGTTTGTAGCGTGACTAACGATCAGTTAGTTCCCTCAGACAAGCTGCCAGTATCCAGCATCATCCTGAGTTTCATTAATAATCCAAATTCTAGATCCCCAAGACAACGCCAGAAGTGAAGTCAAGTGTCCGTGTGCTTAATTCAAAAACATTCCATGGATACGCATGGCTCCATGCATTCTTAGAGTCAGCACTAGATTGAGGTGACAGTTTACCTTCACGCTGTAGCCGCTTTACTGCCTGCAAAGTAGTCCCCGGTTCTCATGGGACAGGAAGTAGTGTCAGCCGTGGCCTCTGAAAGGCACGGTGAGAAACGGAGGAGCTATTGGACAGGTGGGGGGTGGAGGGTGTAATCCGCCTGAAACACTAGGCACACAACAATCTTCTGACTGACAATGCTGCATATGAAATTCGTTGTTTTGTTATCAGTCTTTAGCAATGTGATTCGGCAAAACGAAATAGTCATGTACAGTCCAAGTGATGTCGACACAAGGGCGGTTGCTTGCATCTCGCGGAAACGCAGATGTGCCCACAGTGGTACTCGGGTGCTTACAGCGCAAGAAGGGTGGAAAGGTGCAACGGCGCGCGAGCTGTCTTGGGCTCGTTCTGGGGGAGGTATCATCTTTCTTCTGTCCACAGCGAGCGTCCGGAGGGCTCTGAGGCCCCGCGTACCGCAAGTACAGCGGCCGACATGTGAAGACGGCCACTCATTCTCGTGCCGTGCCTGCGTGTGCCGCTATTAAGCGCGGGCACAGCTTTGCCTAGCAGTGGCACTGGCGGCTGAATTTGCCGACTTTCGTCAGTGAACCGTGTCTCCCCCCCCCCCCCCCAATCAGAATCGGGCACTTCCGTCACTGGCCCAGTAGACCTCGATATTTATCATGACCGCCTCCAACCTCGTACGAAATTTCACTGTTAATTTTGCGTACATTTCTGATGCCGTATAAACTCGTAATTCGGAAGTGAGAACCTGCGCCCATCAGTTAACAGCTGCAGTGCAGTTGCGTGTTGTTGTGTCGCTGCATTATGTATGTCTTTTTGTTATGTCACCGGATGTGAGCGATTTCTCTGATGCCCTGAATTGTTCTCCTCGAAGCAAATTGTCTTCTCCACCCTTCTTATTTCCTCACCGGATGTGGCGTAAGACCCCTAGACTTGCGACCGGAAACGAGACACCTCGCTGTGTATTGTGGGCTGCGAGATAAATGGGACATGCGAGCCTGCACCTATGCATAACACAGCAAGAGCGTATCGATTGTTAAATCTGGAGTCACGTTTCTGGCACACCTCTTTCCGTTGATCTGCGTTTGTTGCAGATCGACTGCGTGTGTTAGTGCGAACACTGAGTGTGCTTGCGGTAATGAACACGTTTGTTGGTACGGGTGATAGCTCCTCGCGCTCTTAACCTCAGCTGTGGATGGGGGTGAGTGGTCCGAGTCACGTCCCGTCCGTTTTTACTCTCGCGCTGGGGGAAGGGGGGCACACAGTTGATCCGGATAAAGCAGAGAGAAACTCGTGCCACTTACACGAATCGAACACCAATCGTCCAGCTGGCAGTTAGTCACTACAGGAAGCTGTTCCCTAAACAGCATCACTCTACAGATATATTTGACAGCTTCCAGCCCGAAGAAAGCCTGCCCAGAATATGTACTTCTGTGATTTTTCCCCAGTCCCGCCAGGAAAGTGCCGGGATTAGCTGAACTGTGCAACGACCGACCCCTTCCAGATCCTTTCCACGTAACCAGTGATTAAAATGTCAGACCAAATATAATGCGAAATGCAGGCAGCTGTGTAGAATAAACAGCAAAACGAAACCAAACAGTGCACTTTCCTTTAAAGACTGCAGTATTGACCAGTATGACGCCTCGTAGTTCGGCAGGTGATGCCTGTAGCCCGTTCAGCCAGCCACAAGCAGTCACATCCCATCCCACCGAGGCCGTAACTTCACGTTACCGCCTGCTAACCGAACCCTCACTACGCTGTAACACTACTTGACCTGCAGTAGAAGCTACTGTGTGGTCCTACTAACAGTCTGTGACACACTGACGTCTGTTCTGAAGCATCTTAGCCTCTCTCCGGCTATTCTGTCTAACTCAGCATTAAATCCGCCAGTCTGTAGGCTTTGTTCTCAGGACAGCTCCCAGAATGTGCGGGTAGCCTACTTGACGACAGGGCGGTTAGAAGTACGCTTTCTAGTGAACCTGCAAGTTACAGGCACACCCGTTCGAGTGCCTGACAGTAAAAGCCGTTGATTGAAATGTGGGCTGTGTAAATCACTTCACAGCAAGACAGTCACCAGTTCTGTGCAAGACGTGGGTAGGCGAGTGATTCATTCGGCAGGGAAAGGCCACGTACATTGCTTGTCCAAAATGGCGTGCTGAATAGACGAGTGTAAGGCGGCACAGGAGAGAGGCAATTACTGTCCCTTGAGTTAATGCAAATCTGAACTCAACTTGCTGTGACTAAAACGGGTTGCTGTCCTCCAATGTTCGGACTGAAGGCAAGTGGGCCGAGGTTTTGTGTCCCCATGCAAAATTGATGGAAACAAATAGCATCAGGTTGCTCGGGTTGAAGGGGGAGATCATGACCCCGCCTGAACCACTAACCCGGCATCTGCCTGGAATGACAGCCGACACCCTGCAGAACATAAGCCAGAGTAACCGGTCTGCGGAGATTTGAATACGAAGATGAGAATGAACTCATTATTCCACGGCTGACAAATCAGAACATGTCTGAATAGAAGCCTTTCTAAATTGCAGAATTTCTAAATACAAACACGACAGTCGTACTGTCCTGTGAACAGTTGATCTGGTGCAAGGCAGGCGGAAGGGAAATGCCCTTGTGTAGGCAGGACGCGCTGTCAGTGGCGCGGACTGACTACACCGTACAGTCGGATGGTGCGGAATGAGTGCAGAGGGTCTGAGAGGAAGCGGCCCTTGCCTAATCGAGGGTTTCAACCAGCATATTCCTGGAGAAACTGAGGAAAACCACGGGGAACCTGTGTCAAGTTATCCGATATCCCGGCCGACATTCCACCCAGCTATAGGCCTGCTGCGAACAACCTTTCGCTTTGTACCGTCTTGTCCCTTCCACTCACCTAATCAAACCGGCGCAGTTATTTCTCTTCTGAATTAACAGATTTTGGATTCCAGTCTTCTGAAAATTTCATTTCTAGTTCTGACCCTTATTGTTTTTTCTCAGCATTTTTGTAACATTCCATATCCATTTTTGTAACATTCCATATCCATTACTCGGATATTGCTTTAAGTGCAAGGCCACATGTTCATTTCGGCCAAACATAACGCGCCATCACGATCACGCCGAAGCCGCGAAAGCTCACCCGGTTACTAGGCTACTGGCTGGACAATCGAGGAATCTGGGTTCGGTTCCCCGAAGTGTCCAGACCGAATTTGCAGCTAGCCAGCTGCTCGTTTAATGGGTGCCGCTTGCCATTTTCCATCATGAAAGCGGCCTGGGCGTAACGCTGACCACTCACCCATATCTAGTGCTGAGGTTAAGAATACGTGGATCTATACCTCCACCTCTCCCAATGTCTTTATGGCATGGTGTTTAATTAAGCACAGGGACAAATGTGCCTTTCACACAATGACGCCTACCATCACGGAAGTAGTGGAACGCAGCACAGTAAGGCTCTGTCTGTATTTGGTTGCAGGCGCGGTTCCAGCAGAAGCAGATGCAGGAGAAGGAGCAGAAACTGCTGCGATTGTACGAGAGCCAGACCCAGAGGGCGTTTCAACGTGTGGGCCGCGGCAGCGCGGGCAGTTCCTCATCGTCAGTCTCTTCAACCTCGTCCACGCTTGGCGCAGGCAAAGTGCGCCAGCTGTTCCACGAGAGGAGACAGCAGCAGAACGGACTGAAGACAGCGGGCTCGGGACCTACAGGCTGGGACCGCAGCTATCCTCTTGAGCCTCTCGACACCACAACAAAACAACGTCTTCAAGCTTCTAAAAGCACAGGCAACCTTAAAGCTGTTAGAGGAACAAGCTTGGAGAGGAATTACACTAACAACATCACGACAAGCAATCATTATCAGGTCAGAAACCAAGCTCGTCGGTCGAAAAGTCAGGTTCGCAGCAACAATTACATCGTGGCAGACCTGGGAGGCAGTTTCAGGCAGCAACAACTCTACGACGACGACGATGACGTCATAGATTACCCACAAAACCTCCAGCCCAGGCATTATCGAGACGTGCAGAATAACAGAATTGGCTTGGAACGAGACCAGAGAGAATCTGAGTTTTTGCACGAACAACGAATATATGACAAATACGAAGATGAAGATTATGATATCGAAGATGAAGATCCCCCATTTCAACAACTAGACGACGACGTGGATGATCTCAGCGATTCGTCGCGCGTGTTTCAGAAACTTCCTAACGTTGGTGGCCGACTGCTGATGGAAACGAAGACCAGCAGTAACAATAACGTGGACAGGTATAAGACGTACAGTGCGACGAGTAATGGAACACGTGCCAGTGGCAGCAGACTGACGCCTCCTGTCGTCAAGGAACCACTGCAGCGTCGCCGTGAGCCACTGGATGCTGCTCCAGTAGCGAAACCCAAGACGACGGTGGCGCCCAAGAAGCCAGATGTGAGTAGAAATGTGCCACTTGTGCAGTTTGGTATGAAAACTACTACACCTGTTCGTTACCATGCCGTGCACTGTTCTACATACACGTATTTCTATATCACATTCGCACATGTAAATTTTATTTGTCATATTTACGTACATTTATTGACTTCTAAATGCTTCGATGGCAAGTATCGTCTTCGGAAAGCTAATTCAGTAACCACAAAAGTCGAACCAACAAAGGCTTACCGTCACAGAACCAACACCTTCTTATTTGATCAAATATGCAGATGCTACGTGTTCAAATTTACGCTTGAAACTTGAAGAAAAATTTAATAGTAGTAAAGTGTTTCAAGTTTATGTTGTGAAACGCTGTAACTGTGTGTGTACGTGCGTATCGTATTCTGCAGTAGCTAACACAGCATAACATGCAACCAGCAAACCACAGCACGCACGACAAACCAACAGTCACAGGAATGGCAGCCGTGTGACAGCAGAAACTGCAGTACGTACTGTATACTTCATAATGCAAAAAGCAAACAGTGAAATTAGCCAGCTACTGTATATGGACAGTACCAAAGGCAGTATACGAAGGAACGAAACACGATGGCCAGTGCTGTACATACTACCACCGAAATTCAAAACATGCCGTTTAGACACTAGCATTTTAAATTTCACTTCTAGTTTTCAATATAAATTTAAGCACGTAGTAGTGTTTATTTTATCAAATAGGAAAGCGTTAATTCTGTAATAATGATATAGTAAAGCTTCGGTTGGCACCACATTTGTGGTTATTGAATGAGCTGCCGGAAGACGATCCTTGCAGATGAAAGATGTGATAGCAAACTGCAGTGTGCGGTGAACGTGACAAACAGCGCTTCGTGTGGCGTGTGAGTGTGCTATACAGTTGCTGTACATTCTAGCCGTCTAATTCATGTTGTCACAGCCGTGGCTACAACAGCTGCATTTCGGCACGTGACGCCGTGTAGAGTGACACAAGTGTCCTGGTATTTCAAAGGAACTTGCTAGGTCCATTATCGGGATAGATGACTAAGGATACAGGATTCCTAGTGATGCAGACTGCAAGTTCCTCTGAAACGTCGGTACATTTTATGCAGATTGCACGGTGTCACAACCCAGCAGACGGCTGTCTCCAGTTGGCAGGTCTTAACCTCGCAAGTAACGGGGGAACTGTAAGGACCGCACTGCAAGCACAGCGGGGCTGCAGACGTCACCGTAGTGTGTCGCACAAGATCACATTGACGACTATTGTTCGTTGATATCTGCCCCCCCCCCCCCGGTCGCTTTCGCAAGATGTAGAACACAGCACGAAAATGAAATGCAAGTGTGTTCATAATTCGCACCTTGCCTCATCCTGTTCGAGACAAGGTAGGCCTGTCTGCATATCTATCTGGCGCAGGGACATACCCGGGAAACAAACTTCTGTTTGCTGCTGTGCACAGACCGGCTCTGTTGGCAGGAAGAACACAGAACACTTGTCCCTGTGCACGCCGTGAAGGCATGGGGGGATAGACTTACAGCTCCAATCATTCTTAGCCTCAGCACTAGTTGTAGATGCTGCGGCCGCTTTAGCCCCCGGTACTGAGAAATCAGGAGGTTAGATGGGCCCCACAGCCGATCTGGACGCGCTGGAGAAGAGAAAAATCGAACCACGATCCCCGATCGTCCAATTCGCAGGCTATCCACTGTACCCACTGCGCTCTGCCGGCGCCATTTTGACTATATTAAAGTGAAACTCTCAAGGACAGTGCGCAGTGCGCGTTCAATTACCAGTGAAACTGAAACCACAGGCTTCGTTTCTACGGAAGAAGCAATATTTGTGCGCCTGTATGTATAGCGAAGTGCAGTGCTTTCTTTTGCTCACGTCCGACTGCACTACAATAAGATCTGGGGCCCAGTTTCAAAACGTACCTCTGTAACTTAGTGGGCTGCACTGTACGTAGACAACTTGTGGCCGGAAGAGCAACAACCCATGCATCGATTCTTTTCTTTCCAATGACGCAACAGCCCCAGTGGGCCAGGGCCTCCTCACTGTCGAGGCTTCGCAATCACACTCAGACACACCACACTCAGTAGGGGTCCCCTGCACGAGTGATCAGCCCGTCACAGAAACGTTTACCTGACAATACACAGCACTCACAAGTGGCAGACATCCATGCCCCCAGTGGGATTCGAACCCGCAATCCCAGCAAGCGAACAGCCGCCGACTCACGCCTTAGGCCGCGCGGTCACAGGGATCGGCATGCGTAGATATTCCGTGTTACGTAACTGTCTCGTTTGGCACTTCACGTTACAGTAGCTGACACTACAAACACACTGAATTCCTAACATACGGTGCAGCAACCCTTAGTGCTTGTTTAGTGCTCTGTACACGTGTCAGGGCCCCGTGTTTGCAGTATATGACCCGATACTGTTGTGGTGGTACGGCTGCCACGTGTGTCACGTAGGACCATGCTGACAGTGATACGTAAGAACACAGCAGCAGATGGCAGCAGTAAAAGGCAGTAACGGGTGCCTATGTGTCAGTCGGTACTGCCAGCAGTGTCGGACAGATGTCGAAAAGAGTTAAGCGGCGTGCACATTCGGTGAAATCGTGATGTCTGTGTGTATCAACGTCTTCATCAAACTCAGGCGCAAGAAGTGTTTATGGAACGGAAGAGTTCATTGCCGTGCACACAAAACGCGTTGCTCGACCAGCTGAACCTCGTCCACCCTGTGACAACCTGTTAGCTTAGATCCGCTTTAATATTGCCCTCCTGTCTCCTTCTAGGTCTCCGAAGTAATCCGTTCCCACAGGTTATGTGACAGAGTTTTTGTATCTTACACGTTCTGCATGTTCTTCCTATCTCAGCCACTTTTATTTCTTCGCCACAGTCTTCAAAATAATCCAAAGACACGATCTCACGGTTTGCCCCTGTTGACGTTTATACAGTCACACGCTATTAAGTTTATTGATGCGTAAGAAACCGAGACAGAGCATCTGGTCTCAGGCCCAAGATTTGAGCCGGGAACTTCCACACTCAGAAGCATCGCGACTTTCGATGGCAGCGTGTGCAAAATGTAACTAGCAGCTAGCGTTGGACACACCCAGCATTGTCAGTACCGTAAGTCTGTTATAGCCGGCGCTGGATGGTTCGGCAACTCTGTTAACCGGAAATTGAGAGGTCCGTAACACTTCACACTCCATCAATCGGCAGCAGTGTTGTGAATATGGTGATTAAACGAGTGGAAAGTTGGTGTGTTTTCTGGGGTGGGGGTGGGGGCAATTATATGTAGGCTTACACCGTACGTACGTAGCAATGAATGTGGAACAGAAAGAGTGCGGCAGGGAACGCACGACAGGATATGAAGTGGCAAATCGAATGGTTACGTCTGTCCGTGGGGTTGCTGGGTACACTAAGACGAGCATTTGGTTCAGAGTTCTAACATCCGACAACCCTTTGGTCCTGGCGGTGTCGGCAGCTACCGCGACTTTGGTGGTGGCGGTGTCGGCAGCTACCGCGACACTGACTGTAACAGTACAGAACATGCAGGGACTTCTCTTCACTGGAAGGTTAATTTCGTCACGTATTCCTTAGTGGCCATGTCTGAGAAAACTTAGATCATTTACAGTCCTCCGTCGTGACGCCATGTTTAGGCATAAAAAACAGCGATTTAGTGGGAAGCAGCGAAAGTTAGTGTGTATTGCCAAGTGTAGAGACACACCGTATTTGACGTTGTTACAGCGGGTGTTACGAGGATAGGATGTGATGTCGTACAGTCTGCTGGAGGTTTGCAGAAGTCTTGGAGGGATCTGCTGCCTCCATCCTCAGGGTGGATCTGTTGGATGTGTCTCCATCAGCGTTCCCCCCTCCAGACTGTCGCTAAATTTGCGTTGGTCCGTACGCCGTGCATCGCAGCAGGTGTTCATCTCTCAGTGTGCTCGTTACGTAAACCAGTCGCACGCAGATCTGATGTTACCACACGGTGTGCAGTTGATACAGTGCCGAGTCAGGCTTGCAGCTGCTGCAGTGCCGACTTCTCTCATAATTACGGCAGACGAAGGCCATTTCTTTCGGCAAGAGTGAGTCACATTGTCCTTCACTCAACGCTGTAAGATGCATAACTAAGTACAATGGCAGTATTTAAGTGCTTCTCAAACAGTTTCGCATCCGTGTACGCTCAGCAGAAATAAAACAGATGACTGCGTTGTAAATAACGTTTCCTGTCTTCTTTAATGTCATCAACAGCGTTATGCAATGTTTTGCGCGGAATCGCGCAGGTTTTTACACAAGTTTCCTATTCGAGGAAGATAATCATCACCTGATACGTAGTGCCGCCGCGTAGGCTGACAGATGGGTGTCTGTTTCAGGCGAACCCGCTGTCTCCATATTCTGGGTAGAAGAGCACCGGTTCACCCGAAACGTCCATACGCGTCTTCGAAACTAACACACCGCGTCACACCCCAAAACACAGCCATGTTCACAGACAGCACACGTCGAAATCGCATCCTGCGTGTCACAAAGCAGATACGCACCGAGCCTGTGCAGTCGATTTGCGAGAAGTCGCAGAAAGCAGTGTTGTTTGTCACATTATTTATTTATTTATTTATGGTCTACTTAATGAACCTGTGAGTAGGTGAGTCTATATAGCTTCCAATGGCAGGATAAACAGCGTCCAAGAAACTAACAAACATGCGAAAGAAGGCAGTTCTAGTCTTGTTTGAGGTGCTACTCAGAATTTGCCTGAAGAAAACTAGAAAAATCAGGAAAAACCTCAATCACGACAGCTGGACTCAGGGTCTAAATTTGAACTGGTTTTTCCCCAACACGAACCAGGAGTGCCAACTACTTGTCCGCCATGGTTGGTCTCTAACAGCAGTTGCTGCACGCACCGCCGGCAGCGTCACTTGAAACTGCACGCTGCTGGCGGTGTGTTGCACTGCTTGTGCGATCCTCACAACAAACAGTCGGACAGGTAATTCAGCAAGCTTTCCTAAGCACTAAACCATCCGTGCGTATGAATATCCAACTGACAGTCGGGTATTAATTAGTCCTGCTTGCCTCAGACTGCAAATATACAAAATACAACCTTGGAATCACAGCGGGAAGACTTGATGAACAAATGACCGTCAATGATTTACCTACCGCCATATATGTATAAACACACATTTACCATAAACTTTAACAAGGTACAAATCACGTTCAACCAACCAACGCCGCCCAAAATTGCAGACGAGCGAAGTCCTGGACCATCCTCTTATTGCCTGTACGTTTCGTTTTTACCGTGTTAAGACATGAACGACGGCAAACCATTTCCTTGTTTGGATGTTTGTAACTACGTAATTTACGCTTGGCTTCGCTGCTTTTCCCAAGCCGCTTCATGGCTTTATTTTTTCAACTCGACTTGTATTGTACATTTGTCATAAACTAAACATTACACAGTGGAGCATTCGTCAGTTTACAGTCATTTCAAAGTAATGGCTTATCAAACTTAGTAACAGCTGAAACAGAAGGTAAGTCAGATGCAGTCTCGCGGAGAAATAACCAGACAAGCAAATGTAGAGAGACAATATGAAAAGAGAAATCAAGGATTATGATAAGATTAGGCTAGAAGCGTAATCGAATCACAAACATTGAGAACCTCACTCAGCCCGCAGCAGTGTGCGTGGGGCAGGGACTCCGACCCGAACTGGCCAGACCATAGCGTGCTTCTAGGCTCTGATCAGGTGCACAGGCAGAACTGCCGCTCTGCAGCCAGTGTTTAGTGCACAGTGTCTCGGACTTTTGTTTGGTGCCACGCACACGCACGAACTGCATATTCGGCAGGACACACAGTGCGAGTGTAACGTAACATTGGGGCGCGTTCGCGTAACCATTGTTCCCGTGGAGAAGCAATATATATTCAATATTCTGAGTGTACGTCTGTATTTTTGCCTTAATTATGCAGCATGCAAAGCGCATGCGCCATATTATATTGCCCTCTCTGGCGTGTCTGTCACTACTATGTTTTTCCGCATTATTTCATAAATGGTACGATTTTTGGAAAACAGTCATCGAACATAAAATGTGTGTTTTGATTTTGTCTGCAAATTTTGTCTAAAACATTTCTCATTCTAATAAGAATCCAGCGAGATATTATCATAAATGTACGCAGGTCTTCATGTACAGTACCCGTTATTGCTGTCATATTTTAATGGAACTTCAGTCTTTTCGACAGATTTTCGAAAAATGATCAAATATTAAATTTCATGACCATCTGTCCAGTGGCAGCCGAGTTGTGCCATGCGGACAGACAGACGGACGGACAGACCGATAGATGTAGCGAAGCTAATAATCTCTTTTCGCAGTTTTGCGCAGACGTGCCTAAAAATCGCTGAGGACTGGTACACACTTTCAGCAAGTTAGCAAATGTCGGCAGTTCGTAACACTTCCAGCGCGCTCACTCTGTTATTGTCCCTAGCTTTCAACATTTGCGAATAATTTTCAGAGAAACACTGCAAATGCGAGTATTTGGACCTATACTCTATCTTCGTATCTTAGTAATTTCTTCCCTGGCGCACCAGCCCCAGTGGGCCAGGGCCTCTTCACTGTCGAGGCTTCACGACAACACTCAGACACACACCACACTCAGTAGGACCCCTCTGGACGGGTGATCGGCCCTTCGCAGAGACATCTACCTGACAACACACAAGACTAACAAGAGAGAGACATCCATGTCACGGGCGGGGTTCGAACCCGCAATCCCAGCAAGCAATCGGCCGCAGACCCACGCCTTAGACCGCGCGGCCACTGTAGCTTAGGTTATAATAAATATGCAAAGGTCTGCGTATCGCAGACGGGGAGAGTTACAGTTGCTGGTGCTCGATTGTTATGTTTCGACTGTAAGTTTTTTCACTGATTTCCGCTCGTACCTCACAGAAAACAGTCTGCCTCTGTTATGACAAATAACTGCGAGATCAGTGAACGTAGGTATTCGTATAAAGTGTGTTATTTTTTCCGATTTTGACCAAAACTGGACTGTGTCGACAAACTTTAGTAACAATCTCAAATATGACATTTCACGAAAAGCCGTCCGGCGAGGTCGCCCTGGCACATGCAGAGAGATGACGCTCACAGTAGCTGTTGTCTTTGCGAGAGCACATAAAAACTGCTGCGGACCGACAGACATATATTGTTGAACCGAACACGCAAACGAGTCTGTTAATAACTGAAAGCATGCTTTAATGTTAAGCAGTGATGCAATGATAGCACTGTACAGTCGCGCTGTGAAGGATTCCTGAACACCTGGTATATGCACAAGTGGCTGTGCGTAAAGTCTGGCCCTCAGTTTCATGGCCTCTTCCACAGCTGAATGGTGCCAGTTCTTCCCGCAATTCTGTAAGGACCTTGAATTGCGTAAGGTTCGCCGCTGACACAACGACATAACTCTCTAATACGGGACGAAGAACACCTGCTGTGACCCTTCTTGACCAGCTGGACACCTGTCAGTTTCTGAAGAACCTGCTGCCTGGAGTTCATTCGTTAGCTGAACACACGCGTTAACGCGCATCACGAAAACAGCACATGTCGCTTTCACGCGTGCAAAAGTAGAAGTTAGCAAGCAGGCCGATCCTACAAGCAGCTGCCAGAGAACAGGAATGTGTATCACGTGTTCTGTGCACGGATATGGATTGCCTCCTGTCAGGCTCCGTAAACTGCTACACACATTTCATGACATGCTCAAGTGAACGTATTTTCACACGGAGCCATTAATGTTTGAGTAACCAGTGTTTCTTGCCATTTACTGTAACGGTAAAGTCATTCGGCTGAGGAAATTACTGTTTCACAACAGCAAGCTAACTCTCCGCGCGGAAAGCAGCCACGGGGACGCGCAAGTGGCAGTCGCGATAACGAGGTCGAGGGCGCACGAAGCGGTGTCGTCACTTGGCGGTTGCTTGAATTTCAGATCAAACGTTAAAGGCTTTGTGTGGGGTATTTGCTGCAAAGACGCAGTGGGGGAATGGAGGTATGTATCCAAGCATTCGTTAAGAATGCTTGGATACATACCTCCATGCACGGAGGATAGTGGTCAGTTCACTTCCCGCTCGCTTTGCCCCCCGGGGAAGGGCTATCGGTACTCGCTCTTCAGCAGGCTGGGTTGTCGCTGTCACGAACAGAACCCCGATTCCTTGGTGATGCCCTATACCGACCGAGCTATCCCGCCCGGCTGTTGTTGCATAATGCGCATGCCTATAAAATTTATATAAAAGGTAACATTACACAGGGACCATTTATTAACGTAAAGGAAGCTGAATTCCTCCAAGGTGTTGCGTCTGCAATAAAATACAGGGACTGCAAATGCACCCCACTGCAGGATGTACGTATACATGTACGTATACATGTACATCGTGTTCGTGCGTAACGCGTTTCGGTGCAAACTGCCTAATTTTGATGGTGCAGTTTCATAACTTGTGCCGGAATTTCAAACCGTATGTTCTTGTAATTTTACGACACTACGTAACTTCATATTTCGTTTTTCTGGGCCATGACGCGGTGCTGGACAGCAGTTTAATGCCGACGTTTCAGGACATCCTGCTGGTTCAATCTTCATAGGTTAAATAATTCCTGGATTATTTGACCCGTGAACATGAGACAATCAGGATGTCCCGAAACGTCGGCATCAAGCTACTGTCCAACGCCGCGTCGCGGCCGAAGCCTGAAATCAGGCAATAATGCACAACGTAACGTAATGTGTTGGTACCGTAGGCGTGCGGTCCGGAACTGCCGTACAATGTAACCGTCAGGCTACGCGCAATGCACACCTCAGTAGCTGATACAGTATTAATTATTCTTCCGTTTAATTAATGAAGAATAAAAAGTCGGTCGCGGAATGAAGGTGTGTATCCACTCATTCTTAAGCTTGACACTAGACCAGTGGTTACCAAAGTGTACTTCAAGGATCCCACGGGATCCGATCCGCGACCAGTTCCCAGAGGATCCGTGGGTACATTTCTGTGATGGCTGCTTTGAAGTTCACTTATTTTTTAAATTAAATGAATAACTTTTGGGTAAAAACAATCGCGGCACTTCAATTACGGGCGATGTCTTTATTTCGTGTGTCTGTTAGAATATCTAATTAAGAAACCCCCTGTACCCACGAAGCGAGCGACAGTCGGTTTAATTAAGGTAAGATCATGTAATGCATTGTTACGCATGCTGCAGGTGTGTATTCGTAGCTATCTAAATCGGTTCTGAGATATAAATATCTGATTTTGGATACCTATCATCCGGATACGCCGATCCCAGTGGCCGCGCAGTCTAAGGCGTAAATAAAGAATGACTTTCTCAAATTTTTAAGCACGGAAACAGCGCCAATTTTCAGATTTAATGTCTGAAATATTGCAAAGTTACAGACACAGATTCGGATCACAAAAACATGGGAAGTTTCAACGTTCTGTAACTGTTTTGGTTGTGGATAGAACAACACTGCCAAATGATGCAGAAGATGCATGTTTCCTCATGCCTTATGCCATAACAGGACAACAAGCACGTTTCATTCACAGCAGACTCTGTGAAAACAGAAGTTCTGGTAGGTCTCACACACACACACACACACGCACGCACACACGCACACACACGCACGCACGCGCGCGCGCGCGCACACACACACACACACACCTACTACAACGCATTTTGGGCTGCAGAAAGTTACATGCAGGATGTTTCAGAGTCTTCTCGGTGTGAGGTCTAGGACTGTTGTATCGTGTTTCAGAAAAATGCAGTTTTTGATAATTACAGTTCAATGCAAAACACGCACATGTGATAAAGTGTGGGTGCACGTTTAATATACTTTTTAAATGCGGATGCATAATTTCCGTTACAATAACGACACAGTTACACACACAGAAAACAAGGATCATACCTAGGTACGTATATTGTGTGAAGCACTGCACTTGTGTGCACGGCTGTGAGTTGCACCTCTTCTGATTCTACTTTGCACATACATGAAAATGAATGGAAATGAAATGCCTTACCATGGTGGCTAGGCAAATCCTATGCAAAAGCAGGATTCAGAATCCACAGTTTGTCATTACACATTTGCCTCTGACCAATGACAGCCCCCATGCTCTGCAGTACCCAGTTCTGCATTTAAAAATCTGTGTGTGTGTATGTACACACACAGACATGACATAACAATAAATTACAAAATACAAATATGAGGAAAACCACTCTTTTAGGTATTCAGTCAAAGCATAGTTATGAATGAAAATGACACTCTGATGGGATTGACATCATGTTGTTTAGAGATGGGTATCAATTGTATGGATGCATTTGCCGCCTTCAGATTGAATGACACATCATTTCGTAGATGGGTACCAACGATTCAACAGACACATCCCAGAAAACACTCATCTTCATTGTGAATCTAGTTCAGATGTTATGAATGCAGGCCGTGTTTTATGGCGCATTCAGTCAAATATGCTTGAGTCTTTCGTAGATGCATAGATGTATTTCCATCATTCACCTCGTCAATTCCACAGAAATCTTCCTCTGTTTCAGGCAAAGGTCAGCACCACTCATTCATCTCCAGGAAACTTATCTCAACCTAAAAGTGCCGCTCTGAGAAAACCAGAATCTGTGAATCAGAATAACTCAACGGGTGCAGATTCTGCAAGCATGTGGGGTAAAAAGGTACACCTTCAATTTTATTATTTTAGGTACAAGTAATGGATAATGGTTGAATAATTTAATTCTTGAAAATGATTGTATTACGGGTATAGATGCTGTGTACTCAGTGAATTGTGATTCTTCTTCATAAAGCCTTCCAAAGGAATCTTGAAATCCCTCCTATTTTGCAACTGGTGACAGATGTGAGCTCTGAAGGAAAAATTTCTCTTTGTTTACCTAATGTATGGTCATACACGCCATGTACACCCATGAATGTGCTAGATAATGCCTACTTTTTGCCACGCTGGAAGTTAAATCCATTTTAAGACATAAAACATTTAAGTCATTTTTATTAGAATGTGAATTCTCTTTACTCTAAAACATTGAGGTTATGTTCTAGTATGCATTGCCATGTTGTGTGGAAGACAGATGGCAATGTTTCGGAGGACTCAGCTGCTAAATCTTGTACCCTAAAGATGAAAACAGCAATTTCCTCCCATCTACCAAAGTACACGGTCTCACATCTCAGGCAACCCTAAACTCCATAATCACGAATGTGTTAACCTCAGACCTCATTAATTATGTCAGGGTTATACACAAGAACTCTGTACCAAATGCGATACGGTACTGAAGTGTTTTTACTGGAACGCAAACTTTCAAACCTCTCTCTATAGCTGACTTTCACAGACTGTCTGCTGTATGAATACTATGGAACTAGCATATGGCTAAAAGACATAGGTTTCATTACTGATGATTCCAGGTGATATCTGTGGTAAATGCAGCTGCATAAAATTCCAAGTGAGTTCATAATTCCCTGTGCAAGATGCATGGTGTTACCAGTGACATTAATAACTCCTACTAGTGCACACAACATCACTAAATGGTCTAACTTGATGAAGATGACATAAAGGTTTAGAAGTCAATTTTCATTCTTCATCTACTGCAGCAAGGGCCAGCCAGCGGGCAAGTCCCTCAACAGACACCATCACGTGGTCCAGCTGCACGAGGCCCTGCTATGAAAGGGATTCCAGGAAACCAAGCATCTAATGATCTAACTGAATGCCGAATTTGTGGACGACATTTTGCATCAGATCGTATTGCTACACACCAGGAAATCTGTACAAAGACAACTAAGAAGAAGCGTAAGGTGTTTGACCCTGTCAAGCAACGAGTGAAGGGAACAGAAGCAGAAGCATTCTTGAAAAAGGGTCGGCCACAGGCAGTAACGGTAAGTATTATCGTGTACCATATGCACACAGAAGGGTGGGGCAATGTGACATCTGAGTTACAAGCTGCCATTAATTCAGAAATATGCAGCTTGTTGAAGCACAAAATATTGACAAGATAACGTGTGTGGAGGTTACTATTTGGCATTTGTCCATCATCCTAGACTTTCATACAAAACCACTACATGCTGGAAATTTGTTGTACTTTCCTTTCACCTATAGGAATACAATAATCAGTAAAGTCTTGTGTAGTTGCATAATGAAAGACAAAGCTTTTGCAACTGTACACCATACCATGATGCCTATATTATTTCACTGGGAAGCATATAAATGGGAACAAAAGATCAAAAGTTTGGATCCACTTATTAAAGCACGGTTCCCAGAAACAGCATTGGATATTTTGGCCAAATTGTTAACTTTTCCAGTGAGATGCTGATAGTGGTCTCAGCACTAGTAGTATTGCTCTGATTACATAATTCAGAAGTTTTCCCATTAAAATTTCTTACTGTGGACACGTTCAGTCTATGAACTGCAGTCTTCGTGCATAATCACATCCATCATCTTAGTTTCTGAACCTCTTCTAATAACAGAATACCAGTACCTGGACATGCATTCACAGGATAATTTCATTCTCTAACTAAAAAGGTCATGCAAAACCCAAATAGAGATTGAAATTTGAGCAATGAATATTGGGACTGTGGTCTTAAAGGATGCAATTTTGTGTAGTCTGGCAGAGAGATGTGCATATTTTGCAGGACCATGCTGCCTCCATTTTCTGTGATACACACTGGAGACAGCAGATGCCTCTGATATCTGGTGCTACAGGGTGCCACGTCCAAGGGTGTCATTAAAAATACTGTACCATATAAACTGTTCACTGTTTCATTACAGACCGTAAAGAAAACGAACTGGCGCCAGAAACACGAAGACTTCATCAACAGTATCCGTGCTGCAAAAGAGATGAAGGCACATGTGGCCAGAGGAGGGAAACTGTCTGACCTTCCTCCTCCCCCACCCTCCGATTATTCTGATTATGTCCAGTGCCCTCACTGCTCACGCCGCTTCAATCAGCAGGCTGCAGAGCGACACATTCCAAAGTGTGCCAACTTTGAGTTCAATAAACCCAAACCACAGCAAGCAGGCAGAAGTACACCAAACAAAGGTGCTGTACCCAGGAAACGTCAATAAGGAGCACATGCTTTCTTTGATACATGAAGGACGAAAATCACTAGCCACTAACACTTTCTTTGTATACATAACATGAATATAGTTTTAACACATCAGCATTTAACTTAGGTCCATGAAATCACATTCCACTTGCAGACTGATTAATATTGTAACAAGTTAACATGAGACTTACATGAACAAATGTATTAACTTTCTTACAAGCTGTGTTAATATAGAATGTATAAAATTTAATTCATACATTTAAAATGCTTAAGAACACTAAGGCCTAGTACCAATAAATATATAAATAATTAAAATCACAACTCTGAGGGCAACTATAAGAACTGATCTACAAAAACAATATTTTAAAAAAAGAGTTGACAGCATTTTATGAAAAAGTGGCATATCATATTGTGTGTCTGTCAACTGAAACTCATATCCTTCAATTATAAAAACAGAGGTAATGAATGTTGCCATCCTATCCATGGGTCTGAATTTCTCTGACATGGAGGCACAACCCAGAAGACCACAGTGTGAACACTCACCACTGTCAAAATCCAAAAACTTATGTTAGACTAATGTAAACAGGGCGTGCAGAACTACCTTCTGTCTCAGAGTGTAAATTCAGAGAAAGTGGGCTTCAGTAAAATCACTCATGGTAAAATGCTGCAGTATTAAGCACAAAATTTTCATAGTGGGAAACATCATTCAGGCAGCATTTGTAGCTCTGTTTTCTTTATTATAGGAAAATAAGCACAAAATGTCTAACTAAATACAGCAGTATTATGTGCAGATCTAAAAAATTACAGTTACTAATGGACGAACAGGCATCCAGGTTGTTTGAGAGCGAAGCTAAAAACATCCCAAAGTGCCTATGGACACTGAATGACGCACATGGGGAAATCCGTATACTCACTACTTCCCTGTACACTGAGTATGTGTAAAACTTAAAGCTGTCATTCAGGAGTTATTAAGACAGCACACCAGTCAGTAAAATTCACTGTCAATATTAAGGATTAAATCTGTGCCATGAGTCATATCACTCCAGAATAGTCAGGCTAAATGATGGCAGATGGAGACTGGTCAGTGGACAGCTGATATGATTACTCAATTTAACTCTGCCTTCCTGTTAACCAGCATGCCAATAAGGAAGAGGCATGACACTGAATGACTGAGATGTACTACACAGTCATTCAAGCCTTTGCATTTTAAATTCAGGATTTTATTCTTGATGCCAATCAGAAATGTCACATAAACACTGGTCTGATCCTCAAGGCTTACAGATTTATCATTACCTGATCAGTAAAAGTGTAAGTAAACAAGCACCTGAAGAGAATTTTATTTTTGTATTTACAAAAACTGTTCAGAATGACCACCCTTAGAGCCTCAAAGACACACCAGCATGTCTTATGAATCAGTGTGTATGTCACATCAGTTGTTTAGGGTTATCCTTTACACCTGCAATGCAACAGAGCAGTTCGTTTCTTGTTTCCACTTTTTGGCAATACACAAGATCTTTCATGAGCCCCCTGACATATAAGTCTAGCAGGTCGAAGCCTGAAGGTCAGGGTTGGTTAATGCTGCGTACTGCCACAGGCAAGCCATTGACCAGAGAAGTCTAAGATCAAGACATATATGTGCCAGATTGTGCTTGTATATTGAGGATTAAGGGTGGTTACTTTTACTTATTAGGTACTTCTTAACACTGAGGTAATGATAAAGCTGTAAAAAGTGGTGTAGGTAGGTTTTTTGGCAACTTGGGTGAGTAATCACATCTGCCCCTAGTGGAAATCACAAATTTAAAAAAATCAAAATTATTCATTGAACCTCTTTTCTTTGGCTCAATAGTTTCAAATTTTTTTGAGCACAGAAAATCGAATTTCCACCCCATGAACTCTGCTGCCCAAGGCAGTGGCATCGTCTGTCCCTCCCCCCTCAGCCCCCCAGCAACATCCTGAAAATTAGGCCTGACTGAGAGTGACCTCCAGAGTAAACTGTATTTACAACTAAGTCATCAATTGCCCCATATATCAGTCATGCAGCAGTTCCCACATAGACTGGAATTACAAAGTGGGTCTCCAAAACCTTGCACTTTGCTGCTCCTGATCATCCATGATTTTAGTAAATTTACTTAGGATGTAGTTAACTTTCCAAATACCTTTCATTTTCTACATTAATTATGAAATTTTGACAACTATGATAAAACATGCCTGTAGCTGGGTGAAAGCACGCTAAAAGATAAAATTCTGTTTGTTTTGCACACAAAGAAACTTACAGCAGTAACACCCATGCATCAGTTCTATAGGGGTCTGACAATGTTATGTCACACTTAGTACCATTCACTTTTTAGATTTTGTCCATTGCCCATTGTTTAAAAATACAAAAACAGAATCACAACACTTCAGATGCAGGCTCTATCTCCATCAAGTAAAGAAGCACCTACTAAATTGGCCCTGATAGGTAATGTTCTTCTCAACATCTGACCCAAACGTTAAAGAATGGAATGGTGTGAGTGAGTCAGAATTGACACAGTACGTTTCAGGATAAACAGCTTTATTGTATATGTATAGATTACTGCACATTAGCAATCAAAAAACTTAACCATTCGTGTGAAAAAGTTCAGTTTAGTTGATTGGGTTGACGCCAGAAGCAAGCAAATCTCTAAATGCTTCCATGAATCAAAAATTGCTCAAAGCAGCCTCTTCACCCTCTCTATGTGAGAAGCTTGCATACAATTAAAAAAGTCACACACCCACACAAATGTCAAATGGTTTTTGTAACCACTCTTTCACTTCCACATGATACTTTCATACTTCTATCCCGTTGATACGTGCTGCTTTGTGATCACTTTCTTTCCAGTAACTCCTGCTACTGGATTTGTGTGTTGTACATTATTTATTCCTATTAAAAGTATGCATTCAATAGCTCAGATTATTCTGCACATACAAGATTAGTGAATACTGAACTGTTATGCTATGAGGACTTGGTCAGTATAATGACTTGACTACCAGCTGGATGACCAAAAAAGCTGGAGTTCACTTTCCAATGGGGCAAAAGATTTCTCATATCCAGACCATCAATGGGGCCTTTACAGCCTCCTATACAGGGAGTAATGGAACTCTACTGCCTTGGGGTAAAGGGACTGGGGCATGAAGGTTAACCACTCACCTCCATCTAGATACATAATTAAGAATGCGTGGAGCTACATTTCCACTCCACCATATGTCTTTATGGCAAGGTGTTTAACTAAGCACAGGAATATACCTTCACCTTAACAATTTTGTACAAATTTTTGTACTAATAACATGATATGCCTATACTGAAGGAACACAACTGTAAGGTCCAGTTAAAGTGTTTTGTATTTTCATGACTGTGAAATAATTTGTACATGTGAGGCAGTATATTTTAAAACTCTAGTCCTATGAAGTTTCTAGGTAGCAGGGTACTTTAAGAAATGTTATTTACATAGAAGCACATTCTAATAGCTTGTGGAAGCTCCATGACATTTGTATGGTATATATGCCAATTATATGATGGTACTGCTACTAGGTTATGTGATAGTACACAGTGAGGTGAAATAAATAACATGTATGCTTTTTGTAAATGACTTACCAAGTTGATGCTACAAGTAAGGAACATTTCAACCTGCTAAATCCTTGCTCCCTGTTCTGAAATATGCTGTTGACACCATACTTTAAGTAATCTCACCAACAGTCACAAACACTTTTTCCAGTGTCACCAACATTCAAAACAAACACTGCCTTTTGGAAACTACCTGCTTCCCTCCTTAGGTGAAGCCAGAATCCTTAAAAAAAAAAGGCCAAAACTTAATAGACACATCATAAATCACATGTGAGGAACAACCCCAATACATCTAAAAATATAAATTCCACCTAAGCAAACCCTAAAAAATGAATAATGATAAATTACAAACTAGGTCTGAAAGTCATGCAGACCAGATCTATTAAAATATAATCGACAGAAACAAATTGTCAAATCTATACACAACCAACAACACACAAGACATGAGACAAACAAGAACCTAACCTAAACCACATTTTGGTTCCTTCCCTCTCAAGGGCAACCAAATAGGAGATATCTCCAAACTGAGCTGACTAATAGGATTGTTGAAACACAGAATGTGAGCCGTTTCTTTACATGTCCTGTAAGTGGGACTAGGCTCCAATTGTAGATTACTAGCCTGTGTCCAATCAATTCGTTCACTTTTTTTTATTCATTCATTTATTTAACATTCTATAAATCCAAGTACAGGATATAGAACATGTCATTCCTTACTCTACATGTAAAGTAAAAGAAATATTATATAATTCCAATCTAGGTACAAAGGCTACTCAGAGCCAGTTGCAATAAAATTTATGTGCCCTGTGAATTAAAAATGAAATTAAAAAACATTAGAAAGATATGGTAATAACAACAATATAATGGCCTTGAATTACTAGAACCAAGATCACTACTTATTTCCAATTGAGATATTCTTCCAAGGAGTAGAAAGAGTTTGCAAGAAGAAAACCCCTTAAAGCCTTTTAAATTTACTGATGTCATACGGTAACTGCTTGAGGGCTGAGGGTAGATGGACCTGAATAACAAACTCATTTTTGAAATAAAGTTAAATTCACTGTAGGACATAGATCATGACTTGTTCTTGTATTTAAGTTGGGAAGATCACAGTTTGTGTTGAATAAGGGTCTAAACAACAAACAACAGTACAGAAAAATCTTGTGCCCTTCCTCATAGGCATGTAACATCAATATTGACTTATTTTAAGTGCCCTTCTTTCAGATTATATTTATTTTCCCTTTATCTTACACTCAAAGGTCTGCTTGTTTCATCAATGTAATCTCTCTCACATTCACACAGGACCTGGTAAATTCAATGTGATCTTACTTTGTCCTTAATAGATTTTGTTTTTCTTAAATAACTTCCTGAAGTCTGTTTAGTTTTAAAGACAATCCTAATGTTGTAACATCCACGAATTCTTCTGAAATTTTCAAAAACCCCTCCAACATATGGAATAGAAAAAATACCCAAAGGCTTCTCGTCACTGCCTCTTTGCTCCTTACTACTTCTAGGCTTTTTGTGAATAAGAGACTCCACTAAGCAAACACAGTAAGCACTGGACACCAAATCCTTGTTCACCGTCTCCAGTTCTGCCTCACTGTCCTCTTTACTTTGACACAATGTGCTGGCTTTGTATACCAAACTTCGTATCACTACCCATTTTACATGATATGGACGGTTGGATCCATAGTGAAGATAGCTTCCAGTGTGCGCTGGCATTTTCTATACTGTAGTGACCAATGAGGCTCCTTTCCTAGTAAAAAATATGTCTAAAAATGGAGTAGAACCATTACATTCCACTTCCATGTCAAATCTGATGGTTGTCCTCAGGTTATTTAGATGATACAAAAATGTCTGATTGTCTGCAATGCTATGTTTCCAAATAATGAATGTGTCATCTACATACCTAAGCCACAAAGGTCTTCTTTTAGCACCATCTAAAGCCATCTGTTCAAAAACTCCACATAAATATTGCTGAAATGTCCTTGTGAATGTTGATATTACATTAAACCACTGCCAAAACTTAATATGTTACTGCACTTAATCGTTCCTTAGCTGATTTTTGGTTTACTTGATGATGCTTTCAGTTGGCAACATTTTACAGATCAGAAATGACATGTACAGAAGTGCTCATGGCGTAATATAAGAGACTGTCCGGGCATCTGCTAATAAGGCTTGGAAAAAACACACAAAAGCCCAGTCACAATATTTTGACTTCGGTATTTTGGATTACAAAAGTATGTGTAGTCCAGTAGACAGAAACAAACCACAATATAACCTGCCACTGCCATGTAAATTCCAAATCTCATGCAGTCAGAATAACTTATACCCCAGATGAGATCTGAACCCAAGACCAGCATAAGACACAGGAGTGCTAACAAACTCAACCACATTTGGTTGACCACAATTAACCTCCCTTCAAAATATGAGTTTATAAATTCAGACAGAAGGAATGCACCAAGAACCAATAAATAACTCAATACACAGACATATATTAAAAAATAAAATGGCTGTTTTAGATATAGATACACTGTGGTCAGTACAGTACAACTTAAGACGGTACTGGGGTTCAAACATCGGCTCATATTAAAGCAATAAAATTCTGACACTAAAAAACCAGCATTCATGATGCATATATACCTTCACATGAGATGAAAGACTGGCAAGAATCCTAGTATATATGTATATTATGGTCCTCTCCTAAACTGCATTCCTTGTTACCTAAGTGGGATAAATTAGTGTAACGAGTAAGGCTAACCACCAGGACTTCTTCTCAACTTTAGCAGAGCAGTGCTATGAAGTGCTTGCATCACAATACAACTGACTTCAGCTAATACTCCATACTTTTCACTTTGATGGCAATTTTTTGACATAGATATATATATATATATATACACATATACATACATACATTATACATTCCATTCACGCAAAATTTAGCCAAAGTGACAATATGATAAGTCATAAAAATACAAATACCTACATGGAACTAGTACAATACAAAAATATTAACTCTCTAATGCACAGAATGAATAATAATATTAAAAATATTATAAATTCTTCAACGCATTACAAGGAGTATGTATTGAAGTACATTCTTAATGCTGCTTCAGACTGAGCATCTTCACTCGTAACACTTGTGAGCCTACATGGTAACGTGTTCAGATTTTGGTGCCAGCATAATACGTACTTTTCTGAAAATACGGAAGGTTGCCAAATAGTCTAAGCTAATGGTACTTATTTCTTGTATTAATGTTGTGTATAGCTGAATTTGTTCAAAATTTTTCTGGGTGACTTACAATGAAGTTCATTACTGACACTATGACAGAGGTAAAAACACATCTCTTCAACAGAGTTCTACACAAGTTTCTAGGTTTTGCACAAACTGTAGTTCTAACAAGTTTCATTTGCATATAGTACATACCATTTTACTGCAATACGAAATATGCCAAAACAGTCATTCCATATTTCATTACAGTATGAAAATAGGCAAAATAAATTGTTTGAGTGTTTATGTTGCTGATGTGAAATGCCAACTTAACTGCATAAGTTTTACATCTGTCTTATATTTGCATCAGTGTGGTAGACCTGAGGCTGATAACACTGCTGCAGTAACATATGCTGGCATCGGTAGAAAAGTAATGTTAACGTTCATCATCCCGTTGTGCATGATGTTTACGTGTGAAAAATAAAACAACCGCAAAGCACAATTTCATTCACTACTTTGAGTCTAGTGTGGAGAAGACATAAAATACGTAAAATCACACTACATGCGTTGGCTATTCCTTAGCCATCTTCAGGTGTGTGCGATAGGAACGAGGAAATACAATTATACGTCATATTTGAAATATAATAAGTGTGAGATCTCAATCCTTAATGCACTTATCAAAATACATAAAGAAAATGCCCCGATCAGACCTGTCGTCAATAATATACCAGATCCACTGTACAAATTAGCAAGATTTCTGACAAAAAACTGCAGAATTTACTGTGTTTATCTAATGAATTTGTTGCTCTGAACTCAACTCAAGTGGTGTATGACCTAACAAAATTAAAAATTCACAATACACATATATTGGCCACACTAGACATAAAAGATCTACATGTAAATATACCAACTGATGGAACCATTCACATTGCAAAAAACATTTTGCTCCTCAACAGAGTTGACATTGAAACAATCAACCACATAATTTCCCTTCTCCAGACAACACTAAGCCAAAATTACTTCGGCTTCAATAAATGATTCCATAAACCGGAAAAAGGAGTAGCCATGGGCTCCCCTATCTCCAGTTTAATCTCAGAAATATTGTTACAACATTTTGAAAACCTAATAATATAACATCTCATGGATGATGGATCTATCATATATTATACTCGATACGTTGATGATAATCTAATCATTTTTAACCATGAAAGAATCAGCAATGAAGAAATACTATTCAAAATGAATAACATTCACAAAAACCTAGAATTCAAAATCACGACAGAGGAGAACAACAAAATAGTTTTCTGGACTTAGAAATCGCTAGAAATTCATATAATTTGGAAATCAATGTGTACCTGAAGCCCACAACATCTGACATCACTATTCATGCTCAATCAAGTCACCCATCAGAACATAAACAAGCAGCTTACCGGTTCCTCCTCCATACACTACATACATTACCCCTTTCTACAGCACGAAAAGAATAATATAACACACAGGCAAGATGCTCTACTTTTCTCACAACAGACAACAAACCAAAATCAAACATTAATGGATGTGTTCTGAAGAAATTCCCTAATAAATATGATCCCTATCCAGGATATTTGTATAGATAAAGGTTTTATTGAGATCTCACTTGTCATTTAGACAACACATTTACTCTAAGCATAATTTGGTTTGGAGTGAAACTGTAAATGTGATTTGAAAACACAGTGTGTCACAGATGTTTCTGCGTGGACTGGTACTGAAATAAATGTATACAATTCAGATGTGAGAAAAGCAGGACATGTGGCTTCCACCCTCACAGAAACTCTCCTGGTGAAAGGACACGGTCTGTCCATAGACAACTGGTATATAAGTGGGTGAGCACACTGAAGCAGACCAAACCAGTCAGACAGACAGGGCAGTTACATTAAATGCAAATGCATATGCGAACAGCCACAGAAACAGACAACAGTATTCTGAAAATTGTCATGCTGTCCCACCATTTTCATTTTCATTACCTCAAAGTCAGAGGCCAGTGTATTGTCAGTGTGCACAAAATTGCACAGCCCATGACTTTTGAAGAAACAATAAATTCCTGCCACTACGTTCAATTAATTCTGACACTATACTTCAACAGTTTAACACAATAAATAATGAGTGGTTACACCATGCACGATAATGCCACGGCTTACATAGTAAACTCATCAATGGCTGCCCTTGGTAAGGTATTCAGATTCACAGATTCCAGCCTCCTGTATCTCCAGACTTGAATCCATGTGGGGGACAGACACTGAAAGAGAGGGTTTATGCAAACAATCCACATAATTTGCAGGAAGTGGATGGAAACACACAAACAGAAATTACAAACACTTCGAGCCAAAAACTTCAGTGTGTGTCAAGAAGTATTTTCAGCAGGAGGTGCATTGCGTGCTTAGAAGCTGGAGGTCAGCACTTCCCAGGCTGTCTATGAAAACAAGCAAGGTGAACTGCAGGGGAAATGCAGACTATAAACTCCCAGCTGGGGAGGCTTCATATGCAATACAGCCCATACAACAGCTGCTGTGCTGCAACTGGAGATTAGAGATGTGCTCTTTATTACAGGATATGGTTTCAAGAGGCAACTGTCATGACTACCATTACTACCATGAGATCAGTGTAAGAAAAATAAGGTGAAACTTAAATATTTTTGTTCCCTGAATCTTTCCTCGATTGCACACACATTTTTATTGGTCCCACCACAGCCCCCATAAAACAATGTTACATTTTCCTGAAATATATGTTCCTGATTTCTACCCTATTCCTCATTACACTTTCAAACTGAGCATAAATTGGCCTGCTGCTGTCAATTTAAGTACAGTACACAAATGCAACACAAGGTTTGATCCTTAAATTTGGCATTTAAATATGAGAAGCCATCTTAAGTTCATATCTGAAGAAATAAACTGGACTGTACTGAGCCAAACCAAGGCAAGGCACATACTGCTGAAATGTTACAACTGTAGCCAAAGGCAGATCTGAGCATCTGCAGCAGTTATAGCCCATTCACTATGGCTGTAAAAATGCCCACATTTGATGACACAAAGTTATGATGCCAACTTTAAATTAATGCTGAGAAAATGAATAATTCTAACACAGAGTTTTGGAAGCAAACATCCTAATGGTCAAGGCATAAAAGGGAGAGTTGATAAACACAAGCACCACCCAAAAATGTTTCAGTGGACACAAGCACAGTTGTTTCTAAGAACCAGAACAAGAAACTGACTTTGTGTGCTCAAAAAGAATTGCTGGAGTGCTTATCACATTCAGGTGATAATCTATAAAGTATGCCACCTTGCTGAATCACACATCGTGTACTATCACTGATGTCCAGCATTTGCTGGTGTTTAAGTATGGTGCAGAACTGATTTTCTTTATCGAAGAACTTCACATCACAAGACATTAAGCTCCAGTAACATTCCAGTTAGCACTGAAGCGCATCAATGCCGTAAGGAAGTATCCAATGAAGTTTGATGTCAACAATAACATGATGGCTGCCTGCAACAGTATTCAGAACAAAGTGTACAGCATTCAGAAGAAAGCAAACAAGCAGCACTTTAATGGACATGTGTATGTAGTGAACTAGATTCAATTTCTAATGTAATACAGTACTGATTTAGTCTAGTTAATTAATAGCTACACAAATCCTCATTTCCTTAATTTTACACTTATTTTAAATGGTCCCCTCAGTTTCACTGCATTTGCTTTGCACTAACTATGACAATGCAAAAATGTTACATTTGTTGTATACTGTAGCATTAACACAACATGTTAACTAATGACAATATCAGTTCCACTTATGTTAAACAATTCATATAATCCATGAACTATTGTTTTAAAATTTTGCCTCAATATATGTGATCTGGGAAGTGAGAACTTGAAAACTGTGGCAATGCAAGGGTTAAATATGTTTTGCAGGCATTCATTTTGGGCAACAGAAACTTCAACTAAGGTAACACATGTTGGTATATCACTAGAACAGTGGCCAGAGGAGGACTAGCACACCATAACCACTGAACACCCTATGTCACATTCAAATCCAAGATATGTCTGACAAGGACACCCAAAATGTTGACAACTGTCCCAGCTAATGTAATTGCAACAATTACAAATAAGCTTCTTGTAAACAGAAACACAGCTGTTTCAAGTTCTGTCACAGATCTGTTTTACAATATCAGTGGTCACGACTAAGAAGTGAAACCTATTACAATTTCGTTCTACCACAGGTAAGCCAAAGATTTATACTCCGAATTTTGGATCACTGACAATGCACGGGAGAGAATATCTTGGTGTAAAACATCAACTTCCTGGTCCGCATTGATGACCTGAGAACAAACATAAGATCACAGTTAATGGTTCCAAACACATTACGGAAACACAGTTCCCCAAACAGGGACAATGTTCAAATGCAACACTTGTCCAACTAATGCGCTGTTTTTAATGTCTTTACATTATAACACCTATAAAATTGTTACACCTTCATCCGACATGTTAAAAAGTTAAAAAACATTTAATTTTTATGTAGATATGTTACACTGTTCACATATTGTAATCAACCTAGTGTTTTTAACTTTTTAACCCTTCAGTATAAACACAGCAATACACGCATACAAAACTTTATGATAACGAAATACTTTTTACTTTACAATATGTACTGAAGAAGCTGTGTGTGTAACTTTTAACTTTTAACGTAGAGTGTCCCTGATGATGGTCCTGTAGGATCTAGACGTGTTAGATGAAGTTGTAACAATTTTATAAGTGCTATAATATAAAGACATTAAAAACAGTGCATTGGTTGGACAAGTGTTGTATTTGAACAATAATCATGCATGGAATGAGCAATATAAAATAAGGGACAATGTTCAAACAAAATCCTTACATATCAATACCAAACCATTACCAACAAAGATACCCCCTTCTGTTTTGATAAAGGTCCAATCTTATGTAATTGTCAACATTTGATATGCAAAAACAAAGTATGCCATCTCAACTTTATGGGCAGGAAGATGATATCTGTTCACCCTTGGAGGGGCATAACCAAGTAGTTTGCAACATCCAAATTACACCATCAGTGCCATTACACTCAGCTATGGAAATTAAATTCCATATGATACACCACTAGCAACTAGAAATACAGCCAAACCCCAATACTGTGGCACCACTCATTCAGCACCATGAAAGTCTATTAACAGAAATTCCTTATTACAGGGTATTTTGATTTACCGCCCTCAATATAGATCCTGCACCTCTTGATATACCACCACAAAATGTGGGGAACAAACAGTGGCACTACTACCCCAGTTTGACTGTATGTATATGAGTCTATAACAACAATTCTGAACTGTCTCTTCTTTTGTGTCACTAAACATAACAGTCTAAATATCTGGCTCTTGGTGAAACAGAAGTAAGACTCCCGTGCAAATATTTCTGGTTTCAAATTTTAATGGGATAAAATATACCATAAAACATTGCAACAAAATTCAACAGATACATGAACGGTCAGCATCAATTTACACATGTTTAATGAATCAACATGCATGCCCAGTACTTTACAAAATTCAATAAGAAATGGCAAGGGACATGGCAAGACAATAAAAAGGGGCAATAAATGAAACATGTTTTGGGCATTGTCCATTGTTTCAAGCTACAAAATGCAACATTTTGGAGAGTGCATCATGCTCCATCTTCAGGTAGCAAATGGATAGCGCAAACCCACTCTGGTAGGCTTGTCCAGTCTCCAAAATGCTGTGGGTTCTGAGCCTAAGAAAACAGACACTGTCTGAAATATGTCACATATGTTCATGATACACCAGCATCAGAATTCTTTGAAGTTGAAAGACTGCAGTAGGTGTACAAGAAAAACACTGTGCTTTAACATTATTACTGACTGGCTGAGGGATTTAACAACTGGAGAACCAACACTGTACAATAAAATACTTTGTTTCACAGTACACGAACATTGGTGCCTGGTACCTGGCAACCTAGAAGGTCAAGAGAGGCTTTTTGACCTTTAAAAAACAAGGTTGGGGATGTCCTGGTCTTGAGCGAGTTACTTCTGGCTACTACAGTATTGTTACACCTACACTACTGTGAGAAAATCCAGCAAGCGCTAACACAACAAAGGTGAAAGTGCACAAAACAAAAACTGAAAGAAGCATTAGCAATATGGACAGGGCGGTTAAATGCTGAAAGTGGTGCAGCAACAGATCTGGTTATTAAGCAAAGGGCACCAATGATCTACAGCTGCTGTACACCATTACTGTACTAAATGCTCCTCTCATACATTCACGTGTGGCCATTTATTTTAAGCACACTTTACACAGAAGTTGGAGTATTTACACCTGCTGCTACCCTCAATTTATTGCCACAAACTGAAGTGAACACACAGTAATGCAATATCAGAGTTGACTGTACAAATACATCAATGGTTTGTTACCACTGTTTAGCTACCAGCTGCACTCACTGGTGTACAACTGACATCTCTCAACACCAATATTAGGGTTGATTGTATGAATATATCAATGGTTTGTCACCACTCTTTAGCTACCAGCTGCACTCACTGGTGTACAACTGACATCTCTCAACACCAATATTAGGGTTGATTGTATGAATATATCAATGGTTTGTTACCACTGTTTAGCTACCAGCTGCACTCACTGGTGTACAATTGACGTCTGTCTATGCATACTCCAAATACTATGATCATGCAAGCAAACAACACATATACATTTTCTCTGTAATTGCCCACTTGCAAGCTGGACTTTTAAATATGCAGCTAACTTTTCAAGAAGAATGGTAAGTCACTGGCCTAGCTTCACCATTCAACAGTGAAGACAAAGTGTGCAACAGATAATACTGTACACATTTCGGTAAACACAGAACCTGAATAATGCTACCACTTACACTGCTGCAATATTTTCTCTGTATTACTCAAAACTTGTACATACATGCCACGTGTCATCTGCCAGCTCCATAAAATTGTTCCTCACTTTTGTCTGTATTTCAGTCAATTCATATCTTTCATTTCCAAATCCACCTCTCTGAGATAGAGCATCAGGACTCAGCGACAGGAAAAACACAGCATCTGGCTTTGGAAGTCCTGTTTCTGCCATCTTACACCAATCTATTGACATTCCCTGTTCACAAAGAATATACATGAAAATGAAGTAGTTATAAACAAAACTGACAAAGCACACATTCTACAGCACAGGTTTCTATTTCTACACATCTGTTAGTATCATTATTGCTGTTTTATTTTTTTATGAAAAACTTATTACTTAAATACAGATTTTGTTCATGGTAACATTTTGTTGGTTACACATTGTTGCCATATTTGTAACTGCTGTGTTAAAAAGGTTTCACATGTAACATACTGGTACACTTGAACTCTATCTCCACACCACATGTCCCATGCCTAGCTCCAGAAGTTCATTATGTATAACCATCAAAACCACAACCTAAAGAACACTTTCACACAGCCACAATCTTTGTATTTTACATACTACAAAAAATATTCCCTTAACAGGGGCCGCATCATTTTTTATGTGTGTTTGCAAAATTTTGAAAAGTGACTATTAGCTTCAGCATGTCTGTCTGCCTGCCTGTCCGTCCGTCCGTCCGCATGGAACAACTTGGCTCTCACTGGATGCATTTCAATGAAATTTGATGTTTGATTATTTTTAAAAAATCTGTTCGCAAAGTTCAAGTTTCATTAAAATCTGAGAAGTATAACAGGCACTTTACAGGAAGACCTGTGTACATTTGCAACAATATCTTGATGAATTCTTACAATGAGAAATGTTACAGACAGACACTGTACAGTAAATCAAAACACACATTTTATGTTCAGTAACTTTTTTTAAAAAACTGTGCTCTTTATGAGATAATGTGGAAAAATATGGTACAGCCAGACAGGCCACAGATGACAATATAACATGATGCATGCCCTTTGCATGCTGGATAACTACGGCTACAGACACACACTCACAATATGTAACACTTACTGCTGTTCCATGGCAACAATGGTTAGGCAAATGGGTTCAGTGTTGCATTATACGTACACTGCTTATCTTGTTGAAGTCTACATATTACCCCACGTCATTTCAAGATTTACAAGCAGTGGCATTAGTGTCACTCCCACCTAACAAGCTAATATGTCTGCCATGTTGTTATAATAAAGTGTTGGAAATTAAGTACCCAGTGGCATAATATACATACGAAGTTTCACGAAAATGATGAAACTTGGTTGTTTATGATATGGGGACACACACACACATACACACAGACAGGATAGTGACATGGTTAACTACTTTGACCACTTTTAGAGAAGAAAGGGAGCTAGAATGTGGGGTTATGACATCACCATGATGGCTGCACGTGTTTCTGTGTCTGAGTCTTCTTGTTGCATCTTCTGAGCCAGTTCATCAATGCTGAAATATTGCAGCACAGTACTACAGCTAACACCAGAAATATTGCAACACGGTACTACAGCTAACACCAGAAATATTGCAACACAGTACTACAGCTAACACCAGAAAGCTCCATGGGTGCTGCTGTACATGAGATGACATGTGGAATTTACTAATCCAAATTCTAAGTGTGTGTCATGATTTTGCTCTTTGGTTCCCTTAATTATGTATTGCAGTTATGAAAATATAATACTTTGAAAGGTTGAATCTATTTTGTGGAGGCTTACGATCACAACAGAATTCCCCTCTAACCATTACTGTTTCTCCAACAGTGGTAACACTTATTGTAGAGCTGCAAAAAAATCTGTTTTTGTATTATATCATACAGAATCTTAAATTGGGAGTCTTTACTGCTGCATTTCACAACCAAATTTATCTTCTTACAACCACAAAATGGAACTCTTTAATGCACTAGTTACATATAATTATACACCACGGCCTTGTTTTTTGCTTTAACACCTCTTACCAATTCACACACCTTAATTTACACCCCCTCATTTTTGGTTTAATTTTTGGCTTTGGCTGACTTATTCCATCTATTTAAGTCCTTTTTTCTGATGGGAATATGATTTTTGACTCACACCCACTTTTTTAAGAACACAACTAAAGCATAACACGTAACCTTGGTGTAATATTCCTGGCACTGGATCAGCATGTTTTGACCCAAACTACGCCATTTTCATGGGTTTCTTTTGTGCACAAAGTAACAATTCATTGGAGTTTTAATACAGTGTCTGTAACATGTATTTATTAAGATATACACATTTCAATGCCTGTGCTGTTGTCAATGTCAATGGCTTCTTATTCACTAAAGTAGGTTATGTTTGGTTCCTAATTATTGGGTACACGCCAGTTTGTCACTTGTACCACTTCTGAGTCCATTTCTGCTGTTACTGGTTCTGTATATTTCACTGTATGGTTCTCACGGTGTTAACTCATTTACATGCAGACTACATTTACACTGCTTTGCTGTTACTGGTTCTGCTTATTTCACTGTATGGGTATCATGGTGTTAACTAGTACATACACAATACATTTACAATACTTTTTGTTTTTGTTAGTACTTATGTGCCCTCATTTTGTGCTTCACCTGTGGTTGTTGTGGCACAAGATGTAAGAAGCAGAAGAAGCAGAAGATGAGTAAGAAATAGCATGAATCTAGTGCCTATACACTAGTTAACACTGTTACAACTCTACAGCAATACAAGCAGAACCAATAACAACAGAAATGGTTCCAAAGAAGTAGAACAAGAGACAAACTTATATGCACCCAACACTTACAAACCAAACATAATTTATGTTGGTGAAAAAGATGACACAGATGTTGATGCCAGTATAGGTGTCAAAATGCATGTCATGATCAATATATGTGACATCACTGTGATGAAAGGTCACTGGTACAGTATAACAAAACATACATAACTTACTAAAAACCACACAGAATGCACAACACAAAGCAATATTTTGTATAAACATATATTACACCACCTTCACATTGTTATTTCATGACTGCATCACCAAGTGTCATTCTATCACACATTATATTTTCACTGTTGGGTGTAAAGCAACAGATTTCTGACTACTTTACAGTCTGAACCTTTATACAAAACTCTGAATCCCCTGAATTTTATAAAACAGGTTTCACTGCCTTCCTTATTCACATCTGATTAATCATATGGTCATCAATCAAACTAATTCCCTGAAGCAGAGTCCTTTTCTGAAAGCTATTGCTGTCCCTCAGTTAATCAAGAAATTTACAGGACCACAAGTTTCATTGCTGTATTCACAACAGCCCATGAAGTCAACTAGACTGCACTCATTATTCACGCTTATCATCATACCAAATAAATCAAACCTATGCATTTAAACTAAAGCACTATAATTTGGTAGTGGCACTTCCTCTACATTAACCATAAATTATACACTGCCATCCCACTGTCTTCTACACTTTGATAGTGACATATGTTACGCTTATACTGTCACAGAAGCATCACTAGAACTGGTACATGTTCCAGGTACACCTCACTTATATGACACCCATTTCTGAGCAAGTTTTAACCACTGAATTATTCTTGTGTGCATGTACATAAACCCTACTCCGTAACATACCATGTTCACATGAGTCACTTATAAATTACGAGTAGCACATAATGGACAGAACAAGACACTAACCTCCTTTGCTGCTGAAAATGCAACTCCTGAGTACACGTACCTGTCTACAATCAACGTAATGCCTTGATTAATACATGCCTTCATCTTGGGTCTGAAAGCAGAATTCATTAACTTCAAACAATCAAAATATTTAAAACAACTAACTAACTAACTACATTACTTACTTACTTCATGGAGCAGAGGCCTTTCTGGAAAGGTAAAAGCTCCTCAACTAGTCAAGAAATTTCCCTCATTTTACGGAACTAGTAGGCTCACTACCATGTTTACAAGAGCATACCACAAGGCCCTGTTCTCAGCCAAATCAGTCTATCACATGCCCACCCATCCTATTTCTTTAGGATCCATTTTAATATTATCCTCCCATCTATGTCTAGGTCTTCCAAGTGGCCCCTTTCCTTCATGTTTCCCCACTGAAACCTTGCATGCATTCCTCTTCCTCCATACAAGCCACATGACCTGCCCATCTCATCCCCATTGATTTGATCACCTGAGTAATATCTGGCAAGACATACACGTGATGAGGCTTCTCATAATTCAGTTTTCTCCAGTCTCACACTACTTCCTCACTCTTAGGCCCAACTATGTTCCCAAGCACCTTATTCCGCACACCCTCAGCCTCTGTTCTTCCCTTAATGTGAAGGACTAGGCTTCACACCCATAGTACAGAAACAGGAAAGACAGCCCTGTTTACTTCAATCCTTATATTCTTAGACAGAAAAGCAGAAGATCAAAGACTCTGGACTGAATGGTAGCAGGCATTTCCTGAATTTACATTCCTCTTAACTCCTTCATTCATGCAGTTTTCATTTGCTAGTGTCATACCCAAGTATTTGAATTTTGCTGAATTTTCAAAGCTATCTTGATGTTATGATTCTGTGCTGCATTACACTTATGAGTTATAAACACATGGCTAGTAATCTCAGTATCTACTTCTACAGCCTTGTCCTTACTAACTAATAAAGCTTCTGTGATTTTCTTCAAAGCATGTATGTTTTTGCCCAGTAGATAAACATCATCAGTGTAGAACAGAAGCTAATGTATCCCATTCAATTTCAATCCATCCTCATTTACTTGGATCTTCCTAATGGCATACTCTAAAGCAAAGCTGAAAGCAATGGTGATAAAACATATCCCTTTTTTTTTTCAGACCATTTTGAACGGCAAATCTTTCAGATAAATGTTTGCCTATCCAAATTTTACTAGAGCTTTCATTTAAACACATTTTCATTAACCGAACTAGTTTCATGGGAATACCAAACTCACTGACAGTGCTATATAAAACGTATCTCTTAACTGAATCATAGGCTTCCTTGAAGCCTGTAAGTAACGGATACACTTCCCCAGGGTATTTGCATTTTTTGCACCATACATGATTGGTAGCTGAAATCCTTACTGATGGTCCCTAATAACTTTGTCTACATATGGAGTTCAACTTGACAGATAAGTGACGGAAAAAATTTTATATGTACTTAATAACAGTGATATGCCTCCAAATTACTACAGCCAGTTTTACCACCAAGCTTATAAACAGATATACTAATTGACTCTTTTCACCACTGAGGCAATTCTTTCTTGTTCCAGACATAATTAAGTAGTTTATGGATCTCAGGACATACTGTTTTACCTCCTGAGTGAGTCAATTCTGCTGGAGTTTGAACAATGCCTCGTGACTTATATCTTTTAAACTCTTCAACAGTCCTCTCAAAGTCAAGGACACAAGGCTCCACTACCAGTGACTCAGCTGTATGTATTTCAGTCTGCCTAAGACCATGACACCTACAGACTTTCAATAACTCACAGAAGTGACTACACTGTGATTATATGCAAGCAGGTAACCTTTGTCATCCTTTACCAAGTTAGCTCTAGGAACCCTTCTTAAATCCATTTTTGTCTATATACAAGCCTCCATTACTCTTCTTCTTACTACCTGTTTCAAGCTATTAACTTTGCCTTTCAAGTATTCTGTATTTTGTTCCTGAAATTCCTACCACTTTCATAACTTACACTGTTCAGATCATTTGGGTTAATTGGGCTTGCATCCTGTACCCACCACAATGTAGCCTGCTTCTTTCAATGTACAAATTTTGAACATTTTTCATCAAACCCTGATTTATGCAGCTTCCATTTGTGATGACTTGAACGTTCTTTAGCTGAGATGGAGACATTCTCTCTAACATTCCCCCCAAGTCCTATTTATGTCTCCGTTATCATCTAACTCCTCCAAAGCTGCACATATGTTTGGGATTTTAGGGTGAGGGATAAGAAGGCTACAGAAGATGATGGCACACCTGGGGATCTACTGAATTTTTGGGACAAGATGGTCTCAAACTAATGTCACAACTGATCAACAATATGTATGACACTGGAGAGTGGCCAACGGACTTCACTCAAGTTACAATGATTGCCTTAAAGCCAAAAACTACAAAATGCAGTGACCATCACACAATCAGCCTGATCGCACATGCAGCAGAGATAGTAACCAGGACACTAAGAAGGACCGAAAGGAAAATTGAGGACGTACTTGGAGAAGATCAGTTTGGATTTAGAAGAGGAAAAGGAACTAGTGATGCCACTGGAATGCTGAGAATGATATCAGAACAAACTTTTAGACGTAGGTGGAGAACTCTGTGCTTACTTCATAGACTGGCAGTAGGCAGATCCTAAAGGGAACTGGCATCAGCTGGCTGTAAAGAAGAATGAGCAGCAAACTGCACATGGATCAGACTGTTAAGTGTGACTGGACCAACGGGAGACAAGAAGTGTGAAGACCGGAAGAGGAGTTAGAGAAGGATGCTGTTTGTCACTGATTCAATTCCACTTGTACACCGAGTACCTTACCAAGGAAGCTCTTGACGGGTTTGGAGACTTCGAAACAGGACAAGTAGTCTGCACTGTGAAATATGCAGATGACCTTGCACTACTGGCTAAGGAAGAAATGGTACCATAAGGCATGATTGATAGAATAACTGAAATTGGAAGGTGTTATGGAATGGAAATGAATATGGAAAAAACTACGATAATGAGAATCTCAAAGCAACCAGCCCCAATAAAAATTATGATAGATCAAAAACAATTGCAGAATGTAGAATATTTCAATTATTTGGGTAGCATAACAAATGACGCAAGATGTACATGTGAAATTAAACCCAGACTTGCCATGGCAAAAGCAGCATTCAACAAGAAGATTCTTTTCACCAGCAAATTTGACTTAAATTTAAGAAAGAAACTATTAAAGTGCTACACTTGGAGCACAACTTTGTACAGTGCTGAAACTAGGACACTTCGGAAAGTAGATCAGAAATACCTAAAAAGTTTTGAAATGTGGTGGTGGAGAAGAATGGAGATCAGTTGCAGCAATCATGTGAGAAATGAAAAAGTATTAAAAAGAGTAAAGGACGAAAGGAATATCCTACAAAGAATAAAAAGAAGGAAGGCTAACTGGATTGGTCACGTACTGCATAGGAACTGCCTTCTAAAATATGTTATTGAAGGAAAAATAGAAGGACGGATAGAACTGATGGAAAGACAAGGAAGACAACGTAAGAAGCTACTGGATGACCTTAAGGAGAAGAGAGGATATTGAAAATTGAAAGAGGAAGCTCTAGATCGCACTGTGTGGAGAACGCGCTTTGGAGGTGGCAATGGACCTGTTGTAAGACAGACTATGTGATGATGATGATGATGATGATGATGACGACGATGACGATGACAATGATGATGACTGTTACCTAACTTCCACACCATTTAGCTTCTTGAGATCAAATACCTCCATAACAAACTTCCATGTTTCTCATTTCCTTACTGACAGTCTCTCCCTAAATTCTGCAACCACCAGATGGTATTAAGTATCATAGTCAGATCTTTTGAAACAGCATATAAAACATGTGAGAATATCACCTCCTGTCTACCCAGTGTGATCAATCTAACTGTGAATCTTCCTGTCAGGACAGGTCAAATTGTACGCATGAATGCTTAAACGTGTGAACATTGTTATCTCCACAAATACATTTTAAAATGTGAACAGATTATTATTCCAAAAGCATTATCACTGCAACTGCATTTTCATGCAAACTCCCATTTCCAATCATTGGTTTGAAAGTATCTTCTCTCCCCAGCCTTCAATTAAGATCTCCTAAGAGAATTTTCATATGGTACTTTGCTTAGGTGTGCGACAAGTACGTTTAACTCAACATTAATCAGATGATCAACAGTAATTAGAATAAACATGGAAATGAAAACAATGTTATTGCTTTTTAATCTCAACTGTATTCACACTGTTGTGATAATAAACAATGATAGAGTGTAAGACCGTCAATCACAACTAAGAATGTTTATTATATGTACAAGAATTTTGTTACAGTGCATTTTGGCTGGAACAGGCCATCGTCAGGACATACAGAATACCAAAAATACTAAGAAGGATAACTGCAATTTTATGTACTTTGAATCTAACTAAGAGTTCACTATTCAATGGAGGTATGATTTAAGAGGGTTAAATAGTCTTAAAGGTATACAGAACTAAGTGGGAGTAACATCTGGGTCTGGGAAGAAATATAATATATAAGTGTGGATACACTGAGTTCTGACAAAGATTTTATTATAAACAATAATTTTGGGCATGTATAAATATAGATTATGTTGTAGCCTTGGATGGAAAGTAGTAAAGGGATCTTGTCTTTGAGTGTTCTGTAGATTTTGAACCATGAAAATCAGGTGATGATCAGATGATGTGTGTATCGGAAGAAGCTCGGGTTCTAAATGGTGTTGAAGGGCGATCAGTTGAGGGTTCTTATGCTGTGTGCAGTTTTGTAGATAGAGACGTCGTATTCAGGTTAAATGCTGTCTGGATGATGGTTATTTTGCAAGACACTGGGGTTATATATGTAATGTTTGTTTACAGGTATTCCAGTTTTTGTACATAAATAGCCTGATTAGCTGAGAAACTTGGGTGCTGGATAAGGATTCTGAATGAAATGTATAGTCGTGTGCATATAATAAACACTCTTAGTTGTGACTGATGGCCATGCATTCTATTACTGCTTTTAACTGGAAATCATGTTTGAAGAAATGGTCATGGTGGACGGCCAGCCACATGGCTGAGACTGAAATTCTGGAGACTTTGAAAATGAGACACTGTCTTCTACATTATGATGTATAGTGAGAAGCAGGCAAAAAGTAGAGAAAATGTGAATGCAAAGTTTTTGAACTTACTCTAATTCCCACCTATTTGCAGAAAACAGAAGATGAACAGCTTTATCTGTCAAATCAATACTTTTTGTCAAATAATCATTTAACAACTGCCCAACTGCAGTGGAACGATCTGTAAAAAGAAAGACACTTCAAAATTAGTTACAGAAGAACAGGGCCAAGCCAGCTGCATGGCCGTCAGTCACATCCTTCAGCAATAAACTGTACTTACTGCAGTTGGTGTGGTTTTGCGTATTGTTGGATGGCTATCAGGAAACATCACAAGAAAGAAAACTGCAAAGCATCATCAACATTCACACAGAAACTGCACAGCATCATCAACATTCACACAGAAACTGCACAGCATCATCAACATTCACACAGAAATTTCCAAAATCTGTTTCAATACATACAACTCCTACACAAATATGCATTTGTCCACTTTAATTCTATCAGCCTTCGAAACTGATATCCTTCTTATAACTCCATGGTGCATTTCCTGGCCTTGGTCACCTGTTTTATTCCTCCTATTGTTCCTATGTCTGACTGCTGCATGCTGGTTTTTGGTACTGAGCAGTTTGGTGGCATCCATCATTCGTCTGTCTTCCCATCTATTCCATACCTTTCTGGCAGGCCTTTTTCCTCTGAGGCTTCCTACCAGAAATCATTTTGGGATTTTGTTGTTGAACATCCATACTGCATGGAGTGAGATATACCAATCAATGCACCATACTTTTTAATGGTGCACTGGTTGGTATATCTCAATCCATGATAAAAATGCATGGTCTCAGCAACATAAAAATCCATACATGCTCAGCCCACTGTAATCTTTAACATGCAAAATACATATAACAAGTCAGTGTCTTTATAGAATATGTATGTGTTCACATGTGCGCGGCTCTTCATTTTACCACACCTTCCTGATGCCATTAACCTGTAAAGATCCATATATTTTCCACACGATTTTTCTGTCAAAGGAACCAATCATTTGTGTGGAACTGTGGGAAAGCACCCATGTTTCACTGACACAGAGAAAAATTGGTTGGATAAGTGTCCTGTAGATAATAACCCCACCCTCATGGCTGACATCTTTTAAACAGAGGCACTAAAGAGAAATACACTCTATTTGCCACACTAATTCTGCATTTTACCTCTTCTGTCTCACTACTGTTTCTCCTCAGATAGCAGCCCAAATATGAAAATGCTGACACTACTTCAAGTTGATACCTCCAAAGATTGAGTTTCCATTTTATGTCTTCCTCTTCTTGTCTACACATCACTTTTGTTTTATTTTTGTTGATCCTCAACTTGACAGACTCTCTTGTTATTTCTAGATCTTCAGATCACCCTCTAATATATTTCAAACTTCTCCCCAGGACGTTACATCATCAGCATACAGACTCATGTTCCAAGGTATATCTGCTATCCACAGAGAGTCTTGAGATTACATACTCTAAGGTAAGATCAATGGCCAGCCAAAACTAATACATTTGTATGTAAATCAACTCAATGCACCAACCACTTTCCTGTAAACACTTTTCATGTTATTCTCATGTCCGTTCCTGACTATAACATGACGTATGTAGGTAACTGCCCCAGACCCTGCACAATGAAGGAATCCTCACTTTGAACAAAACTGGAAGAACTGTTAGTTCCTTTAAGGGTTTATGGTAACCATACTTGATGGATATTGTTCACTACCTCATGTATATTTCATATACTCATTATTTTGGAATACAGCTCTACTCCATTCTTTAAGTGACTGATTACAATTATACTGAGTGGCACTGGTGTGCTGGCTGTATGAAAGGTTACTAAATCATTTTCAGTCAGAAGAAAATACATGTCCTATAGCAAGGCTGTGTTTAAAATTATCACCTGCAATGATGGTGCCTACATAGTCTTGTCTCACATCTCAGAAGGCTGAAATGTTAATACTCACAACAGAACCTCAAATCTCAGTATAAAGCTGTTTTCCCATAATTTTCTTATTGGCTTTTGAAGTTCTGGTGAGAACTGCAGCCCACAATTCTGCTGATTATGGCATGTCTCAATAGGGGCATGGATGCAGTTGATACTGTGATGAAGTCCGGATTTAGCATGTCTTAAAATTTCAATCATGCCCACATGCATTAAGGTGATACATATTACAAAGACTTCACAGCGTATGCCTGTACAAATATTTAGCTGAGGTTTTAATTGCACAAATTTGACATTATGAAATATATGACTATAAAAAGTACTCCATTACTATTTATTAAGAGCAAATTTATTTCAGGGAAAGCTTGGAACCACTCACAACCCAATTTTCAGTCTTCCTTTTTCTTCTAAGGAAATGACTGTACATCAGTATACACTTAAGTTCCTGCACAAGGACATCCCTTGCGTCTGATTTACTGTCACTTCAATTCTCCTTTCCAGATAATACTGTCATGATCACAACGTATCACTCGGGCCATGCCCCACTCCTCAGACTTCACACAATAGGTGCTAAATTCATTTGAGAAAATTATACACATGTTCAGTATCATTAATTGCAATGTTTACGTATTTGGAAAATTAACTTTGAATAAAACCCAAATTCAGTTGTAAGTCAAAGGAAGAGGATACGTAATGATTGATTATGTTACATCTAGTAACTGTATACAACATCGAGTTCGATACCGGGTATAAGGAATCATACTCATGAAGCGGTTCCGTGTGTTATCACTCTAAGCCAATTGAAATGGGGCAGATATTCTAATGAGAAACGTACCTGCAACATGAACTTACATATTATGGCACACAATGATCCATACAATTCAATACTACAATTTTAAACTTCGTTCGTGTTTCTGCTTAACCACATTCCTGAACGCTTACCGGGAAACGCCAGGCATTCGGCTTTTATGTTTCTCTCGTTGAGAACGTGAACAAGTTTCTTGCACTGGGTCGATTTTCCCGCTCTGTCACAACCTTCTAACACTATAAGGGCTCCTCTACTAGAATGTATTCCGCACATTGTTCTTCTGAATGAGCAAACTGCGCTACACGAACACATGTTACCGTTATTACAACCTTGTCACCACGGATTATTGCTCAGAGATATACTCTGTGCCCAGGGGTAAGGCACGTCAATGCTAATCCATGGAATCGCATTCAACTGTGCTGCCATCCATTGATGCATTATAGTTGGTACCTCCGGGCCCTATTTGTTTAAGACTTCGACAGCACAATCGACAACACACCCCCTACTACACGTGCAATTCTGCATAAAAGAAAAATTTCTTCTAATCTCTAAGATAACTTGAATTCTGTGTATAGTGCACACTTTATAACGTGTAGGGAAATTTATGTTACAACATTACATATACTTTGCATTTCATTTCGTATGAAAAGTTAAGAACTCATGTCTTGACATTGCAGTATTGTACACAGACAGGCTTTCACAGGTGCATATGTTCATCATTTACTTTTAAGGGAATTATTATATTTATTCCTGTTTATGTGTTGGACTTGTACAATTACATTTACGATGTAAACAATGCATCATACCATGACAATTCATATGGCATACATACAATTTTAAAAGATGGTTATTATTGTACGTATTGCATACTGAGTTGTGAAGGGAATGAGATCTCAGACCATCAGGTAACACGAAATGTAGATGTATACTTGAATTATAACTTTAATTCCTGTACATGTCCTTAATAATTGACTAATCCAAAGATGCCCCCTAGTGTTGTCAGGAAGTGCAGTATATGAGGAACTAAAGCTCTGTTAAGGACCAACAGAAATCCTCTTTCAGTAGAATGTCATATGGGATATCATAAACCCGAAACTGCTATTCCATACAAAACTCCGCCCCCTCTCTACTTAATGACCTCATTTTCTGTTTAAAAATCATTGACATTATGTCTCTGTGCACCAACAACATACAATCTGGTACAGATGCTGTTCTGAAGAAACATGCCACCTCCATCTTCAGAATCTCCTGAAGATGCAAGCAGTATATTCCTCTGAAACCATGCTACCCAGACCACATAATATGCTAATCTAGGCCACACTATGTTGCTTGATAACTGTGAAAACCAGAAGTAAAGAAGCTAAAAATATAAGTGACAAGAATGTTGATGCTTCATGCTGGGAAAATTGAATTGTAAGTACACATTATATCCTTTATCAACACAATATTTAATGCCTCGGTGCCTTGAACTTCTTCCATGTTGCAGTTCATTTTTGTTCCTCGAATGAAACAAGGAAGTAAAAAAAAAATAACAAAATTAAAGCTGTAAGTAATTCTGAATGTTGTCGTGTTAATGAGTTGTCCACACAGTGGTTTTCTTTTGGGGTCTCACATTGTGCAGTGTACTTGATTCTATCGTTACAGAGGAGCATACTGCCTCCATCTTCAGGATGACTTGATGACACCATTTAAGCGTCAATTTTGGCTGTTGTGCCTGGCCGGGAATAACCTGACCTCCTGATCAGGATTCGCCAGTAGCATTCAAATTATTTTCTGACAGCCTGTGTACATTAAGAGTTACAAGAAGATATTGGGATATTATTTTATCTGACAAGACCTCACGTGATGGCACGTAATTCAGTGAATAAATTGTTGGAACATGAGAAAATTTAAAACTCAGTGTTTAGATTTTTGAGTAAGTTATGTATTTAAATTTGTGTATTTATTGATTACAGGTTCTTTCTTCCTCTTTATGGGTATTTTCACTTCTGGTTGATCTGGAACCAAGCAGCATTTCACCACCGGCCTATAACTAGTGTACAAGTAGTGATGAAATGCTGTATGTTAGCTCAGTCAGTAAGTGACTGTCTACAGGCTGCATGTTCAGGATTTCTATCTTTTCTGCCAAGTTAAAACCATCTGTGATGTCAACTCAGTTTTCAATTAAGTTAACACTAGGTCTTCTTTCTCTCAAATAAGAAAATGAAATAAGGGACCATTTGCTCATACACTGCCATCTAATGCTCAGGTCTAGAATATGTGGCACTTCACATCACCTATATATCTTAATGGCCTTATTCATTTATAAAGTAGCAGCTGTACTTATCTTTTCATGTTTGCTAGTAGTGTAACCAATATACTTGAGAAAATATATTGTCTTTTTGGAAGGGAAGATGTTTAGCATGGTAGAAATTTACAAACACTAGAACACTGTCAAAGCTTGTACCATACTCTGGAACAAAGAGCTTGGTTGCAGAACAATGTAGTTATGCTTCTTAGTATCAAGAATGTAATGGGTGCCCTAGAAAATACCATGTGGATTTTGTAAGGGAATAAATAGTCTTTGGTCTTGCACATGAGAAGTTCCCATACATGATTTATTAACATATCATGAGTGCAGTAGTGTAGATAGGTTTTTTAATGCCTGGGGCGATCAACAACAATGGCTGCCCAACACAAATTATGAACTTAAAAAACTCAAATTTATTGAATATATTTAATTTTTCTCAATAATTTGAAATATTTTGTGTGTGTGGAAAACCAGATTTTTTCATTTAAAATATTCATTTTGCTGCCAATTTTGCCACCATTTGGACTCTACTGGCCAGGGCAGCCACACCACTCACCATGCCCCAGCTATGCCCCTGCATGAGTGTCTAATTTTGCATAAAAACTTTTCACAGGTCATGTGTAGAAGTTCTGCAGATAACATGTTTATTGCTGGGTGGTGTCTCTGTGGAACATATACTATCACTGCGTGGAGAAGTCCATTTTTGTTCCATATTTGAATCGTCTACATAATTTTTAGTGATGGAACTCGGAGATGGGAGGATAATGTCAACACAGAAAGAGACCCAGTGACTTGTGGTGCCTAAATGAGCAGCTGATAGATTCTGTAAATGCTACTGCTGTTCCAGGTATATACAAATTTTTCCCATTATAAATGAGTTAATTGGGAATGTCTGAACACAAGTGGCAACATACTTTTGGACTCAAATCATAAGAAATGTACCTGCAGAATTTTCATATTTTGATGGCAGTGGAGTGTCAGACAAGTGATGAAAGCAGTATCAGTGATTTACACGGTGAGGTAGTCATGTCAAATTTTTTCATGATGCTGGATATTGAGTGAGTTGAGACAGGAACTGCTTGTGTTTCTAACAGTGTTTTGTGAGAAGATTTGAACTGTGGAATTGTACACAAGCAGATATTTATAGGAACAGGTAAATGTCAGAATAGTTTGTGTCTGTAGACATAACTGAATTATTTGTAGTTAGAAGTGTGGGATATTGTGCCAATTTTATCATGACTGCCACATGCGCTCGCCCTGTGCTGTAAACTTCAACAGTTAGCGGTGTATGAATATGCCAGTTTTGATTGTGTGGAAAGGTGTTATGTATAGCATTTTCTTTAATGGGAATAGTTTCTACATGAAATGAAATACGTGTTGCGACATACTGTTGGTACTAATGATCACATCAGTTTTGGCATTTAGTGTTTTCATGCTTCCTTTGTCCAGAAAGGTTAGGTCATGTTGACTTATTCTGACATCATGGAGAAGGGTTTCAGTAGCAGTTTTTAAATTTCCAAAGTTGTGGATGATCAGCAACAACAAAATGTGTATAAGTCTGTTTGCATGTGATGCCACTAGCTCAAAGCACCAATTTCATTTACTCACTCAACCAAGATGACCAATAAGAGCTGCCCAGGACACATTTTCACAAAATTGCAAAAGTGTGTGTTGTAACATGTAAGTATATACATTTGAAGTAATGCACAAATTATGATGTGAAGGTGTCAAAGAAATTGGGAACAATAGATTGGTGAAGTATATTTTGTTCTCTAACTCCAATCCACTATATGCACCCTCTGGTTGGCATAGTACTACCAAAGAATGTAGGTGGAATCCAAAATGCCAAAGAGATTCATTAAGTGTAGTCAGTAGCACTAGAGTTGCTAGAGTTGCGCCTAAGGTGGATATTTTTAGCACTGAATGGAAGCAGAAATTGTGACTTTTGACTGTGTGATTGAAATCATGACAAATGTGGACGTTGTGTATTGTGCCCAGCTGCCTTGGGATATATTTCAGCTTTGTGTAGTGCCATGGTCTACCCTCCCTCTATATAAACAGTGTCGCTATTTGTGTTCTGAGTACAGAAACTCGTGTAAAATTTCCTGTCTGTGTAGCTATCACATGCACATCTGTGTTACGAAATCGACTGGCTGGGTGTCGGGCACAGGGGTGCGCCCAAGGGGGGGAGTTGCAGTGCTGCAGCCCTCGCAAAGCTTCCAAAACCAAAATTTAAAAGACATAGACTTTTAGATTTTATGATACCAAAATTTTATGTTATTTACTATTCAACCGAAATCAGCCACTGAAATCGACTGATGACTAGTACATTAGAATTTTGAAAAAATAAATTAATAAAACTGAAAAAAAAAGCAAGGATTGAGGATACCATGAGTGAGTTATGGAACATGTAGTTACATTCATATGTAAAAAAATGCATTTGCAAACAGTGTTATGTTATAATTACAACATTTTTTTATAACATAACTTTTAAAATCCAACATTAATTACATACAGCCTCAGGGTCAGCCACCCTCCCAAATGAAAAAATTCTGCGTGCGCACCTTGAGGGGCAAATAAGTTGCTCATACTTTATGATAATTCGGTGAAGTTACACTGATAAATGAGAGTGCAGTGTTTTCTTGTATGAGATTATAGAAAGTATGCAGACAAGTCTTCTTGGATATGACACTATGTCAATTGTTAAATAGCTACTGATGTTGTGAAGGCATCTGCTGCCTTCACATTCAGGGTAGTCTAAGAGGGATGTAGCAAGTTCCTCAAACGTCGGTAATTTTACTAATCGACACACCTTCGTATCCCATAAGACTCCAATCTTTAACAGTACCACTGCAAGAATAAAGAAACCCATAGAGAAGGTGTTCTTACAGGTCTCACAATAATGTGTTATGGTCAAATAATTGTCTGGGACTGCAAGTGTATATGGTAAAATGCAGCACTGAGTTTTTACTTTTGTGATATTTTCCTTTCTTGCTTTTAACTAGTCGAGTTACTGTGAACATTAGCAATACATTGTGGCGTGCACAAATACAAATTGGCCCGAAAGCCAGCAAACCTTTCTGAGCATGTCTTGACTGGGTTCACGTTATTCAGAACTTCTGTGCCATAGCTTTTTGAGGCATTTGGGAAGCCAACCACTGAATTCACGGTTTTTTACTCAAATCACAAGCACTTTGCAAGGACTTTTTCTATCATCAACACAGCTAAAAAAACACGACGTTTTGGAAGAAATTCTTCCCTCCTCAGGTAATAACCATTCAGATATTACAGGTATTTTATTCTTTGTAATTATGTTACAGTCGCTCCCAGTGGCCACGCAGTCTAAGGTGTGGGTCTGCAGACGCTAGCATGCTGGGGACTGTGGGTCCGAATCCTGCCTGGGTATGGATGTCTGTCACTTGTGACTGTTGTGTGTTGTCAAGTAGAGGTCTCTGTGACGGGCCGATCACTCATGCAGAGGGGTCCTACTGTGTGTGTGTATGTGTGTGTCTCACTGGGTGTGATCACATGCAACAACAACCATCTACACCTAAAATGAGTAGGTAGAAAGAGGTCAGACTAAGAAAGTAATTATATCAGGACATTTTTGTTTAACTTTATTACTTTCTTTTAATTATTACCTTCACTGACTATTTATTCTATGGTCTTTGTAATTTTCCCATGACACTAGTTTTACCAGTGATGATGGCTAAAGTTTGCAGCTTTGGAAAACTTAAATGTTAGTGAGGACATAAATAGGGCTTTGGAAAACATTAAAGAGAATATAAAAATCTCAGCTCAAGACAGCCAATTCTGCATGAACAGAAGCAGCATAAACCATGGTTGATGCAGATTATGCAGAATTTTTAGATAAAAGGAAGCAGGCTAAAATTCAGTGGTTACAGAATCCAAACCAAAGTAATGGAGATAATCTGCACAATGTAAGATGTGAAGCCAGTCGACATTTCAGGAACAAAAAGAAGGAATATCTGAAACCTAAAATGAATTAACTTGAAACAAACAGTAAGAACAAGAATATCAGAGACTTGTATAGGGGTATCAATGACTTTAAGACGGGGTATCAGCCTAGAACTAATGTAGTAAAGAACGAGAAGGGTGACCTGGTTGCAGACTCCCACAGTATTTTGGCTAGGTGGGGGAATCATTTCTCCCAGCTGTTGAATATACACGGGGTTAATGATGTTAGGCAGACTGAAGCACATATGGTAGAGCCACTAGTGCCTGAGCTCAGTGCCTTTGAGGTTGAGATGGCCATTGAAAAGCTAAAAAGACACAAATCACCAGGTATTGATCAGATTCCAGCAGAATTGATTAAAGCAGGGGGTAGGATAATTCGGTCTGAGATCCATAAACTTATTATTTCTATTTGTAATAAGGAGGAATTGCCAGAGGAATGGAAGGGGTCAGTCATTGTGCCTACTTATAAGAAGGGCGATAAACAGACTGCAGTAACTATCGAGGCATATCACTTCTGTCAACTACGTACAAAATTCTATCCAACATTCTTTTGTCAAGGTTAATTCCATATGCAGAGGAAATTATTGGGGATCATCAGTGTGAATTTCGACATAACAGGTCAACTACTGATCATATATTCAGCATTCATCAAATACTTGAGAAAAAATGGGAATACAATGAGGCAGTGCATCAGCTATTTATAGACTTCAAGAAAGCCTATGATTCAGTTAGTAGGGAGGTGTTGTATAATATTCTCATTGTGTCTGGTATCCCCATGAAACTAGTAAGCTTAATAAAAATGTGTCTAAGTGAAATGTGTAGCAGAGTTTGGGTAGGCAAGCATCTGTCTGACACGTTTCCTATTAAGAATGGCTTGAAACAAGGAGATGCTCTGTCACCATTACTTTTCAATTTTGCCTTAGAATATGCCATTAGGACGGTTCAGGCAAACCAGCAGGGCTTGAAATTGAATGGCACACATCAGCTTCTGGTTTATGCTGATGATGTTAATATATTTGGTGAAAGCATACATAGTATAAAGAAAAACACAGAAGATTAGTAATTGCGAGTAAGGGGATTGGTCTAGAAGTAAATGCTGAGAAACTAAGTACATGGTCATGTCTCGAAATCAGAATGCAGGACAAAATCGCAACATAAAGATAGGTAGTAAATCCTTTGAAAGGGTGGAAGAATTCAAATATTTGGGAGAAACCCTAATGAAACAAAACTCCATTCATGAAGAAATTAAGAGCAGATTGAAGCTGGGGAATGCTTGCTATCATTCGGTGCAGAATCTTTTGTCTTCCAGGTTCCTATCCAAAACCACAAAGATGAGGATATACAGAACTATAATTTTACCTGTTGTTTTGTATGGGTGTGAAACTTGGTCTCTCACACTGAGGGAGGAACAAAGACTGAGGGTGTTCGAAAATAGGGTGCTGAGGAGGATATTTGGGCCTAAGAGGGATGAGGCGACAGGGGATTGGAAAAGACTACATAACGAGGAACTTAATGACCTGTACTCATCACCAAATATTATTCGGGTCATAAAATCGAGAAGAATGAGATGAGCGGGGCATGTAGCACGTATGGGGGAAGAGAGGGGTCCATACAGGATTTTGGTGGGGAGACCTGAGGGAATGCGACCACTTGTGAGACGCAGGAGTAGATGGGAGGATAATATTAAAATGGATCTTCAAGACGTGGGATGGGGGCATGGACTGGATTGAGCTGGCTCAGGATAGGGACAGGTGGGGGGCTCTTGTTAATGCGGTATTGAACCTTCGGGTTCCATAAAATGCGGGGAATTTCTTGACTAGCTCAGAAACAGTTAGCTTCTCAAGAAGGCCCCTGCTCCATGGAGTTAGTTAGATGGCTAATAGGCTGGAACATGTGTAAACCGGTTAGACAGATTAATGGAAGAAAGATTTTATTTTAATTCGTGCATGACGTTTGGCCATGTTTTTAACGCATGTGTAAGAAAACCTGCACATGCATTTGCAATCGATTGGGAGCAGATGTTTTTATGACGACAGAACTAGCTTATGGGTGACCCACAGCGGGACGAGCTAGCATGGCTGCGTAGTCTTGAGTGTTAGGACGCTAGAGGGGTTTTCCTGGGCAGGTTCAGAGACTTCAACGCGCGAACTGGAGAACCAATCAAAATTCAGTTTCTGAACTTTTACTTTAGGCCTATGGCGATCAAGATAACTTGTGTAGTAGCCAATAGGATAATTTGTTGCAGGGCGAATTGAGCACACAGCTGTTACTAGGTGGTACAGTGACATGGAAAGTTACCGGCTCTTTGTAATTCGGTCAGATCGGATGCATTTCCGTGTCGCCATGTTTGATTATCATTTCAATGTAATCAATTAGAAGTTTTCATGGAGGGACAGCATTTTGAGTGGATTAAAGTGCAGTGGTACAAAAACTAATTAGAGTGATACCAACAAAGTGACAGTGTAATATTCGTCGTCTTTATTCCTTTAATAATAATTGCATATATTGTGTTCCTTGAAATTATCTGTGTTAAACGTGCACCGTTGTGTAAACAGTCAGTCTACAGATCCCGTAAAGTCGCCACAGGCTATATATTCCTTGACACAAGTTCATCAAACTTTACCACTGATTATTTAGCCATCTTAACAAAAGTGTATGTTTTGTGTTTCGTCACCTTGCTGGCACCCAACTAGAACTCGAAGGAGAATCAGCCTTGAATTGTTGTTGTAAGTTTAGGGATGATGTAGCTTAAAACTCGTCAGAGTTTGCTTCAAATGTTGGATTATAAATAGGCACCACGTGCATATATATGAAATGTGCCTGGTTGGTGTACATTATTTCGTTATAGTAGTGTACACGGTAGTAATGTGTTACGAAATGGGAAAAACGTGTTTGTGAAGTGTTGCGTTTAGTTTGGAAGACTTGAAGAGTCTTTAATGTAGGACCTAATTTGTTTTTGTGAGCCAACGAGTTGAATCTGTGAATCTAGTGACAGTTCCGTACAAGGCACAAAAGATGTACACCGGATGCTGCTTCAGACTTCCAGAGACCGAAATGACTGTCGAGCAGGTGGTGAGTACACAAGTGTTCTTATTTCCCATTGCGTACCCTTACCATACGAAATACATGGTAATGCCCACGTCTTATCTGTACCTGCCTTTGTCGGTACTAAATCCTACTTCCGAACATGCTTATTGTATCTTACCGGTCTTATAATTTGGTTTTGTACGTCATGATTTTGTGTATGCTTGAGGTTGATAAACGTGATACAACATCAAACCTGTATACTCATTACCTCCGTTTGGTCGAAGTAGCTCCACGTAGTTCATACAATCCGAAATGTTTGAATTAAATTTTCCTTCCATTAGAGTACCCTGACGATGATATATTATATGTAAGATTAATTTGTTTCTGGTCTTTCTACGTCGTCTGTTGTTCCACATAGAGGTCAAAGTTTCGGAAATATCCAGTTTCCGAAACTTTGTGCTGTTTTCGCAGGAACTTATTCTAATTACGTAAGATAAGGTGTGAGAGATTTGCTCGTCTTCTCAGTTTGATAAGTGTACACGTCTACTTTCTGTAAATAATAAAGATATAATTTTGCTTCGGGTTAAACCAAGTTTTTTTCGAAATGTATTTGTTTGATGTGTGTCTTAATAACAGGAACATGTTAAACGTACATGTTGGTGTTCTGTAAATAGGATATTTGGCGCTGTACTTGTCCTTTAGACAGATTTAATTCTATTAGACCTTCCAGTTACGTCATGAAATGACAGACACGTGTCCCGTTCACATATTTTGTCCGCCATTCGGTGTAGTATAGTATATGATAGGCGTCTATTCCCGATGTTGTAAATCATAAAGCAAAATATACGAAGCATATGAAGACCTGGAACGTCGATTTTGATGGAGATCTCATGTTTGCGTCATATATGTGAACAATATATTAAAATATTGCTTAAACCACAACCTAAATGCCACATTTTAAAAAGGTTATAAGACCGTTAAGAAGAGTACCCTCTATTTCACAACAGCAGGCAGCAGTTTTACGGTGTGGCAGCGAGCTGTCGCCTACCGTATGTGTACGATACATTATCGATGAACTCCACCATTATTTTGTCTTAAGACACGTGCCTTCCTACGTGGCATATGATGGCTCTGTGTTGCCTGTATTTCAGCTGACGTATCAGTTTTTCGTAGCCTCTGTTTTGTACTGTGCGTCGTTTGTGTATCAGCACTAGAAATGTCTTCGGTGTTAGTCCCTCACTTGAAGGCTGGAGATACGTCTCCATTATCTTATGTCACCGATCAAGGTGGCCGCGCGGTCTAAGGCGTGGGTCTGCAGCCGCTGGCTTGTTGGAATCGCGGGTTCTGATCCTGCCGGGAGCAAGGCTGTCTGTCTCTTTTAAGTGCTGTGTGTTCTAAGGTACAGGTCTCTGCGACGGGCTGATCTATCGGTCCCCCGAGTGTGGTGTGTCATTGAGTGTGATCGTGAAGCCGCGGTAATGAGGAGGCCCCTGCCCACTAGGGGCTCATGCGCCATAAAAACGAAAGTCACATCGTCTTTAACTCAACACCCTCTTACCCTGTCACGTGACTGGACGGTAAATAACCTCTGCAATGTATTTGTGCCTTATATAACGACGACAGAGCGTCGTCTTTTAGGATGTGACGTCGTTTAGCCTGATAGACTGTACCGACAATTCGGAAAAACATTTTCCCTAAGAATGAAGCCAGGCGCTTCTGCCGAAACGTCAATAAATTTCTAGAGGACTACATGCTGTCGCAACCCAGAATGGTAATCGCAGTGAGAAGTTCAAATTTTTCAAACAGTTGTCACTTACTTACTGCAATACACACAATAGCTTTAGCTGAATGAAAACTTCTGTACGCGCAAGATGACCATCTCACTCCATGTGGAATGGTCCTCCCTGAGGAACTAATAGTTTCTCAGCGCGTAAAGAAATTTCCCATCGTTCCTCGAGCCTGGGTGTTAACAACAGCCCGCCACTTGTCCCGATCTCGAGTCAGCAAATTCCAGTCCACGTGGCTCCATCCCATGTTTAAGATGCATCTTGCTCAATGGCAAATTCCACAGTACGGCTAGCGCTGCACCTCCATGCAAGTGAAATGGAAGAAATCACCTTGTCTCTACTCAAAAATGAGAGAGACTTTTAAAACTTTTGTTTTTCGAAAGTCGTCACCTCGTGTTATACACAATGTGTATACTGCATCTGCTGAAAGGCTAGAAACGCTGAGCATCCGCTGCCATACCTCGCCCTTCGAAGCGCGCGCACCAGTGAGCGCGTGTGCGTGCGTTTTTGTGTGAGAGACAGACGACAATGTTTGTTTTCCGCAGTGTCCGTTTAAAATAAGCCTGTCACTCTGCTCCAAGTAATGTGGCCGATACACCAGGCATTCAAAGAATGTGGCTGTTGTCACAGCAGGAGCTTGTTATAGTCTAAGTGCCGCGCGATCGGGAAGAGAAGGCCTGCCTGTGCTGCTGTTGATTGAAGGTTTCTGCAGAATTCATTCATGTTTATTGTTTTAAATACTCCCATCCTATCCAAGTTGGGGTTTGAGGGATGGGTTTCTGCCACGAAAATACTGTACGGTCTGAGTTCTGTTTTAAGAGATCACTGAAGAATAAAGCGAGTTTTGTTCTGTGTTGTAAGGTTTTATAATATTGCAGTAGTGTGATGTACAAAATAAATTTTAAATTTCTGTATTCTCTAATAAACCTTGACGTAAAGAATGGATGAATGCAAAGCTGCCAAAGCGTGATTCAGGTCTTACAAGGCATTCCATTGTCATGAAAAAGTGTAGCGCAAATACTTAACGTAATAAAGCGCCCGCACCCGTGCCCCGCTCCATCTAACCTCAACGTAAAGTTTATATAAAAGCACGGTAGGAAAGGAGAATTTTATTTTAAATTATGAAAATATATGGTAAGAATTTTAGATTTTCCTTTTTGCGGATGCTGAAAGAGTTGTGTGTGATCATACTTACCATCGCTTATTATTATTATTATTATTATTATTTATTGTAGTTAATATTGCTACCTTTGAAAATGCTGGATGTTTGATTCTTAATTTCTTGGAGGGGGAGGGTAAAATGCAACATTTCATAACTTTCCTCATGACCAGAATGCGCCAATGATTTTAGTACTGTCTCCCTACGTATGCCACGTTTCTTCAAGTGGTCTCTTTCTTTCAGGCTTACTCAAAAAAGCCTTTGCATTTCTTTTCCCTTCCCCCCTGTAGTTCCCTATGCCCCGCCACCTTATTTTCTTCGATTTGACGACCCTCACCCTACCGTGCGAAGAGTGCAATATATGAAGCTTCTCGTTATGCAGCTTCCATTACAGCCTCGCTTGCGTTGATGCGTCCTGTCTTCATTACTGTGCAACCTGCTGCCAACTGAAGGAATTACGTCGCAGTGAGTAAGATGTGAGACACTCCGATTACATTTACAGCTACGGCGTGTTTATAAAATGTTATTAACCGCCGATGATTTACGGAAAGAAATGACAGTTACGCCCTTTACAGACCGGGCATTATATTATTATTGAATCGTGCGAGAGATAAACAGGATTGCCAAAAAAATTTTCAGTGAAATTCTGTGTCTGGACTTTTAAAATAAAATGTGATTAACACTATTGGCGCTGACTGTACCTCACATACAGACAGAAAGACGGACGGCCGGACACCACGCACGATCGTCGCCAGATGCAGGCAAGGACTTGCGGTTCCCCAGTTGAGAGGTAACACATAACACACAAGAGACCTCTCTTTTAGTTAACATTAAATGCTTAAGTCTGAACGGATGATTTTACTGGGCGCGAAATTTGTGTTTCTTTTCTCTCCAGAGTGTCCGTTTGAAACGTTTCACTGTCTGGTAAATAGAAAGACAATTTTGAATGCCCTGCTGTCGAGATGTGCACAGTTACACGTGTTGGTCTCCATCTTACGTCAGATTCTAAACAAAATTGCAGTTTTTATAAAATCGTTGCAACGATTTTATGAACCTCTAAGTACAAAGACTAGCTTGCTTCGGCTGTTCCTAGTGTTCTAACTTTAATTCCCCTGAAGATGATGTGACATACATCGAAACATGTCGGGGACTGTTTAAAACCTACTGTACAATGTCTTGGTGTACGAGTTGCTGGAATAACGTATATTGGGTGTAAGGTTGCAATTATCCGGACACTTTCAGCCAAAAAGAGCCGTTTCGAATTGTAATAATTTGTATCCCAGTGGTGGTTGTACGCCCCATCTGCCGCAGCAGTGAGGAAATATGTACGACATTTTAACCACACAGTGTGTTTATGCGTTTCTTGGGATTTCCACAAGGAAAAGCGAAAATTTCCCTAAGCAGCATTAATCTGGTTGTCTAACTAGGCAGAAGCGGGGAACTGCAGTGCATTTAGGTGCATATCGGTCTGCAAATTGCTGCAGAAAGTGCGTGTAACTCTCAAGTGTCTAGACTATTCACAGACGCGTTGGTATAATCGTGACTCTCATGTAGCGCCTTCTGTCTAGGTGCCTTCGCAAGGCAACTGCGCAAAGCGACTAGCGGGTTCGTCGTATCTATCCGCCTGTCATTCCGCATGGAACAGCTCAGCTGTCACTGGGCAAGTTTTCCCGAAACTTTGTATTTGACATTTTTACTGAAACTTGTGTGCCAGATTCAGTATTGTTGAAAATGTGACAAAAGCAACAGACAATTTACACGAAGATGCACATAAATTTACATCTCGCTACATTCTGCTTGGGTTGAAGAAAACTTCAGAAACTTTGCCGGTAAATTAAACACACACGTTATGTTACAGCTGACCCCCAGTGGCCGCGCGGTCTAACGCGTAGGTCTGCGGCCGAGCGCTTGCTTGGAACGTGGGTTCGAATCCCACCGGGGGCATGGATGTTTGTCTGGTACAGTGTTTGTGTTGTCAGGTAGAGGTCTCTGCGACGGGCCTATCCCTCGTCCAGAGGAGTCCTACCGACTGTGGTGTGTGCTTGGGTGTGATCAAATGAAATTACAAAAACCCTCGACTCCTGCTGTGAACAAGTCGGCAGAAGAGGGAAGGACTAAGGAGTTATGTTACAGCATTTTTCCGATAATTGTATCTTTTGCGAGATAATTAGAAGTAATATGGCAGAGCCAAAGAGGCGAAAGAAATATTTAACCATCTAAATATAATACGGTGCCACATAGTTGATAATTACATGCCAGGTAATTAAGGCTATAGGGCAAAAATACAGCCTGATCTGCGGTAAGAACACCGAGGAATTACGTAACATTTCGTCTTTACGATCTGTTTAGAAGCACTGTCGGTTTTTACTAGACCATGAATGAATACTATTTCCATTCTGTAGGTGTTGGTATAATATCTAGAAGTAAACGTGTGAACAAAGTGGGAATGCGTTGGGTTATTGCCGTATTTCTGTACACCGGTACGTAGATTTATTGGAATGAAGGCAGTAGGCTACAGTTTAAGTGCACAAGTCAGGACACAGCGATTTACAGGTGCTTTGTTTCGTACCCTGTTCACTTGGCACCCACAGCAAAGCATGTGTAAGGAGTGAATTGGGGGTGGGATAACCTGCAGTATCGAATTTAAAGGAAAGGACGAGACGCAAGCAATGAAATACACGTATCTGTGCATGTAACTATCTGTGTGGTCTGTTTGGTAATATCTCACGAAGAGTGGATGGTTATTGAGCGGCTGCAAAACATCACAGGCGACGTTTTCTCCACCGAGTGCGGGCAGACATTCGAAACTACTGCACGTAAATATCTGGGAACTACTTTGAAGTGGTTTTGATCCCTTTACCAATAATTATAACTGTCATTGTGGTAGATGCAGTGCATTCATGCGTTTATAACTGTCACAGCGTGTTTCTGTAAATATTTCATAGGTTTACACACAATTTGTTTCATTGCAAAGTACCAATTTAACCAGTACTAACTGCACGTAGTGTAAGTCCTATCTGTGAACTAATGCTCCTTTAACGGGCGAGCAATGCTTCGCATCTTATGAAACTCTAGGATTCATTTTTGTGTCCTTATGGGCTGCTGCTGGGAACTGTACCTCAGCCACATGAATCCAGTCTTTCCAAGGAATTTGTCTAACTTCCAGGCCCACTCACTACTGCCTCCGTTTCTGCTATTTGACCTTAAAGTGACCATGACTAAATTGTTGTTGAGCGTAACAAGTAAATGGATACATGTCCAAGATTATAACATATCAGTGACAGTTTTGACGTTTTGCATCCCCATTGGCGTATGTTATCAATATTTTACATAAAAATTCAGTCAACAGCCAACTGTTTTTCTACTTTCTTTATTAAGAGGTGAGCGACTAGTTTCAGCCTATATTAGGCCATCATCAGGCTCCTTTTTATAAAACATGAGTGTAAAATCTCTACATGCTATAAAAGAGGGAAGGCCTTCTCTTTACATTATGTTTAAACATATACAGATTTGTATACGTGTTACACAGGATAGATAAAAGAGGCGAAGCTAATAAAATATAAATATGTATAAAAAGTACGATAAAGGATGGAATTGTCATCGACCATAAGACGACAGTTCATCAGTTGGTTTCTTATTCACTGTTCTCTCCAATGTTGTACGTGGGATTTTCGTCAGTAGATGCAACATATGTGCAGATCGTAGAGTTTCTTATCGAGTTCCATGGGCCTCTTTTTGGACTTCCAGTATTTGGTTTTTAACTTGTAAAGTTTTTTGGTGACTGTACGTGTTCCTTATCTAGAAAATATGGAGTGAGTTGTTAATCTGTGAAGATCTTTTTAGTAAATAAACCTGAATTAGTACACGCAGGGCGATGATTTACTTACAGTAACTGGTGCTGTCTCTTGTTCGTCTGTGCAGTAGGTGTGCGTCCGTGTTGTGTGTAGGTTTCTCCTGGTGGGCCCTGCGCTTGTTGCGTTGCTCTCGTGGTTTATGGTTTGACTGAGTCAGTGTTTCATTTCGTCGCTTTTGTGTGCAGAGTACTGCGTTAGTCAGTGTTCATCTCATTTTCTGTAATGGTTTCAAATATCTTGTTATGTATGATGGTGTGTTTGTCGTTTAGTTGGTTGTTGTCTTCGGTCTCTCGGTAAATGTAGAATTTTTCCACAGTGTCCAGGTGTTTTCCGTTTTTTTTGATGATGTTTGATCGACATAATGTCGTGCATCTTTCCAAATTCATGACCTGTTTCCAAGAGGTGTTCTGCAAAGAACATTTTCAGTCCTTCGAACATAATAATCCCACCTCAAAGTTCGCACAACGCCTCTTGGCAAGGTATTGTGATCAACACACGGCAAGTGGCCGTCCCCATGTTGCGCAGTAGCCCGTAACTAGTGAAGTGTGTTCATTAATTTTAAAATGACCAGGACGGCTCATTCAATACACTGCCTAGGCTACGGCCAAAACGGCCGGAACATCGGGCTCAGTTGTCTGAAGGGCAGACATTTTCTCTTCTATGGTGTATAGACAAACTCCGGTATCCACTTGCCTGTGACTGCAGTATAGCGTGTACAGCGGAGGATACGTGAGCTTTGTGCTGACAGTAACGTACTGTCGAGACTGCGAAGGCGTGGGTTTATAACTCGACATGTACTGACGATCTTTATAGTTAACATTGCGACATACACGGCTGTATGTATGTATGTATGTATGTATGTATGTATGTATGTATGTATGTATGTACGTACGTACGTACGTACGTACGTACGTATGTATGTATGTATGTATGTATGTACGTATGTACGAACGTACGTATGTATGTATGTACGTACGTATGTATGTATGTATGTATGTATGTATGTATGTATGTATGTGTGTGTGTATGTATGTATGTATGTATGTATGTATGTATGTATGTATGTACGTATGTACGAACGTACGTACGTATGTATGTATGTATGTATGTATGTATGTATGTATGTGTGTATGTACGTACGTACAGTCCGAAACTTGCGGGGCGAGGAAGTGGGGAAAGACGCAAGGAGAGGGAGCGGCACGGTATGTAGACAGCAGCTGTTTATGGCAGGAGCTATCAGTGAACAGTACCGGTCCGAAATACATCGGCTGCTACAACACTGCGGGCCGGCGTAGTCACCCAAGTGTGTTTGAACTGGTGGTGTGTGCTGAGTCATACACAGTGGCCAGGCGAATACCTACCCCACCGTCCGCGCATTCACTAAATACCTGCCAAGTATCAAGATACGGGAACTGGTCTGTATGTGTTTATGTGTGTGTGTGTGTGTGTGTGTGTGTGTGTGTGTGTGTGTATGTGTGTGCCAGTATATATTTATGTATGTGCATACCTTGAGAACCATCCACAAATGAACATAGTTTTCTGTACTTAGATTCCCTGTTTTAATTTCTATATTACCTTTAATAAAGACAAAACAGGAACACATCATTCGACTACAGGGAGGCAGGAGAAAAGAGTCCGAACTTCGAAATCACAAGACAATAACTTTGACTCAGCTAGAATTAGATTTTATTCCCATCTGCGCATGGGTCGAGCACGCGAGTGCTTGAGCGAAGTTCCGTTTTATTGTTGGATGACATATTTAAGTTATTTAATTAGAACATTAAAAACACAAGATCTGCACGCTCGGGAGTCTGCAGTAGGAAGTTGTGCCCGGACTTGATTTTCTTAACGTTGTATGAAAACTGAAGAAGCAGGATTAAAACCAATTTGGTTGCATCCAGACTTCCGCCCCTTTCTATACGTGCCTTGTACCAACACGGCTTAGGTTTATTCTCTCGTGTTGATGTCAGCCTATGTCTCCGGCGAAGTCAGGCCTCCAATAAGCCCATCCAAACTCCATACACACTCAGTAATATTAGGGAATATGGGTGTGAGTTTTGTAAGGGTCAGGGGAGAAATTTTTGCTCTCCCATATATTTGCTGAAAAGAAACAGGTGAAACTGACATAACTGACATGTTTGTACGTCTAATTCATATCTATATTTAATCATACAACATTACCTTCCAGTTCAGAACATTTAAAGAGACACAGAACGCCAATAAACAAATATACTATGCACACAGAAAGAGGACAGCAAATGAACACAGGGATAAAAGAAAGAGACAACAGCGATCCCCAAACTTTTGATTCAGAAGTCATCCAGATTGTCATGGGGAAGGAAGTTTAGAGTGCAATTTGGAATGTTAATATCGACAAGGGCTCTATGTTTGGTGGAGAGAAAATATTGTACATTGCTAACGTAAAAAATAAACATTTCATCTTAAATTGCTGCGTGAAATCTAGCTCATTTACGTTGAGGATTGCAGGAGTTCTGCGAGATGTGCAACCGAGAAGATAAAAAGTGGAGCGACAGGTAAAGTACGTCACAAGTTTAAGCACCGTCTGTTACTTCCCGCTTCTTTACGGCTGCATTTGTAGTTAAAGGACTTAGACAGACGGGAGACGGCTTATTACATATCATTCATAGACGTACGTATTTGCGATTTGACGACGCTGTCAGTGTCTCAAATTGCCTGTAACTTGGTCACTGTACCCTAAGGATAAATCGTGTGAACACTGCTCAAATGAAAACGAGAAGTGCACAGATCCGGAATAAAGTTAATTGGGGTTCAAGATCAGTAGCTTGGAGATCACTGGTCTAGAATTTCAGTAAATTACAACATCTGCTAAGGTCACCGGGGAGGGGAACATCACACCAACGTCGGGGTATCCACACCAACTATCGAACTTGACCACAGTGACCTGAACAAATATTGGTCAAGTGTTTAATTAAATTTAGAGAGAAAAATTCTACTCAAAAATAAATTCAGAAATGTATGTGAAGGAAATAAGCTGTTTTGTAAATGCGTAAGGCATTTTTAGATAAGTGTTTCATAGTGGATATGTAAATATACCAAAACTGATGTTTCTTCCCACGGTCACCCAAGCTAAAACTCAATTATCATCGTATATATATACGTTGTATATCTCGCAATCTTACTTTGTTTTAATATTAGCAAGAGACGAAGAAGTCAGTCTGCATGTGCATTTGTCAGATGTAAACATCACAGCGAAATTAATTTGTGAAAGCACAACGACTGAGGAAATATACAATACTGTGAGGGATTCATGCTGATGTTTCGGAAAAGCTTTAGTCTACTTTCCATAAGCACTGCTCTGCAGTGTTTATGGAAAGTGGACAAGAGGCACCCTAAATCTATAGAAATGTACATGTAAATATTACATTTAAACATAATTTTGATGTTGAACATCCCAATTCGCGCGTGTTCACAGGGCATATATTTCAGTGCCACAGAGAAGAATCAGTCACAACCAACACTCTGGTTGTGTTGGTTGTGACTGAGTCTTCTCTGTGGAACTGAAATACATACCTTGTATATTTAAACGGATGTAAAATTTGTAAATACTGTTATTCTCATATTATCAGACTCCACACATCTGCCACGTGGAGAGAAACAGAATGATTTTGAAGACTTTTAGTAAACGTTAAACATTATGGCATTAAAAATTGGAAACATTTCTGTTTATTGTTGTACTTATCGCGTTTGTTCAGCAGAAGTTTGACCATTTAGAGGACACAGGCAACTGCATGGATCACGTACTTTAGTATTAATAAACCTGCATTTTATCTATACAATGTATTTAAGTATTTCGCACAGTTGTCAAATTAATGCCGATTACGTAAAAAGAAATACCATAAAAATACAAGACTTTATGTACGTGTCATTTAAGATAGTCACGTCACAGCCTAAAAATGTTTCGACCATCCCGTAGTCATCTTCAGGAGGAAATCAGTTTTCCAACTTACGACATATTGTTACGTGAATGTCGTATGTTAATATAAAGTTGTCCTCCGGAGGATGACGACAAGGATGGTCGAGACGTGTTGCGGATCCGGCATGAATTTGCTTAAAGGCACACAGGCTATGTAAGAAGTTACGGTAGGTGGCGACACGTGCTGAATCATTCCTCATACAGCATGAAACCTCTGGCCTTTATAAGGAAGATAGAAATGTGCTCTGTCAGGAAGGAAGTAAATTTGTACATATAGGCATCTAATTTGTATTAACATAAATTTTCATATATATAATTGTTTCCGGTTTTCATTCCACGTATCCAGCATTAGAAATACGATCAAGTACATTTCAGAGTAATTTAATCACGAACTGGTAAGAAGGGAGATGTGCAGCCTACCGAGACGTTACACCACAAAAATTCTGACGACAAGCGAGACACAAGTGATGTTCACATACGGCGCCCTGCGCTTTTGTCAGCTCGGCCTGCTTTACTTCTTACCACTAATGAAAACGTTTAAGAAACTTCTGTTTATCATTCAAAGTCCTGCCTGAGACTTTAGCTTTTAAGCATGCGTAATTGCTTCTAAAACTTGCATAAATTTCAACAATTTCCGCAACGTAACATTGCTAATTTAGTGCTAATAATTCTCTTCGGTCATTTGTAACGATCAGTGCAGTAAATACCTGCTGAGAAGTTGAAGTTCTTCTGGGTGTGGCACCTTGCAAACTGCTTTCATTTCTGTCAGCTGACTTCGCTTTCAGACTTAGCGCTCTCAAGGCACTGCCTATCAGGATTGCTGCTATATAGCAACTTTTGTAGTCATGCAGAGTGACTCCCCTACCCTGAAGATGGAGGCACCGCGTGTGTTGGGAATATCTCTGCCAATTTATCTAACAGCGCTGGGTCACGCCGAAGAAGACTCAGACAGTGATAACGAGGAGTTCAGCAAACTGCAAAAATTATCTGCTCTTTTGCCATTTAAACTCGACACCAGAAAGTAACTGCGCGGTGCAGGGCACAGCAAATGGAAATACCATCGGCGTTTGCAGGTGTAGCAAGGTGTCCTCAGTTCTGCTCAGTTCCCGTACACTACAGTTCTGCTCAGTTCCCGTACACTACAGTTGCGCTCGTTTGTTGCATTATTTTGACAGACAGTACTTCTTACACTCAAAAGCTGATGCAGTATAAATCATTTAAATTTATTCACTACGCATGAAACTCCACGCCAACTATAGCACGCATGTAAGGACGATACAGGATCACGATAACGGGGACGTAAATAAATATTCCTTTTTTTTTGTATCCGGAAAGCGTGCAAGTTAACACTGGAATATTATTTATAATATTACTTGCTTTATCTCAAGTTAATGTGCATTTCTCTTGTTAATTAAAAAACTACTACACTTTCTCTGCAGAAATAGTATACATTTTTTTCATATTTATGAATTGGCTTGTACATAAAATCCTGCATTTCTGTCTCATTACGTGCAGAATTAGAGAAAATTACTTGAAAACTGTTTACAAATTACACATTTTGCTATTACAGTAACGTATGTATTATGTCCGGCACATCCATAAGAAATACAGCCTAATTTGTGACGCTACTTCTGACAAATTCGCACATGTCAATTGAAGAGAAACATCAGATAGCGAGATGTCATAAAGGGTGCAACTTTGTTTACAGAAAATGCAATTGTCTAGCCCCTTTGTAGTGGCAGAGACACTGGTTGATCGGAGACACTTGTGCGGCTCAGGTTACACCCCTGTAGGGGTGTACAGCATTCTGTATATAAATATATTATGTACAAACATCACCATACAAAACACTTTGCAATATTGCCTTATTATCTAAAAATATCACATACTTCTATAACACGCATTCTCACATCGTATCCATACGCCTACAGCTGTACGAATCTCAGGACACTAATTTGGGCTCTATAGCCTGTTTGAGCTTAACATTAAAATTAGGCATCTATAGGCCTACTTCAGTACATTATGTAACTAGAGGCTGAGGCCAGCCGTGGGCACGTACCAACGACCGCGTTGCAGATTGCAAAACTAAGCAAGTTACCGGAGTAGAGACATGCAGGGCCTAGGGTACGTCGGTCTTCCAGTGGTCAGCAGACACGGAACGGATCAACGTTCTGGCGCGTGGATGTTTGGTGGTTCAGCTTGGAGTACAGTGGTGCGTTCGTGACGACCGTATAAACTGCGCACGAACATCTGAGGCTGTGCGTTGCTGACAATCGCGGTAGCACTCCTGCCCCATACTCTGCAAGTGTTGATTTCAAATCTCGACCCTGAGTCCATCTTGACAGGGCATCGGACGTTGTCCGCAGTCTCTCCAGGCGATGGTTTGGGCTTATTCCTCAGCGCAGGCAACTGCCGCGCGCATTATGTCGAATCATTCTCTAATGACCCTACCATTACATAGTTCAAGCTGCTAACGTGCCCTTAAATAAGCATTGCGTAAATATATAAACAAGATACAAGGTGTGGCGAACGGCACAGCTGACAGCGCGCGTGCGTTCCTGACAGCCAGACCGCGCGTCCTTTCTCTGCACATAGCTTCGTGCGGCCCATGAAACTGATACCACCCGCAGGACTGAAGTAACTGCACCCAACACCATTGGTTTCTGCGCGGGGGGGGGGGGGGGGGTCACGTCATGGTATTGTGGACTGTAACGTCGTGTGGCCTGCTACCGGGGCGTCAACATTTTGGAGGAACCTGTTGCCTGCCTCCATCATCAGAAGGCAGTGTAGAGGTCCTCTAAAACCTTCGTAGCCATTTGCCAGACTGCACGGCGTAACATCCCAGTTGCCCACAACATTTGCCAGACTGCACGGCGTAACATCCCAGTTGCCCAGAATATTTGGAGATTAAAGTTTTCTGGGATGTGGCGCCGTGTCGACTGGTCGCCGACGTTTCGGAGGACCGTACTTGCTAAACGTCGGAAACAATTTACCAGTCGACGTCCCAGAAGACAAGAATTTTTAGCGACACCGCTGTGAGAACCTCAAATGTCGCACAGCAGTATTTGTAACTTGACTGGTGCCGAAAGATGGGTTTAGTGAATCATGACAGAGAGGATATGGAAGGAAGCGGTAGTGACCTAATTCAAGGAGGCGTTTCCGAATTTTCCTAGAGGAACTGAGGAAAAACATGTAGGTCCTCAGAATTATCGGTCTTCGCGTCTGTTTGTAATACAAGTCAGAATGTTAATGCCTTAGCACGCGTGTTCAGTGTCGGAGCGTTCACTTGTGACAAGGCAGGACTCTCGGTAGAACGGACTTTACGGACGCGTTCAGGCAGGCCGCTCGAAATGTGCGATATAAGCACTGCAGTGCACCACACGACGCACCCTTAACAACATGTAAGGTGCCGCGACCAGTTACATACGTTGAACAGCGACATGCACGGCACATCCCGAAATGAAACTGTCTGCTGAATTGGTCTGACGTGTCTACGGCTGGCCTCATTATACATGTTTCACGTGATTTTGTGGTTCAAAATTACAAAGCAAACCCACAGGGATAATCAGACGTCATTTTTATAACTAAAGTAATTAAATTTATCCATTGTGTTTACAAATACCCCTAAATGACTAAAATTCGAACCTATTTAGTGTTAAAATAAATAACCCAACATTTTATTGAATCGCATTTTATAAATGCGATCCAGCAAAGTTGTGCAGAAAGCAGTTACGAAAGACAAGACTCTGATAGTGACCAACACTCTGTTAGTCCCATCAGTTCATAATGGGCCTGGTACTGCGATTGTCAGATCACGTTTCTTCACTTCCTTATTGACCTATTTACATTTCGTCGAATTGGCAAATAAAAACAATTTCAGAATACAAGTTATCCCTAACGACCACTCAGAATCGAGTTTATTTTACTTTATTTTACTTTATTTTGTGGCACATGCAAAATGTGCCGAAGTGTCTAAACATGTCAATGGCCACGTGGCAAAATCTTAAAATGTTTCCAGAAATAGCTACGAATATTTCAGCTCTAAGATGTGATTCACTTTACACAGTTTGGGAGGGAGCCTGCCCTACATGTTACCACGATGTATCCACATCACACACCTGCCTATAACGGGATACAGATTGGCTTGTACACAAGGAACACAGACTGTACGAACTACAGACCGAAAGTAACATTAACCATCTTAACACCGAGAGCTACGACGGTAATCGGCACGTACTGCTCTAACGGATTTACCTGCGGGGTGGGGGTTTCTTTACGCGCGTTAACTGACGAAATAGTGTTAACCTTAAGGCGGTTAATTTTCAGTGAACGTACCCATAAGATAGCGATCTCGATTTCTTTCGTTGCATCGTTTCCTGTGATGCATATCGGTACAACACAGCAGCAGTGCTCCCGCTGTTCCATCAGATTACTGCCCAAAGTGAAGACAGACGTGTATCTTAACACACACACACACACACACACACACACACACACCGACACACACACACACACACACACACACCGACACACACACACACACACACACACCGACACACACACACACACACACACACGTGTGCAGTGTTCGTAATCTGCATTAAGCGGATGGGCCCATCTAAGTGCAACTTGTGACATACTGGCTGTAATTTACACCGCATTTTTTTATTATAAGAATACGTAGAACCAAAGTTGAAATAAATGCTTGTATAAACTGTTGTTTTATTTTTGGATTGCTGATAACTTTTTAACCCTTTTGGATATATCTCGTGCTGGACATAATTTTCTAAATCAACACTAAAATGCAATTCATTTTTCAATGTTAACTTATTGATGTTATTGCAGCTGTGTGCAAACATGCAAGAGATTGTACCAACTACGTAAGACTTGTCGCGGGATAACGACTGAATACGACAGTGGGGAAACACGAAACGGTATGCTACAAGTGAAAGCAGGTAGTCAGTACGACAGCTGATTTTCAGACACTTTGCAGCCAATTCTAGAGCCCTGTGTTGTAAATGCACTTTCTGATTAAACTCTGCAACACGAGTTTAATATGTGCCCTTTACTACGGGTGCATATCTCATCGCCTTAATATTGTGGCAACAGGTACGTTAATTTATTACGCGAAATTGGTTAACACTTCAAATACATAGGTTTTGTACTAACGAGAAAGTACAAATAACATGGACGTCATTACATTTTAAATGTCTGCTTTTATTGCAGACTCAGTTAAAGAGCCTTATTTTACAATAACAAGACACTTCCGTCTGATATTCAAAGTCATTCTTCGTCACACAGTGCACAGTGCAATTTACGAACGAGACAGAGGAAGAAACATTACAATTACTTATCCCTATTAGTCAAAATTTAAATTATTAATGTTATGTTTACAAATACACGTGATGAATTAAATTACATTTCACTTGAATTCAGAATTTGCACGCCAACAAAATAGTTACTGTGGTAAGAGTTTCCCATGGCGGTAAATGTTCAGACGATACGATACTCTGAAATGTGACAGCGTGTGGTGCAGCAGACGGCTGCCCAAATGAGAACAGCAGGTTCCTCCAAAATATTGGCACCTGTCTAACAGATTGCACGGCGTTTTGTCCCAGAAGACAGCAATTCTAAGACACTGTTTGATAGATGATACATGTTGTGACATTCAGATTTGAATGAAGCGCCTTTTGAATGGTTGGTAAATGTTTTAAGCTATGGAGCTTTTTTCAAGGTTTACTTGCAAGACAGTGATGGAACGTTCCTAACCTGCTGGCATATTAATTGCCAGACTTTGTCATTTTGAATAACTGTAACCACGCTGGCAGCTGTAAAATATCAGTGGATCAAAGCAGAACTGTTGACAGGTGTAACGAACCCGCAGGAAGCCCTTGTCATAATTCACGCAAAAATTTTTGAAATTAAAATTTATCACACTAAGATTGTTTTCAGTAACTTCTGTAGCAGGGGTGGAGAATTCCTGAGGCTCTCACAAATGCTGTGAATTTACAAGAAAAGCCTTTATCGTGCCTGTAGGTTTGTTAGGCGGCGTGAGGCATATTTAAAGGAGGACGCATTTTAGGTAGCATGTTTTGGACAAAATCAATTTTCTTTCCAAAACTTAATACCTAAGCCAGTAACAGTTGTTTAAACGGTACATCATAAGCAGGAACACAAATTGCATGTTGCAGCAACCGTGCGACCCATTTTATTTACACGCGCAGTAGCTGACACTGTTCGGTCAGCACAGCCTGTACGGCAGAGGCCAAGCGGGTGCTCTCGCCTTGCGACGGCTTGCGTTCGCAAATGAAAATATGGAGACGTTGACGCACCAATCACATTAGTTCCGCTTGTCACTTCGGGCAGGCGTACCACAGATTTGTCATTCCTGCTCCATGCTATGGCAATGAGCATGCCGCTCGGATCCAATCCTATGAACTGCGTACCGTGCAGAGTGCCAGCGTCCACAGACGCGTGTTTCAAAGACAAGTGGTGCTGTCAACACTACCACGCCTTTTTTGGTACCTAAACACCTTCCTTTGGAATCTCTTCCGATCAGACCGTCCGTTGTATTTTGTTTATGCCAGCAAGTTTCAATTCATTTTTTAAAAATTGTGGGCAAGTATGACGAAGCATTTTCACAACCATTCGTAATTTATTAAGGTGAGTGTGTGGGTGTTAGAGTTGTCAGGAAAAAAATTTGAAATTAAACATAATCTCTAAAAAAGGCCTTTCATCGAGGCTGATGACAGACACTACGCCATTGCTGTAAGGCTGAACTGCAAATCGCTGCTTACGTGGCTTGTGAGAAACATGCGCCATGAATTCTGGTGCGACGTAACGGAAATTATAAGGGCGAACATCCGCACTGAGTCTCTTGTTCCTGTAAAGTGTGATGAATTGAAAATTCACGGAAGAAATTTAGAGACAGACACGAGGTAGAATGTCGTATCTTTCTTCAGGAGGAATTTAAAACGATTCAAATACACGTGTGGCTCCTCGCACGTATAGTCCAGGAACAGAAAGCGTGACTTTGAACACTGGAGCAGTAGAAATCTGTTAGCCGCGTGGGATTTGATGCTGTCACGGAGGTGACTCTTGAAACTACTGTCTTCCGCTGGGAGGTGACGCCGTGTCGAAAATTGCCTATCAAACTACACATCGTCACATCCCAGAGGACAACACTGTTATTTACAGTGCAAGTGGTTAGTTGCCGACAGGAAAAAATTAATGCAAACCTAGAGTACGAGACGAAACGTGCAGTGTACGCAGTACGTCTGTCACAGGGAACTTGCAAGTATTTGAAAGGTCGCACCTTTTTCGCCAAGCCTAGTGAAAATTTGTACCCCATGCTGTAACATTCAGTTACCCATATTCTGAGGATCTGATTTGTCTTTGGTGTGTTACAAAGCCCACAGCATGATCACGAAGTTATACAGCATTATAAAGGTGTGCTTTGGAGTTGGCGTTTAGAAAATTTACACGTAGACTTTTAATTTGTATTTCCCAGTAATCTGAAGAAGAACGGGCACACAATGCCACTTCACGTGCCCACGAGGCGTTGTAATGCGATCACCTTTATTTTACAAAAATGAAATTTTCACATTGCAAATAACGATGCATGTCCTGCCTGTATCATAGCGCAGGTCTGTTCATGCACGCTGTAATTACATACACGAGTACACAAACGTCGGTAAAGCTCATCTCTGCATTTGCTCACACACTGTGTCTGCGGGTTTCGTATGATTCCCAGAATACAGAGCGATTGTTCAGAATAAAAACAGCGTGCTCTCTGTCAGATGGGAACTCGAGCGTAAGAAGCTTTAGAAAGACTGCGTGCTTCTAAGTGTTAACCGAAACGACGTTGCGTGACGCGGTGTTTGGAAAGCATCAGAGAAATGTATACTTTATTATATGGCTTTACAGTGTTCTATGTCCACTGCACACACACACACACACACACACACACACACACACACACACACACACAGAGGTGCGGTGTGCACGTAGTTCGGGCAGGTGACACACATTTCAGTACCAGTAAAGAGACAAATATTTTAACAAAATTCAAAATTCAACACAGCCTACGTCATACATGCTTATGTAACACTTCTTAAATTACACATAAAACTTATATTTATAAAATAAATTTTGATGTGACTATACACAGTTGTCTGGTTTGTTCTAAGCATCATACGGTGCTTAATTTATTCCGTTCTTAACCCAATTTTATGAAGACTTCATATTTCTCAACACAGTACATTCCCAAGGTTTTAAGGATGTGTACAGCAAATATTCAGTATCCCCAAACGGAAAGAGTGTAACACACCCTCGACAACTGAAATAAAATTCGAGCATTTTAAATACCTGCAAGACAGTAATTTGTGTACCAGTCACTTCCCTCACACAAAGCACTGTCATGTTCAGCTAAAGTAATAACGTCGCCAACAACACCTAGCATAGTGCAGCCACGTCACTCACTCACTCACACACTCACAACGTTTTTAACATGCACATTTTTAACATCTATAAAATGTGATGGTGTTTGAAATCTGCAGGTAACAAAGAACAGAGCTCAACAAACCCAATCTTATATTCGTTCGTGATGTGTGAAAAAATTTAGGCCGGCAAGTAGAAAAATGTGCTTGCGTTTATTGGTTAATGTTTTTGTTGCTATATGTTTAGATTCCTCCACACGTGTCGAACACTGAACCTGAAAAGTAAACAGGCTAACAGCGTGCGTACACTCTGTGTAAAGTACAGTGTTACTGTATGTATGCTGGTGCGGAGCAGCAACTGCGGTGTGTCTGGACGAAATTTATCTTTTGAACAGTAGAATTTTTATCCTCATAATGAACTCGGCCGACATTTGTTCACCACTTGTATTAAATACCTTTATGTTAGAAAAGCACAACCGAATGCTTTCAGAATACGGTTCCCGGAAGAGCGTATAAAATTGGGATAGTGTTTACAAACTTTGTTGTTACAAATATTGTGTTTACATTACATGGTACGTACAACACTGTCACAGGACTAGTCATACACACGAGCGCATCTAAACCCGTGTGACGAGATTCAGGCCGTAGCCAGCCTCTTACGAGATTAGTATTTTACTCAGGACGTAACGCATAAACAACTTCGAGAAGAAAAAGTATTTTGAATACACCGTGGACCTGGAGACATGGGATTCAGTCCCTCCACACGCACACTCTTTGCCTACTCAGAAACGTTTAGCGACAATGCATCTTTAGTAAAGCAGCATGACCTGTGTATATCTAAACACGTACTGACCGTACGTCACTTCTACTGCTGTTGCTGTAATTCTACCCTGATTTCCGACGGGGCCTGGCTACGGCCATTTTTAAAATCTAATGATGCTTACAAGCCCACGGATTCCAAAACAGCACCATTATATACAAAACAAAACCGACAAAGCATCTACTTGTTACGCTTGACCAGAACATATTTACTGATTTCTTCTTCTTCGCTTTGAGCTGCTTTGCGTCGCGACGTTAGAATACAAAGAGAAAGTGGCGTTTGTTTCTTGTAGTAAAAATCAAATAAAAAATATCGTCACGTCACCTGTAGAAATCTGTATAATCGTGCTATAGATACAACTCTATACAAAATGAACTGCAGTCGCGCAGTTCGCTGTAACAGCATGCCGACTGTTCATTATCGCCGGAATACTTCGGCGTGGTGTGAAATCGGGAGTGAGGTTTCCTGTTGTAACCGTCTGCTTTTGTTTAACGTAGAATGCAGCAGCGTCTCGCAGATGATGCTGCGTAAATTGAATTGGTCAACGCTGAGTACCTCCAGAGTTAAGCTTGCGTGGCTCCAGAAATATTTGCATAAAATTGGGCGTTTGTGCTTGAGACGTTTGTAACACAATTTTACAGCAACACATTGTGGTCATCTGAAGCCCACAGCCAACAATTTTGTCGGAGAGGCAAGTTCTACTGTCCCAGTTACTCGCTTTTCTTGCTGCTCGCGATGAGTCCCTTTTATTTAGGGCTCGGTAGTGATGCATACAAACCTGGTGGTTACAAAACTCACCTCCACATATAATAGACAACAAATAAAATCATCTCTTTGTCACACTTGGACTCGAGTGGCAATGTTAACACACGCGGGGTCACTGAACTATCAACAGAGACGCCAAATTAACTTCAAATATGCATTATGTGTGTTATGGCGTCAGTGTGAGCACTGAGTGTTGATTCGTTACTGAATTAAACTTTAGCAGAATGATCACAGTTACGATGTCCCGTTGTTTAAAAGTGCCTCTTCCATTGTCGTCAGTTTTTCTGCGTTTTCATTTTTACGATAATTTCCAAGCCCACTTAAACTCCACACTCTTGGCGTTAGTTGCGGCAAAAAGAAGCAGGATGCGGTCGTCCCCAGACGCCGTCCTGCCTCCTGACCGCAGTACGTTCTGCATTTGCTGCGTCTGAAATGAAAAATCAAATATAAGATCACAGTGTTGAGGCAACACACAGTCTTGTAAGTAACTAAGGAACCAGCACTATGGAATATCTCATTTGCGAAGAGTCAGCAGTCGCTCGACTGGTCACGAAGATTCACCTTTCCCTGTGCAACGCGATGCTTCGTAATCGTACCGACAGGTCTCGAGACTTATTTATATCCTGAGCCAGATGAATCCACTCCACACATTCACATCCTATTTTTTCAGGGTACATTTTCATATTATCCCAAGTGGCCTCTTCCCTTCAAATTTTCCAAAGCAGCGCTCCGGAATTAGAAATTCAAATTAACGAATTTATAAAAGCTCTTGATCACGGATATTCCTAAAGTAAAACCAACCAAATTGGTGCTTAAACGTTACGGTAGCAGGATGCACGGAAGAGTGAAGACAGAGAGAGACGGAGACAGAACACCATATATTCTTAAGTCCTTCAGTTGAAAGAATCAGTTTCACGTTCCGGCCAATTCATTCCCGGATACCCATTTGATAAGAGTGTCGACGTGCCCCATTTGTCCTGGTGGGAGGAAAAAAATCATAGATATTGGCGGGAGGAAATCTGCTGTCACTCAACCCGTAAATTGCCCCTCTTCATAATTATGCACCCCTGCCTGGGTACGTGCAGACAGAAGCCTGCAGTGACATCTGTGGCGCATTATGCAATTACTCGGCATTAGCACTAAAAGCAGGAGGTTAGAGTGCACTGTCACTGAACTTTAGTTGCGTCTACCCAAGAATTAAGCAACGAGCAACTCTGATTTTCTCAAGTGATTGTTTTTAGTTTTTTACATTGTCCTGTAAAATGGGTCTATTCCTTTGTTTCGGAAGAATGTTTGCCCCAGTATTCGGACTGTCTGGTCCAGGTGGGTGCATTCACAGTGCTGAGTGCATCCACCCGCACCACATTGATTGTAAACACGGTGTAAAACACAGAAACATCATTTGAGTAACATCCGCCGTGAAAACCTAAAAAATGTGATTTTACGACTTGGGCTGTCACGTTGCAGGTATAACACAGAGCAGGGTGTTTGAGAACAGGAGAAAGTGACGCAATGATGCAGAAGATTACACAATGAATAACTCGAAACTTCGTTCTGTTTAGCACCTACAGTTGCAACCGGCATAGCTGAGTCAGCCCAGTAACGAGGCTGCAGGCCTTAGGATGGGGAAATCGGGGTTCGAGTTCCGGCACACTTCTGTTTTCGCCACAGCATTCAGACCGAATCAGGGGCATATACATCCTGCTACCCTGTGAGTAAACGGAGATTTTTCCCCGGAGGTAAAGCAACTGGCGCGTAAAGCTGATCTCCCATTCATTTAGTGAAGAAGTTAATCCTGGGTGGAGCTGTATCTCCATTCCCCACGTCCTCACTGCGTGGTGCCAAATTACGCGCCGCCCAGATGTGGTTAGGGGAATCACGCAACTGGCAATGAGTCGAGTACAATGTGTGGGTGAGATGAGACATACATGCAGATGCTTTGTCTGAAAACCTTACGGGAAAAGACCACGTGAGAGACCTAGGCTTAAATGGAAAATGATGCGAGTATTTAAGTGTGTCTGACGGTACGAGAGTTTGGAGTGGTCGAATTTCGCTCAGTTGGCAGCTTGTGTGTACAGGCCGAATTTCGCTCAGTTGGCAGCTTGTGTGGACAGGCCGAATTTCGCTCAGTTGGCAGCTTGTGTGTACAGGCCGAATTTCGCTCAGTTGGCAGCTTGTGTGGACAGGCCGAATTTCGCTCAGTTGGCAGCTTGTGTGGACAGACCGAAGAATCTCAAGGTGCCATACAAGGACACAAATTTCTTTAGTAGCTGAGCAACTGCCAGCTTTTCAAGGAAGGCCCTGCTTCACGCGCCTAATTCGTGAACTGCATATATTAAAATTAATTGATACATACCCATACATACGTGTAGCCCTATAAAAAAGACTTTCCAAGGTTCTTTACAAATGAAAAGAAATTATTACCCCGATTGCGAGCTATAATGTATAATGAATAATTAGCCAGTGGGACGTACAATAAGTTAGTCGCTTCTCCCCCAAGCTTTGTAAAATATTTGTAAAGTATACTTCCCCACACATAGCCCAGTCGGGCATTTTAATTAGAACTCTATTTAATTTTTGATGATGGATGGTGGAAACTGTACTCCACATTAATTATCCACAACTTTCTTCATGTCGTGAAACAAGCGACAACCAAGACTGATTCTTGCATCAGGGTCTTCGCCAAAAGACATGCTGCATCTAAGTGCAGCTTTCGTTCCACAGGAGCTGCTTTTAGGCAGCGCACATCAACAGAGACGCCTTCCTATTCGTGACCAAGTTTAGTCTGGTAGTAGTCACGCGACATTTCGGAGGAGACTGCCTCCCTCTTTACGGCCCGTCCTGCAGAAGGAGGCAGCAGGTTGCTTAGAAACACTGATAAGCAAGGCGTCACACTGCAAGTCGTATTGCTGCAGTTTGTAAGTTATTTACAAAAAATGCGTATAACTCAAGCATCATGCAACGTCGTGTTTGTTCGTCTGCACGCTTCATTTTGAAAGTAATCGAAGCTGCTGACGACGGGAAATTTTGTCACAATGTTTACCTAAAGTTCCACGGAAATGGGCCAGTTGGTTCAAGCGCTGTTGTAGAGATCCACGCTTGTGCCTTAACTTTGACACATTAATGGAACTTCGCACTTTGGGCAAAGTTAGGTAACTCAGTCAGATGACTGTGGCCCTCGTCACAGTGTCGGTCAACCCAACACTCCCTATGGAAATCACAGGCTTGGCGACGTAGCGGCGTGTTAATGAGAATACGGGGTGCTAAGGTGCGCATGGTACACGATGAAACCGCGCCCGTTACACAGCGGGAAGGAGGGGATCAGCCGGTAGCAGCGGCGCAATGGGACGTGTAGGACAAGCTGTCAACGTCAGTCCAGTAAATATGGATGCCTTCTACATGTGTACGCATATCGGCTTACATAGGAAGCATGAGACGGTGTATGACTCAATGTGACAGTCGGGTTGCGCGGACGTAGCTGGTGCAAGTGACTGACAGGTAGTTGTCCTTACACGAAGGCCTCGCCTCGTCTTTCGATAACATACACGCCCACACCGCGAAAGGTATGTGACGGAACGGGGCGCGGGAAGGAGGCGAAACTTGCGAAACGTAATCTAACAGAACAAGGGACTCCCGGTCGAATTTTAAACCGGGACATCACCGTGTAGAGTAAATGTAGCTACAGAAGGTAACGGCTGTCCCGTCACATGCCAAGCAGGCACAGAGGGGAGGCAGAGGTATGGCTGTACCCATCCTCGACCCTGGCGCGAGAAGGTGGTCGGCGCCACGATGCGGCCACTTTATCTCCCTCTCGGGAAAGCGGTCCGGGACCCACTGTGTAGGAGGCAGGGTGGGTTTCGAGGCTGGTCTGGATGAACCCGGAAACTCTGGACCCCGCCGAGGTCCGCACCCCGTCCCTTCCAGCCAGTAGCGAGTCGCTCTGCCTGTCACACCACATGTGCCCACACACTGTAATTAGAAGCCGCACATTTACGTCACGTGTGTTACGCATATTTGTGTAACACACCCCAGTTCATTAGGGTTACTACTAGCAACTCCAGAATTTTTAATACACGCGAGTGTTATTGTTAATGCCTGCCTATTCCCGGAGCAGTTAACTCCATGGAGCAAAGCCCTTCTTGGGAAGCCAACAGGCCAAGATATTGCCCACTTTTAACTAGAAGGTTCCTACTGTATTTACAACACTGTGCCACTGGGCTATGGCCTGAGCATTCCTTTCATAGGAATTTCTAAGGATTATTTTTAATATAATCCTGTCATCGACTTCTAGGTCTCTGAGGCGCTCCTTTCCCTTCCGGTAAGTTAGAGTAATTGTTTAGTGTTAAGTGTTTGATGTAAGACCTGCGTTCAAGCGCTAACGCTTGGAAATTGTAACCGTGTGGGTGGTGTCCAGTTCGAATATTTAATACAGCACCGACTACATGCAGGTTTTGCTTTATATTCCTCAGTTACCTCCAGTAAAAGCCATGATACCGCCTCAGAATACGTCAACACAGCTTCCTTCAATATCCTTTTCAAGCCACTGTTCAGTAATTACCCTGTAGGTCTGCTATATTACCTGAGTTATCTGCGGCCTCGCTGAAAGGCTGCTGACGCACGAATGGAATTGCGTCCAGTCGAGTTGAAAGGAATCGACTCGACTCTGACTCACTGAGATGCTAAAAAGGCAGATATTTAGTAACTTTCCTCGACCGGACTCATGCAGCGTGAGGCGCTGTACAGGAATTCTTCGCGAAACAAAGGGTCTTAGAGAGTCAGACTTGATGTGACAGGACTTGGGCCCTCACTGCGTCATCAGCCTTCGTGAATCACGAATAAATAACAGAAATTGAGATGATATTTTAGAGCATTAGCTATGCAGTTAAGCGATATAATTCTCCAGTTTTTATACAAAGTACCGGTGTCTTACTTCTTAAGAGAATTATTTCCTGTGAACGGAATTAAAAATTTGTCTCTCGGGAAATTGGGAATGTAATAAAGGTAAAGTGACAAAGACAGCCTGAGCATATAGGAAACCGGTAAGGAAAGGAGAATGAAGAAAGCGATTAAAACTGGGGCTGGGAAGCTAAAATGGTGCAGATGGGAGTGGCCTGGAAACGCATTAAAGCAGAAACCAACTGTAACGACGGTGTGGGGGGACGCCATTTTCAGTCTTGCCATTTTGAGTCTTAACAGGCAGTGACGACTGCGGGGGAAATTACATTCCACAGCCTTCTTGGACGAGTATCAGCAGCTAGTGGAACGAACGAGGGGGCGGCAAACAATTTACGGCCGCAGAGTATCGCATTGTGGGCCTCTGGGTTTCAATACATCAGCCAGCAGTCTCATTCATCTAAACAGCCCTTTGATCTGTCGCGCCAGATTCATGCTGTGGTCACACACAGTGCGACACTTGGATTTATGTGTTAATTTGCGGCTTACCCTTCCGTTAACTTAATGCAACTGGAACTTTACTAAACTGGCCTAACATAAAGTCAGTTTCTTGGAAAGTGAGCGTACTGGAACACCAAAATTGATTTCTGTTGATAATTTGCTGACGCCCAACATTTCAGAGGCCCTTCTTGACCTGTACTTCGCTAATTTTGGTAGTACCAAACACAAATGCTTCCTGTAACTGCACACGGTAATTAATACTGAGAAATGTAACGTCATAACGAAGTTTACACGGAAGTTAAGTGACTATGGCCTTCTGGATTGTGATGCCGTGCATTCTGTCAGGCGCCTACTGTACAACCTTTACCTTGAAGACGGAAGCAGCAGATTCCTACGAAACGTGGGTACCCATCAATCAAAGTGCAAGACCTCATTTAACGGAGACTTAAATTCTACTGCTGCGGTAACATCAGATTCAACAAAATCTTGCCGTTTCTCTTTCGTTGCTCTGTGGATGGCCAACTCACAGCACTCAGCCAACAGAACGCACAGTATTCCTCCTTAGACATTCATATCATACGCTAACACTGAGTGTTCCTACGTGTACTGTGTCCACTTTCGGTAGGTACGTAAACTGCCCCTGAGATACTGTGCATTGAGATGCCATTTCATTTTGTACACAACTAGTGTACAAAGAACTGTCTGTGCTTTACTGCTGACTCTTTTAAAGCATGCATAAGACGTTAATTTGCGCAAAATGGCTATATAACTTCTGTGCAATATTCCTGGCCATTGTCCCCTGACCGCGATCCCTTGTGGACTGACAGGTGTAAGCACACCCAGTGTTTTGTGTAATATAAATACATAGCAAAGACCACTGTGCAGTTTGTTGGAGGAGTGTTGTGAACTGGTCAAGAAACATTATCTCATAGAACAATAAAAATTTCTGTGTAAGTAAATGTAGATAAATCTGAACACTAAATAGAGGAAACCACAATTAGCACAAAAGTGGTAATGCAGCAAGTCTTTAAGACTGTCACTGCTTGCCAAATGCCAGCACTGTGATAAATAAAGCCTGACAGCTGAGACGGACCGGCAATGTGCCACGCATGCGAAGTAAAGAGAAATGCATACAGCTCGTAGGTGGGAAAGCCTGAAGAAGGAGACCGCGGTGTGGAATACAAGAAAATATTAAAATGACCCTTGAAGGTCAGGACGTGGACTGAATAAAATGGGTCCGGATTTAGTATTATGTACATCTTCCGTGCAGTACACATACGTAGGTAAGTTCAGTTCCAACTTACCGCACTAGTTCATATACACAGGTCACTGCTACACGTTTCGGCCATCTTTTGTCACCATCTTCAGGGAGTACATCTCACGCAAAGGTCACATATAGAATTAAAATGTAATAACGACCTTGTTGTTTCTTCCATTCCACTCAGAACGATAAATTCGCACGCAGAACTGAACACAACATCATGTTTACATATTCAGACTTTTTTCAATAACTTCTACACATTCAGAGCTTTGCGCTAGCAAACCAGTGATTGTGGAATTTAATTTTGGAATAGTCATGAGTTTCAGTACTTAATTTAAACCTCTGCCTATCTAACAAATCTGCTCTTACCATTTTGAAGAGCGAATTTTCTGATAAAAATGAACTATAGAGGCAATATATGTATAACTAACATTAAGGCGCGTTCGCGTAACCATTGTGGCCGTAGAAAAGCTATAAGTATTACATATTCCGAGTGTGTGTCTGTAGCCTTAGTTATCCTACATGCAAAGCGCATGCGCCATATTATATCGTCGTCTGTGGTCTGTCCGCCGCAACAATATTTTTCCACATTATCTCATAAACAGCACGATTTTCTGAAAAAAGTTACTAAGCATAAAATGTGTGTTTTGGTTTCTCTACAACTTTTGTCCGAAGCGTTTCTCATTCTAAGAATAATTACGCGAGATATTACAATACATGCACACACTTCTTCAAGTAAAGTAGCCTGTGTCCTTGTCAGATTTTAATGAAAGCTGACTTGTCTGTACAGATTTTCGAATAATACTCAAGTATCAAATTTGATGACAATCCGTCCGGTGGGAGCCGAGTTGTTCCATACGGACGGACGGACAGACATGAGGAGGGTAATAGTCGCTTTTCGCAGTTTTGCGAACGCGCATGGAAACCTATCTCCTGTCGTCCAGCAACATGAAGCCTCCACTGTCAAGACAAAACAGTTGATCTCGCTCGGTGGAATAACAGCAGGTCTTCGTTCTGAACCTAAAATAAATACAGCGAGTGGAAATATGCGTACAGCAGACACTGTGCTTCAGATGGTTACTAAATTAATCAATTTATGTCACAAATCTGGATACGAAATATTCTCTCGATTTCCACCCTTCCGCAATGTTGCAGTAAAGTGCCTTTTAAATTAAACGTGAAACCATTAGGGACACTACGTCATTTCAGGCTGAAAGGTACGGCAGGCTTTCAATAGGCCGCAGGCATTAACTGCGCTGGAACAGCATTCCTGTTGTATAGCTTGGTCCGAACAGAAGCCATGTGAGTGACGGAACAGCAAATGAGACTTCGTGTGCGGTGTCTGTACATACATAACCGGAAATGGTTTGTGTCACACAGTCATAGCATATACATACATAACAAATACATACATAACCGGAAATGATTTCTGTCATACAGTCATAGCCCTGTTGTTACAACTGCCAGTATTAATTGAAGCATGAATGTTTAAAACTTCGAACAAAGTTACTACTTTCAGCACACCGGTGTCGTGAGAACACCTGTAAGTTGCGACGATAAATGCCTGGATATCAGGTGGCAATCGTTTCATATCTGTCGGCTGTAGTTATGCCGTGTAACTTATAAGGGAATCGTACGCTATGTACAGAAGCAGTGGCTGCTCAAGAATACGCCGATACGGAATGGCCTCAGTTTAACTAAGATCAGGCACGTGCACACTGATAACACGTGGCTGGCTGATTATTGCTTCATTTATGAAACATCTTCGCCTTTACTTCGTAATGTGAGCACCGTGACTTGATGGCCGTATCAAGGTTACGGTGTTCTGCAGGCAGGCAGGTTCCATGGGCTGCTCCATGTCCAACCCCCATTCCTTTACCCGCAGTTTCATACTTTCTTGAACACGAAATCCAAAGTCCGATTGCGAAATATTTTAGCCAGCTTTACAGTTCCTTGTTTTATGCTGCCTGTTTATGACGTCACTAAGCAGAAGCACAAGCAGGCAAAATGTTTTAACAGCAGCAGCAGCAGCAGCAGGGTATAAGCCATTCCAGGCTTGTTCCATATTCATGGGTATTGCTACGTCCGTCTTTTCCTTGGTCAACCTACGTTTATTCTGCTGGCTGAAACGTATTCTTACACAAAACAAACCCTTTAGTAATTTTGCCTCCACCAACACCCCTACTCCACAAGACTAGTACTTAAATTGTATATGTGTGCTCCTGTGATTTCTTCATTTACTTCACGGACACGTGTTACCACTTACCGTAGATCTTTAATCTCCGCTGCCTCAATCCTTCTTGCGTGCTTTTTTGTTGAAGACCATTTCGCACACCCGTTTAGAAGGGCTGGTACCTCCTTTATCTTGTGCACTTTCAACCTTCTCTTATTAGGCGTTGTTTACGGAGTGAAAGAACGCTTTATTGGAGACAGCGTCCATCCGTCTGTCCATCAGTAACCTAGTGTCAGCGACTAAACTTTTTGTCGGGTTTTCATGAAATTCGGTGTAGCTCTTCACAAAAAGTTATGAAGCAGCGGGAGCTACCGCAGACTCTAACTACGTTCAGTGTGTCAGGTACAACCTGATGTATAAAGTGTCATGTATGCTGCATGATGTGTAATGTCTCATACAGGATTCAAGTACGTAAAAATGGCGACCCACTTAGAAGCCCGTTGGCATGAAAGCATATGACTTAGTGTACTGAGTGCTGGAAAGCCCAACTGCTGATCATTTGGGGTTGTTGGTTTAAAGGAGTTAACCTCTCTTACGGACACTTTCTGCGTTTTGTCTGCCTCGTCTCTTTAACTGCGGCAACTTCACGTCTTTCGGTTCCCTCGTTGCCCGTCCAACAGCGTCCTCTGCTCGGTACACTGCGCGTGCACTGTACTCTTGTCGCAAGCAAATCTGACAAGACACCCCATGTGCCGATTCAGACAACGATCTGACATTTCAAAAAAGATTCCCTTTCACGTGATTTTAAAAGACCGTACAAAATACCGAAGTTGGGACAAGAGGTTACCATGTGACGTCCAGGCTCAAATCTCGACAGCCCTGATTACCTACTGACAGACGTCCGAATGTCGCTTTCACATTTTCAATATTTGGCTTTCTTAATACTAGTATCATTCGATGCATAATACCTCAGTTATTGCAAGCGTCATTAAATAAAGCAAGGCTAAGTAACATAAAGCTGGAAGTTTTACGGTGCCCAAATTCCGCAGAATCTTCTCAAGTGAACCAACGTTTCAGAGACGGACTCCGGCCGTCTTTGTGTCTTCCGCAGCTGTCAGACCGAGAAGGTTTCATCTAAAGAATAAATAAATAAGCTCGTAAATAAACAGTGAATAAAAGTACAGAACTCGCATGCACACGTCACAGAAGCACCCTCTTCCCCTGTCTTCCATCTCAAGTGTTACACTGCAGCATGCGGCCATAAAAATAGCTCAGCAGCTTGAGCGATCTGCATATTAAATCCCAGGAAATTTATAGGCACGGCGTACACAGCTCTGTTATCACACGGCGTGGTGGGCGCATGCGCGGGATTTCCCCGGCGAAGACGACTGCGAATGGAACAGGTGCGTCGTGCTTGTCTGCCAAGCCAACACAAACAGTTCACAAACAGCTTTTCTACGTAGGCCTAGTGAGGCTGGGATAAAAATTACAATTGGTTTTCTAACATTAGAGATGCCGGTACGTAAATTTTTAATATTTAATACTTGTCTTCATTACTAACTGCGTTTTAGATACTGTATTCTTGTTGTGGGGTATTCTGAGATACTAATTCGGTGTTCGGTTTTGAAGTTGAGGGAAACCAAAAGTATGAGTGGCGGTGACGCGCGTACCTGCAGTAGCTGTTGCCTCCTAACGAAGTTTGTGCTGGTGGTGGTGATTATGAATTATTAACAGTCGAATATCATAACCAGTTTTAAAGCACTCCAACAAACGTGCTCGTAGTGCTGGCAGTTACTGCACTGCAAATTTTAAACGGCAGTATTCCGTCACGCAAATTCCATTATGAATATACAGAGCGATTTATTCCACTCTGGTTTTATTTTGAACATTACATTTGAAAATCACTTTCGACAATATAAACATGTCAGGATTGCTAACATCGGTGTTCAGATATCCAGAGTTTAAAAGTACTGTTTGCCATTCACACAGACGACCTGTAGGGAATTCACACTTCATTAATTATCACGGACGAATGAGTTATGCAATGAACGTACAGAATAATATGTTGGTTCATTAAATATGGTCAATAATGTATGGTTCATTGACAGTCAGTGTGCGTCTGGCACAAGGGCATCAATAATAGATTCATAACTTTACAGATCAGATCGTTGCTTGATAAGCTGACAGTCGTTTAGCTAGTCAGGATACTCTGCTCAACTTATGGAACCCTAACCTTCATCATCGCGTGGGGAGATCTCGCCACCACGGACCGCCTTGAGCAAGTTTAATTCAGTCGACACCCTAAAGCAATGCTTTACACAGATGTTCCCTAACATCTGTGAGCCGAGACAGCTGGTCTTTGTAGTGGCCAGGTTACGGGCTAAACAGTCCAGGGGTCTCTGCTCGGTTCCCGGTACGGGTAACAGACTTTTCTCCTCTGTACAGCTTAAGACCGGCCCTGTATCCCATTGAGCTCCCTACGAAATTGGCGCTTTCCCCCGGGAGTAAAGCAGCCGGGGCGTGAAACTTGCTGCCCACCCTCTCTATAATACCAGTGATGCTGTGCCTCCACGCCCCGATACGCCTTCATGGTGTGCATAACAACAGCTTTATCTTTGCTTTAATATTTGCAAGACTCTGGCCTTCTGCAATGTGCCGCCGTGTCGACTGGTGTAGTCACCGACGTTTCGGGGCAGCACGTACCTCTATCTTCAGAATCAAACAAGTCAAGACGAATGGATTGCCTGGCCTAGAAGAAGGAGGCGTAACGTTCCTTCGAAACGTTGGTTGACACATCGGACGACTCGAGTGAATTTTAATTTACATATTCACCTATCTTAAGTGGGTCTCTTCCGTTCAGGTTTCCTGTTCAAATTTTGTACGTCTGTCTTAACTTCACAATGCACATTACTCGCCAGCACCTCTCCTGCCTACCTAATCCTCCTTGTTTAAACACTCGAATAACACAGCCGAAGAGGTAACCACGTCCCTGACTTGCTCCTTATGCCGTTTCCTCCATTCTCTTTTTACTTGTTTTGCGGTCCAACCATTCTACAACGCGCCTGTTCTGAACGATTTTTCAGCATCATTGTAAGAATATTAACGAATACAGGACTCGAGTTACAACGTACCTAATCCGAGACAAACCGGTAGTTGTGGGATATGGTCTATAACAAGGGTCGCCGAAGAAGAACTCGCTATGAAGACTGCCGTCCTCTGGGATGTGACACCGTGCGGTTTGACAGAAGTGTGCCGAGGCTGCAGGGAAACCGTCTGCCTTCATTATCATTCTGACGATATGCTACTTCATTCCTGAGAATGGAAGCAGCTTGGTAGTCAGTCTGTGAGACTAGTACGGTGTCATAACCCAGAAACACAAACCCTGAACACTCAACTTTGTGAACGCCGTAAAAAGCAAGTCTTTTGAGGTCTTTACAAGAGGCGGTTTCAAAGTACGTAGAACGTGAAGCACCATATTCTTCCACTGTTATAAGTTAGTAATAGCCAGTGTTAATTGTACATTCCGCCAGTCGTTACTTTTGAACGCGTTACGTTATCGTGCCCTTCATTGCGTTGTTCAAATTCACAGCGGCCTGTGAGAGCGCATTTTGCTTGCGACGTACTCTTGAGACCCGAAGTTGATTCTTTATCACGTAATCAATTAACCGCCATTACAATTTAAGAGGTAATTTTCTAGAAAGCAATCTTCTTACTTCATACAAACTTTTTTCCTGCATAGCCTGATCTTTACAGGATTAATTTTTAGAGACTTGCCGAAGTCAGTCTAATGGCGAAGCTTTCAGTGTAAAGACAATGTGTGCGCACGGTCAGGCCTTCCTTCTGTCTCACGATTACTGTCTTCAGTGATAGAAACACGAGCTCGGACAGACACGTAGGTACCAAAATACCGGAAGAATCTATTGCTGCCACCTTAACGTTGGAGCAATGTTTTAGGCGGGATCCCAGCAGTTGCTTCTCTTATTTCGGACGGATAACAAGTAAATTGCTTCACGTGGTAACGATTTTGACTTGTACTTGGGAGGTAACCGCTTCGAACATCTGTTGGAACACGGAATGTCTTGAATGAGGTTTTCCGTGAGTTTCCTCAGTACCTCTAATAAATCTGGGGTATTACTTAAATGACGCCAAGAGAAATTCAACGCTCGTCACTGCAGTAGAGTTGCACGTGAGAAGAGGCGAAAAGTGGGAGGTGAACTGTATGACGTCACTCGCAGGCTAGGAATTATCTTGCGATACAACAGATCAAGAAACACGGGAAGATGCAAATATAGTATATACAGCGCTAATCAAATTGTTGTGTGTCACAGAAGCAGGGGACACAAAAATTGTTATTATACCTAATACTGAATTAAGCACGTGTTCCGAAGTTAGCCTAGGCATTCAGTGTAACTGGCAAAGAAACTCAGGTCGACCAGGCGAAGGATCAGCAGCGGCAGCAGGATGAAGCCAGTTTTGTCCTTCTTCTTCGTTAAGACGGAACACGCCAGACATTGGCCCACACGCTGTCGCCAACGCTAGTCTCTTCTTTGTTAATTCTCCACTGTTATCCGCACATTCGACGATGTGGACTCTCAGTTACTGACGACGTCGTTAAATAAAGGGGGATTCCCCCTCACAGTAGATATTTATATGGAATCAGAGTTTCTCACAGCGCTACGTGAAATCGCTGGTTTTCAGTGACTTGATGGCGTGTATAGGCAAGTTGGTAATTGTGGCCCCAGTTTTGTAAAATCTGCATAAAACTTGCTCTTTGAAGGTTTCAGTATGTTTTAATTGTCGCATTACTGACTGTGATATGCCAGCTGTTATGCAAGAGTGGCACATTACTCCAAAATACAGCTGTTTGGAAGCTAAACTGAAAACTGTCCGGCGAAAGTCCACTTTAGCCGCACAGGTTTGGCAAAGTGGACCCTGGGTCTGCTTTGCTCTTCCTTGTCAGTGCTCGCACCACTGGCTTATGTCTGACATCCACACTTATTTATAGCAGCTGCTGCGATGGTGAAGGCAAAGAACACTGTGCGACTTCAGGAGGAAGAATATTCCTCACGTTCATTCACGAAGTTTCGCATTAAGTGAGTTTTGAACAGACACAAAATACAACTGCTTTTCTTGTCACAAGTCAAGCAACTGTCGTTTTACGCGTCAAGGTGAACACATGTAATGGAACACAATGACTTCCGCAAGAGTGCAGCACTGCAGGGTCTGTATACACCGACCCGACTCTACCGAACTTCCAGAGCCATCTGGTGCCTCCATCTGCAAGACTACTGCTATGAAGCCGTATACTGCAGCTTCCTCCGAAACGCTGGTACCTATGTTACCAGACTGTCAGAGGTAATGTCTGAGAAGGCGTAGGCCATGGTACAGCGGGGAGAACATCAGCTATCTGGCGCTCTTCTGTCCTGTTTACCTCCGCCGCATTTCACTGCCCCTCTGCTGCATCGCACGCAGCCCGACATACAAGTTGTGGAATTTAGGGCTCGCAGGATCTTAAGGCAGTTCCGGTACCGGGATCACCGGCGTGAATCCCGCTGAGCAGTGCGGATCTGCTGAACACTGCTCTCTGCTGCGCATTGTCAGGCCCTGCTGCTCCCTTGCTGCGCGCATTGTGGCTAACAGCTAGACCTCTGAAGAAACACAGAGGTTTCTGCCATGCCATAAGGAAGAAGTTAGTTGCCTAAATATTACAAGAAAATAAGGTGATTTTTCTGTGTTGGCACATCCCTGTTTTGCGGCGCTAGTCACCAACAAATAGGCTGAATGTTTCAGAATTACATTAGACAGAACAGTGCCTATTAATCAAGAAGATCTGTATGGTTTAGCTACGCAGTTTGGCAGTTGAAGCCCTCTGCAGGCTAATGTGGGTATATGTAGCGATAACATGTTATGTACAAACACATTATTTATTAAAAGCTGAATCCCGTTTCTGTCACAATATTTATTCTAGAAAGTACAGTCACTAGGATGTCATTACTACAGAACACAATGCTAATTTATCCCAGACACAAAGAAGATTTCTGCAACACCCTGTATTGTAATACCCTGTGGAACGAATATTGTAAAAAGAAAAGGGATCCCAGTTTTAATAAATGCTGGTGTAGCACGCAGCAGTACTAGCGTTACATATGTTCGTATTATCCTGAAGATGGCTTAACAAACAGCCGAAACAAGTAGCTAACACTGTGCCGAGTGCAATACTTGAGCATCTATTTGCCGAGCAGCTTTAAGTTAACTGTGTTTTACCACGTTCTTGTCTAGATACTCCAAATCTTCATCGCATCTTCTGCAGCGCTCTCCTTTATTTGTCTCTTCTTTTTCCTTCTTAACTCAATGCCTCACTTTTATTTCTTGTCTTTTTCCGCCTCCTTTTTTTCCTTTTCTTCTCCTGTTTGCTTTTCTCTCTGTTATTTGCAGTCCACCTCTTCTTCATCTTCTGCTTCGTCTTCTGTTCTTGCGTTTCGTCACTTCTGCCAAAACCTTTGTGCACACTTGCTCTTTCCTCTTCCTTTTAAATTTTTTCCTGTTCTTTGCCTTTATCAGGCTGTCCCGCACGGGCTAATTTGCTCGGCATAAACATGTACTTTGTTACAAATGCTACAATTTGCTTTCAGTCTAGCCGACATTGCAGAACGGTAAAAATAATTTTGAACATCGTAAAAGAGTAAAAGACAATGCGAAATTATAGTTCATTTTTATAAATTTACGGGAAATTCCGTGGAGCTACAACAAACATTCTGGGGTAGGAGTGCGGGAGGAGTTTACGGCGCGATGTGAAGTTTCGGACATGAGTCGCACCTCCCAGTGTATGTAATTAGTGCAGCACCGAACCCATACGGACGCATCGCAGGCGCAGTTTATGTGTGTTCCGGTCGTTGTGCACCGACAACGACCGGAGCTCTAAATTCTTTGTACTCGCACGTGCTGTAGGATGTACGCGCATACTAACATCCTGATGCTTCGAGATTGCAGCTGAACATTTTTATCGTGAAAAGTTTCAAACCGGACGTTTAAATTTAATGGGAAAGTGTGAATTATCTTGGTATTTTATTACCGAATTTGATTCTCGTATACTTCTAAAGATGCAATGATGATTAGATGGGTGGAACATGTAGCATGCTTGGTTGAGACGACAGAGGTAGCCAACGCAAAAGTTTATTTAGAGAGTATGAAGGGACGGTGCAAGCTGAGAGAACTAGACATAGATGGGAGAAACGGTAAGGCTTAACAAAGAAGAGGAAAATAAATTTTTAGCGGAATGAAGCGGAGATATATAGAGAATAATGTGGAGAAAGAGGAGAATGGCAAGAAAAGAAGACGAATTGGAGCTGAACATGAGAAGAACAAGAAATGTAAGTAGAAGATGAAACAGGATGAGAAAAGAAGAAAAGAGCAGGCAGGAAATTACAAGAGAAAAGAGAAGACAATGCATGACTTGGAAAGAGACAGGATGATAGAAATAAAGAATAATGTGGCAGGAGAGAAGATGAAGACTGGATATTGTAGAAATCGGACAGCAGTTTGTACAGCGAGTTGTTTATCGCGGGGGGGGGGGGGGGGGGACAAGCAGCGGAATGTTGTGTGTGCGTCGGATGTTGGTTTACTGACCCTTTCGCTGGGTCAGGTTAGCCGTACGGTGTAGCGTCGAGTGTTAGAATGTGTGGAATAAATGGTGGGATAGGGACTGCGCAAGGAAATGGTTGTGTCCTGATTAGAGGAATAGCGGTGCAGTATTGCGTCGAGGAACCGGGAAAAGTGAGCAGACAGATGTATGAACTCGGGATTTCTGTAGTTGAGGGCAGGAACAAGATATTCGGTCGGCGGAATGTGGGGACCACAGTTCGGGGCAGGAACAAGATATTCGGTCGGCGGAATGTGGGGACCGCAGTTCGGGGCAGGAACAAGATGTTCGGTCGGCGGAATGTGGAGACCGCAGTTCGGGGCAGGAAGAAGATATTCGGTCGGCGGAATGTGGGGACCACAGTTCGGGGCAGGAACAAGATATTCGGTCGGCGGAATGTGGAGACCACAGTTCCGGGCAGGAACAAGATATTCGGTCGGCGGAATGTGGGGACCACACAAATACCGCGAATATCAGGCACTGCGCAAGGTAGGACCCAGCAGGTGGCAAATCACGAAACGCTTTAAAAGGCTGAAATGTCAAATGCCTGCGGTTGAGGGGCCGACCAATTGCAGCGCGCTGTAATTATCGCCACCGCCCTGTTCAAGGAGCAGAGCGCAAAATTTGCCGATTAAGACAATCGCATGATCACAAGTTGTGCAGCTTGAAGGTGTGACACCGGACTTGGTTAGTTTTGCCGCTGGAAGACGGAAAACGTGGGTTTTGTGCAGATAATATTGGCTGCTCATGTGGAGAAAGAATAAGAAGACAGCAGAGTAAAACAAGGCTAAAGAAGTCAAACTCGAGAACTTGTGCTTACGGCAGAGAAATGCAATAAAAATAGGGTATAAAATGTTTTTAGTGCTTGCCCTGTGGGGGAAATACATGTTTACAGATGCCTTGGTGAATGCACACAGAACGGAAGATACCGTCATGTGAGGGATCTGCAGTCTGTTTATGGAACTGGCAAGTTTACAGCGTTTCAAATTAAAAATGTGTAGGTAAAACTGTAATGACGTTTTCAGCGAGACACATAATTAAGTTAAACACAAACGTTAGGCTAAAGAAGTATGCAGTATGTAAAGCACAGTAGCGGCTGTGTTAACCACCAGGCTCACCTCGCAAAAACCTACCTTTTCCTCACACGTTATATTTACGGGTTTCGCTGGTTTGTCAGAAAAAACCGCAATTATTTACGTAAAAATATTAATACGCTGGTTTTTAGGCATTTCTTAGAAACTCGGAAAATAGCGCTTCACGTGTAAACTCGGTCCGTCCGTCCGTCCATATTCCCGCCTGTGTGTGAGTTCGTATCAGGACTAGCAGCCTCTGTTTACAAAGCGCAGTCCGGCACGCACGCTGCGGGAACAATTGGCGCAGTGGCAGTGATACTTTTCTCGCGGGTGTAAATGAATTTCCACGCCCACTGAGCGGTGCGAGTGACATTAGGCACAGGACATGGTCAGGCAATACCGCCGAACAGTTGTCAGCTTCACGACAGTCAGCACCGGGAAGGACGTACCTTTCTTGTGGGTGCAATGACCTTACAGCCACAAGTGTAATGTGAAACCGTATGGAGCTTTGAAAGGAAAGAATGCCTGGTAAGGTCTGTGTACTACCGCATGGGTACTCCAGTTTCATATTGTTATAATGGGAAAGCTGCCGGTTTACTGTGGGTAATAACGGAATTTCTGGGTATGACGCTGATAACACTTATGCTTTACGCAAGTTGCCGTATTCGATTTTTATGCCTGCATAAAGAAGTAAAGACAAGATTAAAGTCAGCGAATGTCAGCTACAGTTCGGTCTAGAATCTTTGGTCTTTCCGTTTGCTACATAACAATATAAGGGTTGATACAATAGAAAGAAATAAAAATTTGCCAGCTGTTTTTATGTGGATGTGAAAAATGGCTTCTCACATTAGCAGTACATATGCTGAAGGTGCTCGAGAATACAGTGCTGAGGAAGGCGTTTGGGCCTAAGAGGGAGAAAGGAGCAGGGGACTGGAGAAAACTGTATAATGAGCAACAAAAGTATTATTGGGGTGATGAAATAAAGGACAGTGAGGTGGGAGAGGCATGTGGCACGTACGGGTACGACAGACATACCGAGTTTCGGTGGGTAAACCTAAAGCAGAGAGATAATTTGAAGAGCTGGGCGTAGATGGGAGGGCTGTGTTTGTACTGTAACTGTACGTACTGTGTGCAGCATGTGCCCTTCATTGTTTTTGTAATTTTGTGCGCTGTGTTTTGTGTGAGTGCGGTGTGTTATTTTGTGTGTTCTGTCTTATTGTAGTACCGCTGCCACCGGGTACAAACCCATCTGCAGTCTGAATAATAATAATAATAATAATAATAATAATAATAATAATAATAATAATAATAATAATAATAACATTAAAATCGATGTTAGGAGTAAGCTGGGGGAGCGGAGGTGCGACCGTCTGTATCAAGATGGCGATAAGGGGCGGGGCGAGCCCTTGTGAAAAACATAATGAAAATTCTGGTGCCACAAAATGCGGGGAATTTGTTGACTAGATGAGGAAGGACTTTCCTCTCAAGCAGGACTCCGAGGGGAGACAGAGAGTCTATTTTGTGACGGAGAATTACTAAACGGTTCCAATTAAATTTGACTTGCCTTGGAATGTAAGGCGACGGAGGCCTTGCATTGGTCCAGATCTGGGCAGAAGAAGATAAGAATTTGTGAAGTGCCGCGCCTGTTATGTGTGAGAGTGCGTTCTGAAGTATGTCAGTGCAATGGGGGAAGAAGAACAGACAGGTGTCTGATTTGCTTAACCATCTAAGAAACTATAAGCTTGTGGAGAAATAAAGGTGCACCGCGGGACTTCATCGTTTTCTTACTTACTGACACATTTTAGCACTGGAATTCTAACCAAATTAGCAGTCGCGAGATGACAGGCGTCCTTAAAGCAGAACAATACACAGTGTTGGAGTGGAGGTCATGTTTATTAAGAATTAGTGCTATCGAGTTTAATTACAATATATTTTTCAATATCGTGGGTAATATCAGAACCCGATAAGGTGCGAATGGCCTAGGCTAAGCTGACAGGCGTTCGTGTCTAGCTAATGCAGCTCAGACAACTCACTTTCTCGGTGACCCTCAAGTTACGTTTTAAAAACTCTATTCAGTTGCCGAATTCAGGAACCGTGCAGTTTTAGTTACAGACACAACACTTTTAAACTACAGATACCCACGAAAGTTGGTACGCACGCAGAGGACAGGCTGATATCGCGCGCTTTGAATCTCCTTGTGCTCTGGGGATTGCGTCTTGTGACTTGCTAACATGGCATCAGCATTTAGGAAGGTCCCGCTGCCTTCTTCTTCTTTCCTGAAGCGGGAGGCAGCTAGTTCCTCCGAAATGTTGACGCCTCTCCTCCAAAAAAGCAAGGCGTCACCTGGCACAACACGCAACCTTGACACCCTCCATCGTGATAACCCTCAGCATCGCATTGTGGGCGATCATTATGGAGTAAGAAAAGCGTCATGTGAAGACCACATCCGGCCGTGCGCCGTACGCTGCATTTTCATGAAATTCTTTACAAAAGTTCTCGATCAAGCGTGAGTTTCGTGAAAACCGGCACGGAAGGTCGTAAATTAATTTTGACCCTACTTTACATATTTCTTGACCGATTTGGATGAAATTCGGTACTTGAAGTCTCTGATTAATACCGTTATGCAATTATGAGTTGCATGAAATATTATGGAGTTAAGGCCATAGTTTAGTCAAGGGCGTAACTAATATTTCACCCATATTTTCTACATTTTTCTCCCGATTGGGAAAAAGCTTTACAGGTGTCCACAAAAATTTGCCAAATAATTGTGCGTTTCGTAAAAGTCGGCGCAGTCACAGCCATACTCCACATCGGGGACTAAACCAATTTCTGTGCATAGTTGCCACATTTATTGCCAGCTTTGTGTGCGAGTCGGTGTATAAAGCTGCTGAGCGTTCCTGAGTTTCGCGAATCGGTGCAGGGAAGGTCGTGATTTTCTGACGGGCGTAAGTGAAGTTGTATTTATGCAGGCACAGTGACGTCGCACGATATCTAAAGCTACAACACACCTTGGTGCCACTCCACGCCTGCACCATTTGCTTTATTGTTTCCTCCTTTGAGACGCCTGCAGAAACAAAAGTGTTTGACTGAAAGACAGGCATAAGAGCAGCAGCGATATACGTTGCGTTTTTTTTCCTTTGCTGTACTTGTGGGCGTCAACATCAACAGAGGATCAGCGTGTATAATTCTACATGTCAGTAGTTTGCAACATACGTGTAGCTAATGGACCCTGTCATCTAAGTTTTACTGGTTTTAATGGGCAAACCAATTAACAATGTGAGAACACAATTCCGAATGAAATGACTGGATTATAGCCTGAATATGGCACACTCTAATCTCTCGAAACGTCGGTAATTTTGTATCTGACTGTGCACCATCGCATCCCAGAACACGATAAACTTCACATTTTGTACCTGACTGCACCATCATAACCAAGAACACGATAACCTTCACATTTTGTACCTGACTGCACCATCGTATCCGAGAACACGACAAACTTCACATTTTGTACCTGACTGCACCATCGTACCCCAGAACACGATAAACTTCACATTTTGTACCTGACTGTGCACCATCGTATCCCAGAACACGATAAACTTCACATTTTGTACCTGACTGTGCACCATCGTATCCCAGAACACGACAAATTTCACATTTTGTACCTGACTGCACCATCGTATCCCAGAACACGATAAACTTCACATTTTGTACCTGACTGCACCATCGTATCCCAGAACACGATAAACTTCACATTTTGTGCAGACTGGCGAAACACTTGTACATTGCGAGCTTATGACTAGTAGCAAGTGCTAACTCCGTCGGACGCTGACGGTCGCCCAGCTGCTGAAAATATCTGCCGTTTTTATTCAACCGTTTTATTTCCGTGTTAATAAGAGCATGATATTTGCTGCTGGTCTGAACCAAACGAAATCAGGACTGAGGTGAGCCAGACATGTAGCATGAGAAGTGTGCCAGTATTTCGAGCTTTGGACGGAAAATGCAGGAAGAGACGGCGGGGAAGTGTAGATGGACGCCAGCCGGTTGGAGCTGAGCTTCTTACGCCCAAACCTACAAAAGCAGTTCGTAAGTGAAGCAAACACACAAGACCAGACCAGCAGTTGATGCTGTTTGGGTGAATAACCGAAGGTTACTGTGAGAATCGTGCGAAACGCTAAGTATAGCCACTTTGTGAGTAAAATGCAGGTGGCACGCCACAGTAACTCCTGGGCTTTAAAGTGTTAGGGCAAATGCAGTGTGAATAGATGCAGGGTACAGTGGCTGTACATATGACTCGGGTTTCGCAAAAGCCGGTCGTTCCTTAGGCTCTGTGACTTACGACATTTTGTCGACTCACAACATTATGTTATGCTTTCTGTATCAGGGTAGCCTGCAAGGACACCTTGCCACTTTGCAGCTGCTCGCTACTGCAACTTGACCCACTACGCGCAGTTTGTCTGTTTCCTTTTGTCGTTGTCATCACTGTGCCAGATAAATTCGCGGCGCCACCAAAGTCTTCTAACAATTTGTGTAGCGTCTGAATATTCATTTTGAGTACGCAGACCGGCATGTAACTACGTACGGCTAAAGGTTGAGCGGTGATCCTTGTGCCTTCTGCGGATCGCAAGGTGTTATTGCAGTTATGCTGTACGCAGGTGGCACTGACTGTCGAGCGCTGGCATTATGTTGTGCTTTAGCAACGACCTTTGCCGATGTAGAGCGATCTGTACACAGTAGAACGGCTTATACTTTCAGGCCGTATTTCAAGAGCTGCTGAAATTCACGGCATGCGTATTCAGTCAAATCGTGACGTCAGGTGTGTGTGGATGTGTGTGCACACTGTAGCTGCGGACGGCCAGTCACGCACCGCTCCCGAAACTTCAGCAGGCTGTAACACAATTGTAGCACGGTGCATTCTATATGCATTTTAACTAGCTGACAAATTTACATATACAGCAAATAATTGCCGTAGTTAACAACCTTTTTCACATTTATGCCCGTTTAATTGTTGGATTAGAGAACACGTGCCGCATCGTGTTAACATTTTAAAGAACGTATGTTGAAACTGACGTTCATGTCGACAAAGACGACAAAACAATAAATCTATATGCTGTGAACTTCTGCTGCCACCGTTATCAGAGACGACACCCATCTACACACGCCCACCAAACTGCACGGCGCCACGTGCTGTACACTGTCGAAGACAGCAACGTTCACAGTGGGCCTCCAGTCGCATTACGCTTGTTGCGAGCTGCCAGCAGCACTACAGCAGAGAGACAGACAGACAGACAGACAGATACATAAATACACACATAAATCAATCGTTGTGTATTCTGACAGCCAGGCAACAAATTTTCCAGGGAAAGAAACTGTTGCCGGCAGCAAATATGGCTGCTGAATTTCCCGCATATTTTTGAAAGCGTGAAGACCACAATGCGGGCACTTTCTGAGCGGCTGAGTAACTATCAGCTTACGAAGGAAGTCATGTGATTAATTACTCAGGTCATGACTACGCTGTTATTAGAGTAGGTCTAGCACTTCAGGTGTTTCTTTCGTGGGGTTTTTCCTGCAGAAACCTGAAGAATGAAGAAGTAAGAATGCACTCAACGGGCTACTTTGCACGTTCGGCGTACCGAAAATTTTTAAATTTAAGGTTCCAATTTTCTGACATGCGATGCCCTGTAATATGGTGCCCATATACCCAAACTACACGCTGTCACATTAAAGAAGGCCTAATGTTGACGTACCTGACGCTGCACTTGTGTCATGAAAATAAAGCAGCAGTGTGGGCTACTCGTGCATTGATCTCCCTGGAAGACGCTATTGATTTTCACTGCACACCGAGTTTCGAGGTACAGTCAGTTCCGCACGCGCTAGTGCCTGCCTGCCATATCGAGCCCAGTCGGTCTATGGCATGGGGAATTTAGTACACAATTCTAAACGCTGTATCATAGAGTGGTGTTCATTCGTTTGCTGAAATTCAGGCTTCGGGTAAGTTTGGCATAGCTGAACTCAGTGTGCTCGACGCAGCTAACTTCCGCGCCCCGCCCATTTGCTGGTAGTCTGATTTACAAGTGACGCTGTGCTTGCTCAGTGGATTTTTCAAAAATAATACTTTGTGCTAATTATTAAGTATAAAATCCGAATAACACAACGCTTAGCAGAAGAACGTTACATATTCACTGTAGTTGTACTGCAACACGTTTCGGCCAATCTACTTGGCAGTCATCAGGTGGTCACACAGAACACAAAGAGGAATGGCGTTTTTTAGGAAGAGGCCTCGACTTTACAGAGAGTGCTAGGGCCGTAACGTTCCTCTCACTCGCTAGTAAACTGCACGTACTGACAGCCGCCACAGGACACAGAATTATGTAAATATCCACCGCGTGCCAGTAAGCAGGAACTCTGACAACACAGAGATATGCCTAACCACAGATAAACAGGAGGTGACACCACCACCATATGCACAGGGATTTATTATTGCACAATACAGTACGCGCACAATAGGGCTCACAGTACCGGTCAAAATATTAATACCGGTATTTCGGTATTTTCAATTTATGAAACCGGGACGCCGGTATTGATAGTGACATTCCAGAAACAAACAGTGCGCTACAATTCCAGGAAAGGCAGTCGGTTGCTCGTGGCCCTTTATCTCGGTGATCAGTGTGTCATGACTCGCCATCACACACTGTTGCCATAAAGCTACCTCGCTAACAGAAAAATATGTCTAGACGTTTATAATACAGATTGAACATCCCTTATCTGAAATTTCGAAACCCGAAAACCTCCAAAATCCGCAAATTTGCGCGCCGACAGGACCACCGATGTAGACACTTGTAAATACATTCAGCGCTCGGTTTGTTTTTGTATCATAAGTAAAGCCTGTACGTTCACAAGCTGTGTGTCAAACATACATGGGTTTCGCATTTAGCTTTGGTTGCCATCCCCAAGCCGTCTCATTATAATATGCAAGTATTCCAAAATCGGAAAAAATCCGAAATCCGAGACACTTCTGGTCCCAAGCATTTCGGATAAGGGATGCTCAACCCGCACAACAATCTCTGAAGCGTTTCTCACTTTCTCTTTTGTGTGCAACAAAGTGTGTGGCAAAGCATATCTGAGTTTCTTGACGTTCTCAGGTTTCCTTTACATTTTATTGCGCACAACAATACCTCAGCTGCAAATTCAGTCATATTAATGATTTATTGTTCTCGATTTTATAACCTTTATGTGAGTAAATCATAAAAAATTGTTGTTTAAATTTGTACCGAAATACCGGTATTTTTGTGTCACTACCGTTGTTTGAATAACGCAAAAAATGACCGGGATCCCGGTATTGCAAGCCCCAGTGCACAGTCAACCCCAAATTAGCATCTACCAGCAACAACATATCTCAGAGCACGGGCCTCGAACCCGCTGCCACATATGTAAATTGTGTATATACTGTAAACTTAAATAATAACTTACCCAGTTTGGTGCACCAATTGTTGTTACTTTTCCACGTGCGGCCCGCAAACCAGCCCAAGATAACCTGTGTGGCCCTTTACCATAAAAAGTCTGGAGACCCCTGCTGTAGTGAAACTTGCGTTCCGTCAACGACACAGGGTACCTTGAACAGCACTTGGTAACTACAGGCACGACAGGAATGTTTTAACAATGTACGCAATTTCAAAACATCTAAACATTTTATTATTCCACTATTTGGATTAATATTAATATTAAAACAAAACAAGATATTAATATAAGTTTTAAATGATGATACCGTCAAAGCTGCCTACCAAATGTGGAACCGTAAACAAGTGGCTGTTCTGCTGACAGTTGGTTTTAAACTTCGCATCACTTGCTCCCTGAAGATGGTGTTCTGAACACCGAAACATGTCGGAGCGATATATATAATATACGTGGAAAATTGTGTGCATTTAGTTGGTCTAATAAATTGACTGTAATTCGTCATAACACGGCACGGAATATACAGTCTTAAAACAGCTTTAGAAAAAGATAACTACTTCCCTGTTTGCACAGCGGAGGCCTCTTTCTAAAAACGCCATTCCTTTATATGTTTTGTATGACTACCTGATAATTGCTAAGTGGATTGGCCGAAACATGCTGCAGTAAAACTACAGTGAACAGGCCTATATGATATTCCTCTACTAAGTGCTTTATTATTCGGATTGTATGCGTAACAATCAGCCTGCTCAACACAACATGATGACTGTACCTGAATTAATTGCGGGCACGCGGTGGCGCAGTTGGTTGCGGCACTGCGCTCCTTCGATTCTCGATGGTGTCATTGGAATTTTTCATGGGCATAATCCTTCCGGCCGCACCTAGCCTCTAATAGAAATGAGTACCAGGAATATTTTCTGGGGGGGGGTAAAGGCGGCCGATTTTCTAGTAGTTCAGGAGCCTCAACCTCCTGGAACGCTCAGGGTCTGTTCAGAGCCGGAACAGGGATTGCTCTACCTTTACTCAGATTAATGTGACATCATTAATTAGCCTATCACTAGAGTCATTAATTAATTAATTAAACCCACATACTCTATAGCCTGAGGCACTGCAGGATGCATAAGAAAACCATACAGAAATACGAAATAAACCAATCAGTAGGCGAATAATTAAATAAGTGCTTAAACAGGCCACATGAGTGAGTGCTGTGGGCACACGAATGGAGCCGGGGTCCAGCTGGATACGAAAGGATGCAGCGTTCTGTGAGTCACAGCGCTATCAGTTTGCTGCCTGCGCCTCGAGCCACAAGAAAACGCTTCATTCATCCAGTTTCTGCTTTGTGAGAAAGCCGCAAGGGAAACTTTGTGGTTAGGAAATACAACGGATTAACTTTTTACAAGTGCTAATATTTAAAAGCGATCGCCTGTGGAGCGATTAATTCGTAGACTGTAGATTTTAAGACAACTTGCATGTCTTTATGAATTGTCACAATATAAAATCCATATTCAATACTTCAGAATTCAGTGATTCATTCGTAACATAAAACATCAGAATATTTCGAGGATTTTGAAGCAGACAGACTGCTTGGAGAATGAGAGAAGAGATGTAACATAACTCTTCAAAGGACAGTGGCACTGCTTGCTTTAACGTTAGTAAAACTCCGCATTAAACCAATCCAGTGTACGTAACGCGTTTCGTAACACTGTCTACACAAACAGCATTAAGTTTGCAACGGAGTCAGAAATAATTTTGAAAAGAGACATGCCCATTTCTGTCGTCAAATCACAAATGTATTTTCAAGGCCTGTAAAAGAAACATACATTTTGTGTTGTGTGTCAGAAACGGTTTCACATGGCGTACGAAGTAGCCGTTAAACAATACGCCGATAGAGAAAGAGGGTGCACGGGTGTGCACTGGAACAGCGTAACGTTTCACAACGGAATGTTTCTTTTCCTCGCGCGGCTCACTCGTCTGCCCTGATGATGGAGGCAAAACTTGTCCCCGAAGATCCAGTGCGCTTGTATCCGACGTCGCAAAAACTCATCCCGTAACACAGCAGTCCTCACAGTCCCCGTGCCGTCCCCAGTCGTATTATTCTTGTTTCTGTTGTTTCACTTGCATTATTACGGTCATGTGGCATATGACGCCGTGTATATTGGCCGATACAAGCGCTTCGAATGAAACCGTAGTCTTTATCTTCTACCTGTTCGTGTTTGCCTCGTCTACCTCCAAAATGAAGATGGCAGTTTTCTCCGACACGTCGGTATTTACCCACCAAACTACACGGCGTCATATCCAAAGAGTCCATAGTTTTGGCACTCCACCGTGAGCAGCCCAAATCTCCTATAATGCCCATTAGTTAATTTCAGGAGTTTAGTGTAATACTTGCCGGTACACTACAAGTTTTTACAGTAGTCGTCTTTGGACAAATTTAAATCGAATGAAAGATGTAGGAACGGCCCTGGACAGTGGTCACTTCTCGTAAATCTAGTTTTTGGAAGGAATATATTAGTAGAAGCACAGTGTCAGAAATTTGAATACTTCGGATGCCTTCTGCTTGCTTTTGAATTGCTGTGTTCAATATTAGGTTCTCTTGTTATCGAAATATTAGTCGCTTGTACGTGGCGTTGCCGGAGGGAGTTTCGTTTCCAGCATTTTCATCTTTTAATTACTTTCATATTGTCTACGAACATTCTTAGTAATCGGAAAATGTCAGGAGTGGAATTCGATTAAAACTGTTAACTAAACGTGAGCACTTATCGATGTGCCAGTGTATCATCTAGCTTGAAAATTGATCTCCCTCCAGACAAATATGACGACTTACCCAAAAGTTCCCGATCTCTCCTGTAGGACCTATAAATGCAAGTAACAAAGCTTTCAGCCACTAGGTGCCGCAGTGTCGCTTTCCTTGTCAGATAGCCTAGTGAGAATTGCAGCCGTAACCATCTGCGTTGTTTTTCAGCGAATGTTTACTTTGAGCACGTAAAATGCGACCCGAGATTTTCTAGACGTTTGTTTGCACGAACTACACCTTTCTGTTAAATTTTGCTTCGAAGTGGGGAGAACGGCTCTAAACGGTCAAGAAATGCCCAAAACAGCGCTCGATAACAAAGATATGATTAAAACACATACTTGGGAGTGATTTTGTCCATTCGAACGTGGGGAAAGCTCTGTTGAAGACTTTCGGCTTTCATGAAACACCATGTCGGAGATCGCTGGCAGTTTCTTCCTCTCGTATGGAAAATGCCAGCGAATTCTGAGGGAGGAGTTGAGTATGCGGCCGGTCTGCGCCACGTTTTGTTCGTCGGTTGCTCGCACGCGTGTGGAAGCAGCGGTGTGTGTCTGTGGACAAGAAACTGTTGCGTGAAGTCAAAACGAACCAAACTTTCCTCCTGATGTTCACATGATTAGACGAGACGTGGATTTACCGTCACCACCCAGCAACTGAAGAGGGTTCTCTCCGTGGAAAAAGCGGGGACACTAAAGACTGTCCTACGCGCCATCCCAAACTGAGTGAAGCGGCGCTTCCAGCAGTGGCAAGCAGAAGGGCTGAGCGCATTGCATAATCTCGGAAAGGGGAGGAACGACAAATAAAGTTAACCCTGCATTTTGTTATCGACTCAGCCTGTAACGTTTTGGATACTTTCACTTACGAAGGAAGACAATCGCAGTTCTGCAGTTCATTGTCTCGGACTTAAAACCTCTTTCTCAGCACTCTTCTAACTTACGTACATAATTAGACACGTTGAAATGCCTTCTGATTACTGAAAAAAATATATAAAGCTCTGTAATAGAAACATATGATACTTTTGTTTTGTTACAACTTTCGGAAAACACTTGTTGCATAGATGACAAACATAACAAACAGGGCACTGTTATTACATGGATAACAAACGTAACGAACAGGGCACTGTTATTACATAGATAACAAAAGTAACAAACAGGGCACTGTTATTACATAGATGACAAACGTAACAAACAGGGCACTGTTATTACATGGATAACAAACGTAACAAACAGGGCACTGTTATTACATAGATAACAAAAGTAACAAACAGGGCACTGTTATTTCATAGATAACAAAAGTAACAAACAGGGCACTGTTATTACATAGATGACAAACGTAACAAACAGGGCACTGTTATTGCACATGCGTTAAGTGTGGAAGGCAACAAGACGTTCTGTTGGAACTCCTGCTCGCTTTCAAACATTTCGCTCCATATGACGAAGATAGCAGAAAGTAAACGTTACTAATTACGCAGTTTAGCGAGGTTATTTCTGTGCGTAACTTGCGTTTTCACTGTGGCCATGATTACGTGAGGATTGTACCGTGACTGAGAGGGCCACGCATTTTTTTGAGTAAAACCACATAAAAATCTTAGTTGCGGTGGGACCGCCAGATGGCAACGGACACTATGAAGCAGTCAAGAGGCACCTATACTTCTGGCGGCATTGCAGCGTCATACTATGTCGATAACACCCATCAAGCTGTCTCGTAAGAACTTTTCAAGTGCGTGGCCTAAACCGTAAGCGACATTGTATTAAGTTGCGAAGCCGTCGAGGTGCAGCGTGGCAATTTGCTGATAAATTCTATTAAAATCTTGCTTCAGAAATCTCAAATTCATGGCTTGAATATTCAGTGGAACTGTGATTTCGTACTGTACCTCTACGACTGTGTGACATATGCGAAAGGATCAGTTGCCGGGTTATCTTCAGATATTACAGTTAGAGACGCCGTGGATTAGCCCGCGAAAACTAATCGTGTGTTAACCCCGTCACATGACGTGGCCGTGGATGGACAGGCTGACAGTTGCTGCCACTAACTGCTGCTAACATATATACATGTATGTTGTATGATTGTATTCTTAGAATTTCAGTGACAGCATTTCAAGTGTGCGGGTACGTACTGTCCTTGTGTTTTCGGTGACAAGTGAGGGGTGGAAATAATGGACGACAGGGCGAAACAGAAGCACACTCCAAAAAACGTGATCCAAGAACCAAATGTGCGTGTGCCACCTTCACGATTTTACACCAGTCCCATATTAAGCTGACTGCAGGAGAGGCAATATAGTATCGGAAGCTGCATTTGAACTGGAGCTGGCTTTTTTTGTTTTGATGATCAGCCGGGTTAGAAACGTCCAGAGCAAGGGCACACAGACGAGTAAATCTAATTTTGAGTGATAGGAAAGGAAGTGGAAGGGAAGCGAAAGGGTGGATTGGGTTGAGGCAGAAAGGGAAGGGAAGAAAAATAAAATCAGTTATGAATGTGGAGCAGTGGTGGATTTCTGTACTGCCGGTGTGCAGGCGGCCGAGACTAGTCATGGTCAAGGTGAAGGTCTCCCTGTGCTTGCTTACGCAACGTGCCGTGACCACCAATGGGGGGTGCACGTAGGTACACCTCAGCACGTTCCTAATTTCGACACCAGATGAAATTGAAGGGTGAACTTCACCCCTAGTCGCTTGACAGTGAAGGAAGGGAAACCCCTAACCATGGGATAAGACGCTGAGTGGGCCCAAGGCCAGTCTGGACGCTGTGGAAAGGAAAAATATTCGTGACCTTTCCGCAAATCTAGTTCCAATTGCCCTGTCCTCCAGCCTGCTGTCCGTCACCTTACCGACTGCCCTTTGCCTGCACCCGGAATGCTTGGGGTAGCAAATGTGAACTGGCATCTTGTCAACAGTCTGTAGTCCGACCCCGGTGACGATAAAATTTTCTTTTTCCAAGAAGTGCATATTTACAGTCACACACATGCGCAGCTCGCCAGCCAGCCAGCCAGCCAGCCGACTGTCAAATCTCGCTCGCTGAGAAACGCCGGCTGCGGTTAGCATACATGGAGCGGTTTGTGAACTTCTTACCTTGTTTTGCGGCAGGCTTGGAAGATCCCAAGTGTCCAGCTGCTCGATGGCTTTCTTGCCCTTGTAGCGCTGATTGAAAGAAACTTTTCTGTTGTCTGTCCTGTCGTGTTCTGTTACCAGTAATTGAACGGGACGGTCGTCACACGCAAGAACAGTCGGAACGCGACGTCGCACTGTTGTTGCACGTAGTTACGACACCTTTGATACACCAAACGTAGTGAACTCAAATCTGATTTTGCCCAATAGCAGTTGCCACGCTTTCAAGAAAATGTTGACACTCCGATTACGTCTTCTATTTCTCAGAATTTTTCGTGAATTTTCCTTCTTTCTTTCCCTGTTTGTGAACTTCCGTCCTACTGGAAATGCATATAAATGAGACCACACCTTGTCTGTGGCAAGTAACTTCATTTCGAGTTTTTGTGCCTGAGTTTTAGTTATATTAGCTGATGTTCTGAATTCGTAGTACGAATTTCAAATGAACAGAAAATTTTCTCATCTGGTTCCCAACGCCAGGAACAAATCTGTCTTTGTCGTTCGTTTCTTGAAATTACAGTTTTCGTAACGTTTAATACACCAACACCCCCCCCCCCCCCAGCAATGACTACTACAGGCGACGTGACGTCTCTTTATACGTAAGTACGCCAGTGCAGGACTGGCGTACTTACTAGTACGTACATAAACAGAGAGGAGATGACGTTGTTCCCACGTTCCCCCCTAATATCAATTCACACGCGATAAGCTAGTATAAAGATGTACTCGCTAACTTAGCGTTACGTTATACCATATTCCTGAGTGTCTGTTTGTGACATTAAGAAAAAATACGAAAACACACAGTCCGACACTTCGCAAACCTGCACACTAAACACACACTCCGACATTTCGCAAACCTGTACACTAAACACACAGTCCGACGCTTCGCAAATCTGTACACTAAACACACAGTCCGACATTTCGCAAACCTGTACACTAAACGGCGTGTCTCACACACACGAATCATATGAAACATTCAACATATGTCTGAACATTGATACACGCACTTTCATCTCTATTTTATTTTAAAATCTAAAGTACTGTTTGTTTACTTATTTTACCGAAAAGGAAACATTTCTCCGCATGTCAAGTACACAGTTTTATCTGTGGGCGGAGGAGCGCTGAAACGGATTTTTGTAAACAGCTGTACATCGTCTGTATGTATTTATGGCAGTTTTAAGAGCTTCCTAGTCTACTGAGTCTCTTGACTTTCAAATTATTCTTTTTTATTTCAGAGGGGAAGCGCGGAATACATTACAGGGTGGAGTGATGGAACAGATTCGCTTCTTTTCTTCCATAGATAGAACCGCAAAATTTAAAAAGGGGAGCAACGATAGAAAGTTGGAGGTCCGCTGAAAACAAAAATTCTTATGTACATTTTAAGTTACGCCACAGAAAATTATTCAAGAAAGAAAGATTTACAATTAATGATTTCTGCTCTAGAAAAGTTTGAAGACAAAAAACGTTCTGCCCTAATGTTGTGTACAGAATGTTACCCGAAACAGACATCGAATTTTTTATAAACTCCACTGTTTCGTTACGAGCAACACCATGCGTGCATGCAGGGGAGTGAAGATATAGCTCCACGCATTCTTAACTTCGGCGCTAGGTGGACGTGAATGGTCAACTTAATGCTCCGACCGCTTAACCCCTCTGTCAATTATGTGGGACGTTGCACGGATCCCAGTGCCGGTGTGGACGTCTGCCGGAAATCGAAAGACAAGCCCTCGATTGTCGAGGCCCACGCTAGTCACTGTATCGACTGAGCCATCCCGGCTTCGGCAAAGGCTTATAGTGTGAAAGAATCCGCCATATTTCTGTTCTGTTTAATTACTTTGCTTATGAACCCTAAAGTTTATAAACGATTGGCGTAAAAAATATGCGATGAACTTCAAATAGCCAGTCATGGCCTCTCTGTTTACATCCTGGAGCAGTGACGTCCCTCTGCTCAGCACCTACGCGTAGCCCTTTTCTTTTTTAGGAAACTTGTTTGGTGTTTACAGCGACAACACAAGCCCCACCAGCGGCGCACACAAACTGCCGTACATTAAAACCCAAAGTCACCGCCACAGTCCATACCATAGTCTCCGTCGTCGAAACCCAAATCACCATAATCATCATGTGCATAGAACTCGTTAGTTGCCGTGCTGTTGGCAGTGACGTCATTATTGATGACAGTGTTACTGACGTCGTAGTGGTTGCTGACGTGCACGTTGGTGTCGTTGTGGTAAAACCCTCCGCCGTAACCGAAGCCGTAGCCACCGAGGCCGCCTCCCCATCCCCAGCCATGACCCCAGTTACTAAGCGCCGCCCCCATGACCACCCCAGTAGCGAAGTCTCCAGCGCCACACCCGTGATGATCTCGCACCACGATCGTCGTGTTGTTGCCTGTCGGCTGCACTGGCTGCATTGGTGGACGTGCGTAGCCGTTCTGAGGAAACATGCCGCCTGCAGGCTGCACCTGGTTGTTGGTGTTCACGTACACGGGTGGAACTTCGCCAGGCATCGACGCTGAAACAGAACAAATATGTTCAACCTGAGATTCTGACGGCGGCGAATATGAACTTACGGTAACACGGCATGTGACGCCGTGTGGTTTGGCACATTCGTACCAACATTTCTGAAGCCGGAGGAAGCAGATTCTTCCGAATAGTTGTTCTGCCCAGCGTAAATGCGATGTGTCACTTCCCGAAAGACTACGGTGTTTTCTGACAGCATAAGCTGGCATCCTGCATCATGTTCGGAATTTATACAAGGTCATTCAACAGGAAAGGTCAACATTTTGGGAGGCGACAGTATCGGTCATTGTGAGAAACAAATTCACACGAACATGTGTGTGATTCTGAACGCTTACCGAGATGCAGCTGTTTGGGTCTAGAGACCTAACTGCGTTGGATTATTGTCTGTGGGGCTGAATGAAGAGCAAAGTTTACAAAAGAAACGTGGTTACACCAGTCGAATCGTTCGCTCGCACTCTGGACGCTGCTGCCCGTACAGAGCAAACGTGAAGATGGCGCAGACGAGCAACACACGATCCGCGCGCACGAGTTGGAATGTGCACGGAGACTGACAGTGGTATTTTCGAACGTTTAGTGTGAGCGGGAATAAATTTGTCACTTGTGTGTAACAAACTTGTTGTTTAAATATTAAATTAAAATTAAAGCAAAATGAACAGTGAGTTCTCTTTGTTAATTACCATTCACAATGCTTTGTATTTGTAGGTTCAAACAGCTGTGTCTCGGTAACAGTACAGAATCAAGAGACATGTCCGCCATCAACTTTTCCTCACAAGGACCGACACGATCACCTCCCAAAGTACTGATCACGAATCACGTCCTGAATCACCCCGTGTGTTTGGCGTCAGGACGACTTCATTGTGTTACACATTATTTTCTAAACACGCCGTTTGCATTCCACAAACAACACTACGTATTCCGTCCGACACAACTTCTATTTATTATTATTTTCTCAAACACTACATTTTTCTATCGAGCCGATCGTCTTCATCAGGTGTTTGTTTATACAAAAACTTAAAACTCAAGTTAAAAATGCAAAACCTAGCGAGACGTCACAAACGGTACAAAACGTGTATAACGTAAAATGTAAATCACAGTCGACTTGTAACCTTGGTAGTGCGTCATTAAACACGAAAGGTGTGGTGCACAACACAAAAGTTTAAATTTAAAAAATGTAAACTTTTAGGACGGCAGTTCCTTACTAATTATCAAAATGACGATAAAACGTCTCTTCGTTTGAAACTTTTGAATGCGTTATGTAATACATTACTTAAAACCGTCTAATGCTGGTCGAGTAATTTGCAGCCTATTACAGAGTACGTCGGTGCAGGCGCCGTCATGGCCACGCATTTTTCTCTGTATTCCGTTGCTGCCTTGCTTTGCGTTCCTTCTGCTGCAAACAGCAGTTCAGTCTTGCTCCATGGCCTTTACGTTTCATCTGATGACGCTGTCACTAGCGTCGATTGGCAGCAAGACGAAGTGGCAACGTGACGAAGGGAGTGTTTGTAGCGTAACATGGCGGCACTTGTTAGGAAATTGCATGGAGGGAATGTAAAACCACGAAAAACTACAGTAGGGATAGCCGACATCCCTGTTTGAATTGGGACCCTCCGAATTCGCAGCAGAAATGCTAACCACTCCACCATCTCTTTTAGTTTTTTGCCATATTCTTTTCGCATGACTTCTCTAGTAGACCAAACTTACTGCACTGAAAACAAAGCAGACAGAAACACGTGCTTCAGTTTGCTGCCTAAGTTCACCTGCTGGTAGTGGAAAAGCAAACTGAACTGTTGACAGAACAACAACGGTTGTGCTACAAAATAGCTGGGATTGGGCGGGCGCCTGCCCGTTTCTTGACACAAAACACGCCCTCCGAGCGAAGCATAACTCCTGTATCGAATACAGGAATTTAATTAGCATTTCAAGAGATGAAACTGACACATGACCTCATTTAAACTACGAAGGTTTGCTGCGAAATTTAATTATTAAACGGTAGAAGCCTTTGCACGTGCATCATTTACAGGAGCACAAAACAAAACACAAACAGGAGACCTTTCGCGAGAATGCTTTAGTATTCTTTTTCAAAATTGCGTTAAACGCTTGAAGCTGACATGGTTAATAAAACGTTCAGACACAATGAATGGAATAATTCTTCAAAGCATAAGTTCACTGCCGTCTTGCAGTTGTCAGTACTGTTGTGGCTAACACAATGTGCATAAAACTAACTGCGCTGCCAGTGGGTTTCCTACCTCGCCCTACTAAAGACCATCAAGGTCACAAAGTTCATTTGGTGCTGCAGCCACAGCTATTAAACCGACAGGCAAGTACTGTAGCAATGAAGGTTGATAATATCTGTGTAATTACTCGGGCATAAATGCATGGCGTTATGTAAGCCTGTTATTAAATTGTAAATGTGCAATTCTCAAAAGACTGGAATCTGTACAAGACAAGACTTGCAAGGTTTTAGTAATGACCCCGTAACCATTACATCAGACGTAATGTGAGTGCGCTCTCTGCAGTTTTAAATTCAACTCATTTTATGGCAAGCTTCCAAAAATACAGGACGGATAAAGAGTGTATGTGCATACTGATACATGTATTTGTACAATAAATCGCAATGTGTGAGCCAATAGAGTGGCCCATTCAAAGCACAAAACTTTGTTTCCTCTTCGTACGAATTCGTACGTAGATCACTTGCAGACGTACATCTGTTCAAACTCGGTCATAGATACTTCATTAAGCAATTCAGTGTTCACTGAGCAACGTTCTGATAACACTGGTCATGTCTTTGTTAAATTGCGACGGACTGTGTGTTTTGTAGGCGAAAGAGGAATGGATATCGGTTGATCAAGAACGCAATATATGTGGGGACATTATGCTGTTTTATCATTGGACACGGGTTACCACTTTCTATCACTTCGGTGCTGTTAAAAGCTTGTTGCAACGCATGGTGAAATACAGCCTCACCTCTGCCTTCACAGAAACGTTCTCTCTGGAGACAATTCTGTATAAATTGGTGGCCATATCAAGACTGATTTACCCTTCAAACACAACACTTTTCCAACTGATGCACTGTTTAATGTCTATACGTTAAAACACTTACAGTATTTTCACATCTCAGTCCAACATGCTTCGATCCTACAGGACCATCAACAGGGATCCACTCGAAGCTAAAAACTAAAAGTTACACACACGGCTTTTTCAGTATATGTTGTCGAACCGGACATAATTTGTCTACATGAAGTCTTTCTGGTGTGTGGATCTCTGTGCTTGTACTGTGTGTTAGGCAGTGGATGTGATCGGCAGAAGGTGGAAGCACACAGATCTCTTTGCTTGTACTGTGTGTTAGGCACTGGATGTGATCGGCGGAAGGTGGAAGCACACAGATCTCTGTGCTTGTACTGTGTGTTAGGCACTGGATGTGATCGGCGGAAGGTGGAGGCACACAGAGATCCACACACCAGAAAGACTTCATGTAGACAAATTATGTCCGGTTAGACAACATGTACTGAAAGAGCCGTGTGTGTAACTTTCAGTTTTTAGCTTCGAGTGGGTCCCTGCTGATGGTCCTGTAGGATCGAAGCATGTTGGACTGAGATGAGAAAATACTGTAAGTGTTTTAACGTACACGCCTTACAACAGTGCGTTAATTGGAAAGGTATTGTGTTTGAACGGTGGTCACGCACGGGATGGGCAATATAAAATCTGATTTACCGTTTCTTCCTCCTTCTGTTAACAAAAATATAATTTGCATGCCCATAAGGTTTAATCTCAGAAAACGTGTCCGTTTAGAACCTTCGAGATATCCTTATTACGCTGCACGTTTCTGCACCACTGCTAAAGAAAAACTTTATCAGAAATCTGTATCAAAAGATGCAGAACTTCTGTCTATAACCCGCACACGCATTTCAACGAAAACACATAGTGGTGACAGTGTTCAGTTGGTGCTTTCTGTCAAACTTTAAATCCACACTCGGAGGGTAGCTAGTTCGACACTCGGCTCAGTCCCTGACGGTCGTGGCTCGGATTTGCCACCCTCAGTCTCCCGTCAGTCAAACACGGGAATTGTTCTCTTCAAAAACAGGCAACTCTCCTCTTCAGTATTTCTACCTATACACCAAACTGCCCTCTTCAGTATTTCTGCATATACACCAAACTCTCCTCTTCAGTATTTCTGCCTATACACCACCATTTATCACCAGCGTGTATAAGTCTACTTATATGACTACTAATTTCTACTTTATAGCAAATGAAGTACTGTGGAATTGACGTTCATAAAAAATAGGTCGGTGTAACCTAATGTTTCCCACGCAACTGAAGGTACAAATACAACCAACTACCGAAACGTCGTTTTCGTAAAGCAGGCCTAAACCTCAGACAGTGCACACTGTGCAACATAATATTTCTGCAATGAACCATCCGTTTCTACAAAACTTTCGCAAATCAAGAGTAACGATGCTGCTCGTTAGGAGCGTTGCGATCAACAAGTACAGAGAAGCGCAGCTGTTTGCAACAGTCTTGACACGGGAAGGCGGTGCTTAAAATGGCAATGGGATAACACACCTAGTGGTCGTTCTCTGGGGTTACTATCACGTAACATTGGTTTTGCTACAGAAAGTTCCTGACTGGGCAAACACTAAGCGAATTAGCATCACAACCTGCTACACATGAACTGCATTCACGTAAACTGTGATGTCGGGGTTGTTACTAGAGCACAGTCCGCTAATCAAGAACTGGGCCTAGCTACTTCCACACACTCTACCTGACTGACTGAATGTCTGCCTAGCCAGCTACCTAACTAACGCACCAATTGGCTGTCCCCATGGTGCAGTCTAAGTCACTTAGTGCAGAAATTTCCCGCGCGAAGCGGAAGGTTTATGAACATTTTAACACGAGCCCGCAACTGGCCCCGTGCATCCGCGCCCCCGACGCATCAATAGCCCAGGTGTGACATCTGATAAAGGTCGGTGGCTTATAACAGCGATAAATATAATTACACCAAACCACACGCTGAGCACAAGTTTCCTTCTTGAACTCATGCATCCTGAGCTACTCAAGAAAGTCCCGTAATTTTGTGACCAGCAAATTCATTCCCATGCCCACAGTAAACCACTACTTGTCCCTATCATGAGCCAAATTCATCCAGTTCACGCCAACCCATCCTATTTCCTTAAAATCCAGTTTAATATTATCCTATCATCTACGCCTACGTCTTCCGAGAGGTCCTTTACTTCAGGTAAACCGAACACTGTATGCATTTTACTTCACCCACATGCGTGCTACACGTTCCCCTATCTGAACCTCTCCTGATTCTCCACCCAAATAACATTTAGCGCCGAGTGCAGATCGTGACAGCCTTCACAGTCCAGTCTTGTCCAGCCTCCACTTTTTTCTTCCACTTAGGTTTGTGAGTATCTCTCAGCACCTTGTTCTCGCACGCACTGAGCCCAAGTTCTTCCCCTGACTAAGAAACGTGTAGAACTGCAAATTTATGTAACACAAACGCAGGATTTGTAAGTCCTTAGGCAAAGTCTTTGTGAAATATCGTAATGAATTCCTCATATCAGAAGTGTGAAGCACACATTCTTGTCCTGCCCAGCAAGTTAAATAAATGTCCACATGCCAACGCTACTCTGTGGTAAGGGATGTCTTGCATGGCCTGTAAGAGCTTCAAGCACAGTCCATTTCACCACACTGCTCCATGAAAGGGCTGAAGGTTCCAATATCTAAGGCATTAGATGGATACGGGAGGGGGGGTGAAAGGTCACAGCAAGCAATTCGACGAGATGAGCAAAAGGTATCTTACTGCAACTACAGGGATTTTCCACTGACACGGAACTTGGTTTGTGTTCAATCATCTACACTCCTCATTTTCTGTCTCTCCCGCCCCCCCCCCACACACACACACACACACACACACACACACACACACACACACAAACACACACACACACACAAGCAGAAAGCAATCAGACGTCTTCTGTGGAAGTGTGGTCAGTCGGTAGGTCTTGACACGGCAGTAATACCGTCGCCTGCCAGTGACGGCTGCGGCTCACTTCCAGTCGCACACACGCACGACACGTCTTGTTGGGTTGAGCCCACAGCTGTAAGCTCCTTCCTGCGTTGCCACGTGCAAAGCGAAACCACTTTCATTACTGTAACAGACGCTACTCGCTTTCCTTGGCTCAAAATACATAACGATATGATTAATGACGACGGTTAAAAGGGACCGAGGGAGTTATTTTGCGTTCCTACACGTGATACAGTACAAAGGGGCGGTCTTTCCCGTCCATTCATGTTCCCGCCCTTATAAACACTTCGAGCTGGAGTATCTGCGTCAGTACAGTGCCTAGGTCACGGGTTTGATGATGACCGGGGAATTGGGGTTCGATTCGTGGCTGGGGTGGCGTGGCGTCCAGAGTCCATACAGCCTTCTGTCCAGTGCGTGCCGGTGGCTGAGCGAGCCGTGAAGCTGGTCGCTGAGATTAAGAATGCGCGGAGCCCTACCTCCACTGCCCTTTATTGTGTGGTAATTAAGTAGAGGAAAAACTGCTTTATCTAGATATGTTTTCAGTAAGTCTGACACTGCGGAACTTAGTGACATTAGCCAAATACTTCAGTTGCGCGACACGAGGTTGTTACAGCTGTTGGTGTTAGGATTGTTGCCTGCTGGGATGTGACGCAATGTACTTTGGGACATCACTCCTTACAGCCACTGTCTTGAGAACCTGCAATACTAACGTATGAGCCCACACGAACAAGTTCCGACTTTCTTTGCGACTGCAACAACTGATGTTAAAATAAAACGCGAAGAATCTTTCAAAATGACAGTCACTTGAAGAATGGAATAGCGCGTATTTCTGAAACGTTTTGTAGGTCTGTGTTAAATGGATTTGTACTATTTGTCCTATTTACCCCTGAAGATGACGGCACAGCGGCTCTACACGGTCGAGAACTTCTTGCCCGGCGATGCACCATCGCATCCCAGAAAATCAGAGCCTTCATGAACATCGCTGAGAGAGCCTAGGGCCCTCCAAATATGGTTCGCCACAGAATGTCACGCCCGATGGACTTACGTGAGAGGTGAGGCTATCACGGGGTCACTATGAAGATTTGTGCTTTCTGTGGGCTGCTGTACTGTGACGTTTCTTTGAACAGTAACGATACTTCAGAGGAACTTGTTAGTCCATCATGGCGTGGCGTCTCAAAAGACACAGATGTTTATAAAAAGCCTCCTGGTCATGGCAGTGATATTTCCAGTGTCTTTCAATCTTGTGGAAAGTGACCCAGGTTTGTAACTGTTACGTATAATTTTATAGGCGACGTCAATCTTGCTGGAAGAGCCTGCTGTTTCTGTACAACTGTTGCCCTCCTCCCGTTACAGTGAGGCCTCTTGTAACGTTATGAGCAGTATTACTGCGAACCGGATCTCTTATTCATTGTCTTGAAATGCACTCCGTCCTCTACACGCTTTCGTCTTGAAGATTCATGGGCATTTGGCTGAAGAATCTTTCTTCTGTCATCGCATGCATTCCAACCACTCAGGCCACAAGCACGTCACTAGAACATTCTGGTCTGGCTCGTTCAGTGCTAAACTTTTCCCTTTCTTGCAGCACCACATTAGTGGTACTGTCTCTCTTCCAAGTTCGAACAGTTGCTACGTTTCTAGTACTGATGGCGTGGTATAGAAACTTAAGACACTAAATTTATTCCACTATTTCTTTCAAATTGGTCCCTTTGAAAGTAATCACAGGAACACCCGTAAAAATTGCAACACACCCTTTTATTTCATGAGAAAGAATTTTCTACATAAGGTTAACGAAGTCACTAGCTAGACCAGTGTTGACCTGTGGCAGTGCAGAACGGCAATAAGAGAGCTGGTCACTGCGGATTTACATCACCAGAAACGCGTCTCAAGAAGAGGAGGCGGGATACAGCCTTATGGACCGTGAAGAGGCAGAAAATAAACAGAAATACAAGTTTCCCGAATGACACAGGTCACAGATCAATGCATAAAGAACTGCAATAAATACGACGACAGTACGGGCTCTGACAAGGTTCATAAAGACGAAAATATCTTAAAAAGTCAACCGAACGGGAAAGTAGGTTAGCGAAACTTCGAAATGGTAGGAGAAGTCTGTTTCGCAAAATTCATAACCACTCTGAATAGGCCATGATGATCATGATCATGATGATGATGATGATGATGATGACGACGACGACGACGACGTATCTTTTATGCCCATTTAGGCCTGATTTTTAAGTTTTAACGATAGCATAGCTTATTCTTCATTCTCTGAAAACGGGCTTAATTTTATTCTTTAAATTCAGACATAAATCGGAAAACATGAACAAAAGAACTACTTGCAAGATCTAGACGCAGATGACAGAAGATACTACGACTGACCCTAAAGACTTGGAGTGATATTTTGTGGAATGGGTCCATCTGGCTGTGGAGAAGAGGAACCCATGTTGGGCTCACACAAACACGGCAATAACAATTCCAGGATCAAAATAGATGAGGAATTCCTTGTTTCTTGAGCAACTGAGCGACTGCTAGCTCCTGAAGAATATTCCTGCTTCATATAGGCAGGCAGGCAGTTTGGTAAGTGTTAGGCTGATTCGTTAGTTACTTAGCCAGTTACTTAATGAAGAGTTTTACAGTCGGTATTTTGGCTGATCCTGGTAGCCTCGCGGTAGAAGGCGTGGGTGTGCGGCCACTCGTTTGCTGGGATTGCGGGTTCGAATTGCGCCGGGGGCATGGATGTCTGCCTCTTGTGAATGTTGTATGTTGTCAGGTAGAGGTCTCTGCGAGGAGTTGATCCTCGTGCAGAGGAGTCCTATCCAGTGTGCGTGTCGCTGAGTGCCATCAGACGCAACGGTGACCCTCTGCGCCTGCAATAAGTAGGCAGGACGGACGAAGGCCAAGAAAGGAAGTCCTTCTGTCAGCTGTGCAACATTCGGACAGGACAAATTGCAGTGGCGTTCTGACTCAGACGTCCCGATTACGACCGCGGCAGCATTGATACCAGACAGTGCCAACTTAGGCTATTCGGAATTCACTTTGCAATTGTGCGGACTGTGAGAACGAAGGTGCCCCTGACGCTGCAACCCCGGTCTTGCAGTCCGTCATAGTGCACGTCCCCGAAGGTGGGTCCACGAGACATCAAGTAGTTGCATGTATTCGGAAGGCAAGGTGAAGTGGTGACGCATCAGATTTGTGTCCGGGAGGTTTGCGGTTCGAGTTTCACGGAGGACACCAACTATTGTGCACATTCTTCAGTCATTAATCCTACTACCCGACGCTAGGCGGTTTACTGCTACTGACAGCGTCGTTAAATAAACCAGAATTAGAAAATAATGGCTCCCCATGACGTAATTCCGTGATAACTGTAACAGGCGGTCTCTGAAACGTAGGACTTCTGTTTCCAATCAGCGCGGCTGGCGTTCGAGAAGATTTTTGTCCCTTTATCTCCGCCATAGCTTCGAGTTTATATAAGAATCTAATAACTCGTTCATGGGTAGGCCTATGGGATGGCGACGGCTTCCTGCTGAGCCACTAGAAAGTAAATTAACTGCGCTGGACGGACTCGCTAATTCACCACTTTCCATTTTAAATTAAAGAAATAATTCGCTTTATTCCAATATTTGTCCAGCAGAACAGTTGATGAAGCAGTAGGGTGGGGCCCCTTAATGGAAGACAATGGCAGCCGTAAATATACCACTGATTAAAATTTCTACTGGGGCATTATATAGAGCCTGTTGAACTGTCTAATGCGGCAAGGGAGGAAGGAAGTAGTGACTGGTTGATGGGAGGAAGATATCAGCCACATCCCCGGGGTTTGTTACATCCAGACTGCGAGCTGAATGGACAGACACAGTGGAGGAGACGGGGATCGATGGCACGCATAGCAGACACTGGCAAGACGGATAATGAAAGAACGGACTCTGCAGAAACCAATTACTTCTGCTGCTCAAGTCTGAAGCAGACTCACGCAAAGTTTAAGAAGGAGAAATGCACGTACACAGAATCATCAGTGCTGCGGACAGGCCTGTTGCTCACAGCGGTCTGATCGACCTGGAAGGTATAGCGGTAATGCTACACAGAGATGTCAGGTTCGAATCTAGGCCGCGACATTAGTTACGATGTTTGAATTGTTTTTCTCAGTGCCTTCAGGCAAATTCTGGATACTCCACACGTTAGTCCACAACAGCTCAACAGCTTTCATTCATTCTGTGAACTTTGTCATCTACCAGGTTCCCTCATCGACGCTATGAGCACCTAGGCTGTAGTGCGAGATACTGGCACTTCCTACCGCACACCACAAGTAACCAAATGAAACTTAAGCAACACTGCCGTCGGGAAATGCAGCTTTATATCTGGGACGTCCTGTGTACAGATCTTCACCTGGAAACAGGTTATCCTAAATAACGATCTTCGTCGTCTTTCTTATTCACTGCACACGAACGCCTGTCTCACAGCAGGACATCACCGCATCCTTCCCAGTTCATTCGTCACTCTACCGAAATTCCGTGCTGTATAGTTCGTGTTACTGACAGCGTCGCTAAACAAACAAAAGTTATTGCTGTGTTTAAACATAGCAGGTGGCTCTGTCTAGAGCAGGAATGCACTGAGCAGTGCAAATTACCTGTAAAAAGCCTTTGTATACTGGGAAGTTGCCCAGACGTTAGGCGCATCACACGGACCTGGCACGAAATACTGTACACTTTGCAACAGTGTTTGTAGCGGCCAAGTGCACAACTCTCAGTGGCAAAGGAAGAGTTCAAAATTGTGTGGTTGCTTTCCCGCCCAACTTCCCAACACAAGTTGCTTCACTGCAGGAGAAACTGTAAAGGAGCCGCACTAAATTTCAAGATTCCTTTGGACACTCCTTTAATTAGATCCTTAGCATTTTTTTGGTGGTTTACTTTAAAAACCAGTCGTTATGTCAGGTTATATAGCGTCAGAAACCTTGTCATACCTCAGCCGATCGGTCGCCGGTTTCTCACTTCGGAAGCCCAGGTTCAGTCCGGTGGCAGTGCGTGTGGGATGTATGAGTGGTAATGTGGCGCAGGGGCTGGCTTTCTCTTGTCAGTTATAACTGCACGTACGATCTGCTGCCACTCGCGGACGGGCAGTGGGTCCAGTACAGGCCGCAGTTGCACACGTGTAACTTCTGACAGCATGGACACATAAACAGCTGCCAATAGTGTCACGTGTTTCTGCTAGCCTACCACAAGAAGCTGACAGAAAATTTGCATTTTATACACACAGGCCTTGCTCGATAAATGTAAAGTTACGTGACTTGGGGCACTAACATAGCCGCAGACCCACTGAACATAAAAATAAAAACATGTTAACCAGTCCTCTACAAGCTGTCATAGCAACAAAAAATTTGGCTTGCATTTTCTTAGTACCCAGTTTGAATCTCGATCGAACCCTCACAGATATTTGTTGACCTTTATGTTTGCTCTCAGTTCCCCAACACAGTTTCCAGCACAGTGAAATGAATTCGTTTTCTGACGAGCCCTATCACGGGACGAAAATACGGACGCATTTCCCCTAAGATAGGCCCGATCCATAACGCGTAACTTACCTTCACATCTGTCCTCTTTAGAGAACTCGCTTTGCCTTAAAACAGGTCACTACAGCTTGCATTAAAGTCCCTAGCGGTTTCAGATTTATGAGCACTCTCGTATATTATTCCATGCTACGTAACCCCTGCCCACAGCACTGTCACGGAGCCCGTGGATGAGCCACTCAATCAATCAATACACACACTGCTACATGCTGCACTTACAACATGTAATCCATGTGCTCGCGAGACTGGGGGTTCTCAAGGCGGCACAGTCTCCTGCAGTATGGCGCCATGCACTTTACTGGACACGTGTATGGAGGTTTCGGAGGAATTTATCGGTCTTATTCCTAAAGATGAAGACAGCGACTTTCTCCGAACAGATGTTGCCCATTTTTATTAATACTTTGTGTCATGTCGCAGGGTTATAATCTCAATCCATTTACGTCATTGCATAGACGTGCCGACGTTTAGGCAATCAGCCGCTGGTTTCTTGTACTGCTTGTACTGCCGAGGCCAAGTTTCAGTCCCAGCGTAGCGAAAGTGAGATTTATGGTTGAAAAAGCGGCACTGGGGCACGCTTTCCTCCGAGCACTTTGGCTTTCCACTGTCAGTTCGCAGTCCATCATCGCCCCAGTATTCGTGTCATAAGGTTCGTAGAGTACTCCCACTTAACGCCGCAGCACCAAGGCACTCACTTTCGCCCCACTGCTAAAACAGGCCCCAGTACCAAGTTTTCTTTTTGCACGCAGGTTTAACAGCGGGGGGGGGGGGGGGGGGGGTACACCCACGGCACATGATGCAGGCCTTCCTTTACAAATTAATTGG
>BLKM01002108.1:205394-302650 GCA_013340265.1 Coptotermes formosanus
AGATCCCACGACCGGCTTTCTGTCTCAGTTTCTGCAATATAAGTGGCACTATGCAGATGCGGTCATTAATAGCATGTCCGAATACGCTACTTTATAAACGCAGAAGTAACCCTCTAAAGCCCAGTGGTTCTAAAGCAAGGAGACTGACTCCTGCCCACAGACAGTATTTACGCGTGTCGAATGTTTTTCGGAAGAAAGCGTTATCTTTCCTCTACACGTACAGTCTCAACACTTTGGTCTTTATAACGCAGACAGAGTGTTTTCTGCAAAGCGGGACCTGGACTTTTAAATATAATTAACAGCAATTTCAGGTTTAAAAAGTAAACATCCTGTGTGACTTTAAACTTCAAGAGACCTTTTAATCCACAGCAACATTTGCAGTTGAGTGAGGTTTTGGCGTCCTCAAGGCGGTGACCTGTGAGAAATGTTGGCTTCCGGCTTCACCTTTAAAGCATACATGACCGTGTAGGAGCAGGCAGCAGTTTCTTCCCACACCGGTTAAGCGTTTCAAGAAACCAGCTGTGTCAGTTCTTCATTGCAGCTTGTCTAACAACGCTCAATCTAAACTGTACTAGCCTTGTGTAGCGTCGAAAATGGCGATAGCGACGAGTAATGAGTCGGGAGGGATGTGAGAAGCAGTGATTTCAAGTGAGACACTCCACCGCCATTTGCCTGAAGCGGCTTAGGAAAAACACGAGAAATCTGACTCAGAATTGTTGGTGTTCCCGCTGCGATTTTAAGAGGATGTCTCTCGAGTGCGGGGCAGAAACGTACCACTTGAGCCACCTTGCTGCATACATGGCGTCATAACCCAGTAGACTGCAGGGGGAAACCATCTCAAGTTTGTCGACGTATTTTCCTTACAGTCCCTCAGTTTAAACAAATTACACCCTCGCCTTAATCATTTCAAATTCAATGTACACCCAGCTACTTTACCATTAAGATGGAGGCAGCACATTCGTCGAAAATGTTCCTGTCAGGTGCGTCAAAAACCAGAAAGCCGAAGTTTGACTGCCAGCCGCAAGGGTAGCCAGTACGGCCGATGTTCCGGCGGATGGGATGTTCGCAGTTGGACACAGGCTGACTAAGTAACTGCATAGGCGCACGTAATGACAGGAAGCGAGAACATGCAGACAAAGTTCTAGCCGAAGCGGCGATGAATGCGTCAAAAATGTTTCTTTATATAGGCCACTTAAGGTATAAATGCATATAGGAAAAGAAACAAAGCAGCACAAAAGGTGGCAAATTCAGAGAGCAGAAAATACAGGAATATGTGATGACTAAATGTCAGAGTTCAGGTTTCGCAGCGATGTGGTCTTATGGGATATGACGCCGTGTAGTCTGGTGTACAAGGGGTATCAGTGTCTCGGAGGAGCGTAGCATTCGAGGCGACATCAGTCTTCAAAATGACAGAAATGTAGTACAGGGCCATTATCTTGTCTGACAACTATCGGTTTCCATTTCCTGGCAACTAGGTAGGCGTACTGACGTAGCCTACCCAACCGGCCGTCCATATGCGTGACGAAGTAGCGGCGGGAAGTGACGACCGACAATTGTCAGATAAATTATGTCCGCTGCTTTAGGACAACCTGCACCATCCTAGGCAGAAAACTCCCCGGTTTTGAGTATAGTAACATTTGGTAAATTCACCAGGAAAATTGCTGGTGAGTTTACCCCCAGGTAAGTGCGTTAGATTACAGGCACCCGTTCACACGCAGTTATTGCTCAGGCCGCTATCTGACAGTTTTCTGACGGCAGCTCAGTATTCCCCATACACATTCAGATCACCGGAAGGCAGAAAACTACCGGCCGGTTATCTTTGAACTCTGTGTGTACGGGCACCCGCCTTCCGGCCGATGTCAGGTAACCAACTGAAGGAAATCTTTCCCTCAGTTCAACAGGTTAAACAGCGCTAATTATTACACGCAATGTCTTTAGTAACGACATTCAAACGCAAATGATTTCGACTGCCACTTCTCATCATTAACGTGTTTCACAAGGAATATCGCTTTTATTTACATGGAATTTACAGGCAAGATCACAGGAAATGTACCCGCAGGGGTCTGAATAAATCCTACACTTTCCTAGCAGAGTTATATTCAAAACTGAGAGCACCGAGCTTCATGTGTTCACACAGAAAGACTCGCCACCAGCATGAGATCGCGTGTTAGCAGTTCAGTACTACCAGTTGGCGTGTTCTTGTGTGGTGTGTGTTCACCTCATCGACCTGGAACTAATGTAAGTGGCATTTCGGTGTTCATTTTCTCTCATATATGGACTCTGTACCAATTAGTAAAGCTACATGCGCATAATGTACTTTTGAGTGTTATAATCGGTTTTTCTTTCCAAACGCTCGACAGCCCCAGTGGGCCAGGGCCTCCTCACTGTCGAGGCTTCTCGATCACGCTCAGACACACCACACTCGGTAGGACCCCTCTGGACGAGTAATCGGCCCGTCGCAGAGGCCTCTACCTGACGATGCACACGACTCACAAGAGACAGACATCCATGCGTCCGGCCGGGATTCGAACCTGCAATCCCAGCAAGCGAACGGCAACAGACTCACGACTTAGACGGCGCGGGCACCGGGATCGGCATAATCGAAATAGGTCTGGGAAAAGCTGGCGGTATGTTCTTTTCAGTTAGTATCCTAGTACTGACTGCACCTGTTGGCACACCTGCTGCTTATTCTGGAGGCTCAGAATTTGACTGTCGGTCCGAAGGCGTATTTTGCTGCCTGATATGTTCAATCATTTCAAGCAAATGTTTAGCTCATGCACTGAACGGCAGTGTTGCTTGCGATGTGCTGTCGCGTTTACAATTCACAAGTCATTCTATTTGACGCTAAAAGACGTAAGCAGCCAACAAAATGTTATTATTAAATAAACCAGGAAGCAAAATGTACTTCCTTGTTGCGCTTGGTGGCTGTCTTAATTTGAAGGTGGGTTGGTGCTGAGCGCTTCTCCGTAACATAGGACTCTCAGCATACAGAGACACGTGAACTGCGTGAACCACGAAGGAAGGACAGCGAGTAACAGAAGATTATGCAAATGACTAGGAATGGCAATAGACATGATCACAGACCGTGTTATAGCGAGCCCATTTGTTCTGTCAAGAAGGGCCGACCCATAAGGTATAAATTCTATTCACAGCTGGTCTGTCTAGAAAGCTTGCTGCAGAATGTGCTTGCCCTTCTCTTCACTTAACAAATTTGTCATCACCTCTAGTCTCCACAGAACTGAAGATCGAGGTACACAAATGCACAAGACAATAACTCTGTCACTGGTTTTGTCTGCATGCGACACGTGGCACTCGCACCTAACGAGTACTCTGAGGAACCGAGCTGGCTGCCTGGAACAGTTCCGCTTCTGCGTCCCAATGCAAGAGAGAAGTGTTGAAACTCTGCCGCGGCCTCGTCTGTCTTGACTCAAGTTTTTCGTGTTTTGCCTCAGTTCCTACAAGCAAATTCCGGAAAGATACCTTTCCAACCATCGTCCGATCATGCGACGCCACGTACCCGGAGTTACTGACAGCGTCACGAAACGTACGACAGTATACATGCAAGTCAGAAGTAGCTTCCAGGGAAGAAAATAGGGCTGAGCCAACCTGTTAGGGTGCGTACCCACCAACATAGTCCAGGCGAGTCGAGTCGAGCCAAATAAGACTCTAGAGTCAAGGGGGGTGCACACAGACCGAGTCGAGTCCAGTCAGACTCTAGAGTCAAGGGGGGTGCACACAGACCGAGTCGAGTCCAGTCAGATTCTAGAGTCAAGCGGGGTGCACACCGACCGAGTCGAGTCCAGTCAGACTCTAGAGTCAAGCGGGGTGCACAGCGACCGAGTCGAGTCCAGTCAGATTCTAGAGTCAAGCGGGGTGCACACCGACCGAGTCGAGTCCAATCAGACTCTAGAGTCAAGGGGGTGCACACCGACCGAGTCGAGTCCAGTCAGATTCTAGAGTCAAGCGGGATGCACACCGACCGAGTCGAGTCCAGTCAGATTCTAGAGTCAAGCGGGATGCACACCGACCGAGTCGAGTCCAGTCAAGTCTGCGCGAATCCAGTAGCTTTTTAGTATTGTTTGAACAGTGTAGAAGAAAACATCTATTTTGTATCAGTTCTTGAAGATAAAGGGTTCCAGTAACATTATATATGTGACCTTGGCCACTAGAATAGAAAACTTTTTCTACCCACTTTGCACTTACCTTAACCCATTCTTTAAATGTAAAAAAACTTAAAGATTCAGCTAGGTATATAAGCTAAATGTAATTACCTTCCAATAAGCATACCTCAAGTAGCACATTCAGTTACTTTTATTGCTTCCTTTTTTCATGCCATCCCTTGATGATGATGATGATGATGATGATGATGATGATGATGATAATAATAATTATTATTATTACTACTACACTATACACACATTACACTATCTTTAATTTGAAGCCAGCATAAAGCTTCTTTGGTAACATTATTTCGTGCGCCAAAATTAACAGGGCATAACATAAGGCATAATAATAATAATAATAATAATAATAATAATAATAATAATAATAAAAGAGCGACACTAATAACAGTAATAAGGTTCCTCGTACCCGCGCCCGTCTCCTGTGCAATTTTTACCCAAACGCTGGCAATGTGTTCTGTTTCTATGTTCAGAATGAGAGGGATCATAGATGGCCTGGTGATCCTTAACTAAAAGAATAAACTTTTCTACGCCCATTCTCCAACGCAAAATAGCAGCCGTTACCCCTGATCACTAGAGTCTGACTGACGAAAATGGAACATGCGGCATCAAGACTCTTGACTCGGCAAGACTCGCGGAACTCGACTCGACTCGACTCTGCTGGTGGGTACACATTCCCGCGCGTAGCCATTATGAGTAAGCCAGATAGTCTCTGCCGCGTCTTTGTGAGTCTGACTGGACTCGACTCGACTCGACTGGACTCTGTTGGTGGGTGCGCACCCTTACCCGCTCCTCTGACATGCGGCGTCAGAATACATTGCCACGTAGATATTCTTAGTAGCTTCTCTCTAAAACAGTCTGTCCCGGATATTTTTGGTCAACTTGTGTTAGTCACTGCTGTATAAGAAAGTCGCTTCGAAGTTACTCACGATAGTATGGAACGGGAGGCAGTCGCGGGTTCACTGGATCCAATGGTCTCTGCGTTATCTTGTCGTCCGGGGGCTTCGGAGGCTGCGGTGGCGGCGGCAGCTGCAACAGACAGTAAGCGTTCGTGAGGTGCGGACTGTTCCTATCAAAGTACAGTACAGGTGCATACAGAAGCGACTGCAAATCGTATATCGCTGCCTGCATTCAGTCAATAGTTTTCAACTTGGGTGCGCTATTTCATTTCCGCGGAATCGAGACACGCCACTTTTCTCACAAAGTATTCTCCAGATGTATATAAGCCACACCTCGACGCCTCAGCCCGGCAGCAACATGCTGCCGTTAGCACACACCCTATGTTTACGTGCCCAGCAGCTTACTGACGCCCGCCCCACCCAACATGTTCTTCTCCTGTGCTTTACGACACACGCACAGCACCGAAACGGCAAATCTGAATTACCCTATTCTGGGGCAACGACGCATAAGCAGTGCAAATCAGGACGTTTGCTGTCTGGGGGGGGGGGGGGGGTCGAGACATACTTTGTGCCGCTGCCTGATGCGAGTTCAGTCAGCACAGCGGCTACAGTTGACTTCCACAGACACATCCGGCAGTGTCGCAGTAATATTTGCGTAGTGCACGAGTAGGCCAGGCCTACTGTTACGTGTGGCGTGCAGTGATGATGGCAGTACGGGGACGTACACGTGGACTTGGCTCGCCACAAAGGCGCGTTGGCACTTCAGCAGCCCTTGTGGCGTCGTAGAAACAAAGGCTGGGACGACTGTATTCGTGACGGTTTCACTTAAACGACAGGAAAGAATGGAACTTCGACGACCGCCATGTGTACTCTGCTGCCCGGTATTGTCAGATGCCTGTCTCAAACCATCGAAGATGTCTAAACATTTCCCGAAGCGAAATGGCGGTGATCTGGATAACCGGTCGAGGATACGAACTGATCGTCGCGGAATCCTGGAGACTTTAGAACTGCTGCTGCGTGAAAAGTCGCTGTTAGAAACATCCTGTCACGCTGCACATCTTTGTGCGAAGAAAACGAAACCTTGCAAAGCAGCAAGGAATTTTTGAAACACCGTGCATTGGAAATAGCGAAAATAGTACTGGGACCAGGCGCACAAAAGACGCTTCATCAGGTACCTTTGTCAGACAACAGGTCCCTTCCAGAATTATTCAGATCAGCCAGGATGCCTTGAGGGAAGTTACTGAGGATATCAAGCGTAGTCGCAGACCGGATGTTCAGCTGAATCAGTCCAGTGACGCTGGCTGGCTGGCTGGCTGGCTGGCGTTTGTGCGGTACGTAAACGAGATCAATTTTAGAAGAATTCTTGTTCTGTGAAACACCGCAATTAACTACGAAACAAATCGATGTATTAAATCTCGTAAACTTCGTCTAAAGCGTAAAATAAGTCATGGCGTCTGTGGATCAATTTGCGCGAGTGCAGCCCCCGCTACGCTGGGGGTAAATTCAGGATGTGTTGCCACTGTAAAGAAAATCATATCTCAGTTCACAATCACGTACTTGTATTCTTGTTGCAATCTCGCCCATTTGTTGCGGTCTCTACCTGTGTCTACAGCGGCGAAACATAGTGGACATTAAACAGTATCAGGAGACGTACTTTAAATAATCGTCTCCCGGCTGTTTTATAGCCGGGAGGGGGGGGGGGGGGGCAAATGGTGCCGAGCACACTGTGCCACTTTGGCATGTTGCAGTGAGGTGGCGTTTCTGTAGCCAAATTTTTACTCGTGTCTTTGAAGTACGGGAAGAAATGTCATTTTCTATGCGTAAGGGCGGGGGGCTGCTGATGAAGTCTGCGGCTTACCGATTCCGTCCTTCCTCATTATTATTATTTTTCTCCGATCGCGCCACTGTGCCGTAGCGTTCGTACCCCTGAAGGGCCCCGGCGGACAGCCGGTGACGACGGAAGATGGCCGTTCTAGTTTTATTTCTAGCAGATTCAAGTGCGCCGGTTTATGACGGCTACCTGCGGGCGAGCGAGGCGCTGTGGAAGCCATTGATGGGGGGATTACTATGCCATTGCCTGACCGCGTACACTCAGTTCACATATATAAACTACAGTACTCTAGCCCACCAGGACAGAAGGCATCACGAAATGTTGCCGAGTCGGAGCTGGTGCAGCCACTTGCATTCGTCGGTCTGCCACAGGGAACAAAAGCCGACACCTCCATCCCCCCCCCTCCTTTAACCGAAAATTTACGGACTCGCTGACCATTCGCAGTTTAACAACTGCTCATTCCTTCATCAGACAGCTCTTACCTCGTGTGAACAACAGCACGGCTATGACGTAGATCTTACATTTTATTTTCCGGCGTCTTCCAGACCTCTCACACACTGCCAGCACTAAAAACGGCTGCATACGGAATGCTCCGAAGTCCCTCTGATCTGCCCCGCTTGCGCAGGTGAAAAGACTTGTGGTCGGAAACTAAAGAGGCAAACTGATTTGCTGTTGCTGTGCACTGGATCAGCAGTGACTGGACCTTCCGCGTCGAATATGTAAAAATAAACTTAAGTTTACACTAATGTATGTAACCCCGATACTCAGTAAACTGAAACCCTTGGAAATGCTGGATTTATCCGTTGCCTAGCGTACTTACACAGCCACGCCAGGCACTGGGATGAACAAGGCAACGATTGGAGGAGAGTTACGACCTGCTAGTCTACACTACACGTATGGATAAAGCGTGGTTGGGCAAGAAATTGCACAAACTTTTTTCTTAAAGAAATAGATGTTCCGGAAAATGAATGACCATGGCAAGTGAAGTGACAAGGCCTTCAGAACAGCTGAGTGACTGTCCCAAGCACTTCGATATTGCAAGGTTAGGCGTAAGTGCATACTCGAGCCGTTTCTTTTTAACATAGATTCCATCAACGATACTGATTTGATTAAAGATTCTGTCACCAAAGTGCGATACAGTGGGCGAAAGAAACGGAAGTTTCAGAATTTCTGGTTTTCTCAAATAGCGCCGTTCCCACAACTGGCGAAGGGAGCGCTGCAGAGCTGTGCCATTTACGGGAACGCCGCCTGCTTGGGTGAGATAGGACATTCATCACTGGAACAGTTTACAACAAAACCAAAGGTCATAATCCGCTTAAACGTGAGTGCTGACATGCGTATGGCTATTTCAGAGAAGCGCCTTCTTCGTCAAATGTCTTGGAACACAACCAACGGGTCGCTTAGCCGATACTCTTAATTAAATGTGCAGTCTCTGTATTCTTCACACCGCGCTTCTTATCGCAGATAAATGAACACCAACCAGTGCACAAAAATGGAAGAGTTTTTGTTAAAACTGCACGAACCCCTGCATATGTTTCGACATAAGTGTCATCTTCAGGGGGTTATGACTGGTGTGTAAGTGCTAAGTGATACTCTCTGAAGATGACATTTATGTCGAAACATGTATCCTATAGGGGTTCGTGCAGTTTTAACAAAAACTGTTCCATTTTTGTGCACTGGTTGGTGTTCATTCAGCTAAATGTGCAGTGTCTCATCTGTTCTTAATTGCATCGAACAATTAAATATTTATTTTTGCCTCCGTCGTATAGTTGTGCTGCGTCATACGTTTAAAAATCTGACCAACTTGAAAGATTCTTGAAGAGGACTGGGAACATATTTGAAAACAAAGGTGGTGCGACCTGCAGTAAAGTTTAAGAACCACTGCATAAATTTTGATATAAGAAATCAAAGTTTAATAATTTTATGCGCTGTACGTAATCGTAAAGCATAACACAGCACGTTGTGCAGTGATTTTGTAATCTACCTTGTTGAATAAAGCCTTCATTACATAAATTCCCCTTACGTGTGACTGATGCAGTGTCACGTTCCGACTAACTACTCATAATGAAGTTCACCAGGTGTTGCATTAATTGTACGTAATGTTGTTGCTGCAACTTACAGTTCAGTGCTCGTGATGACATAAAGGTTACGGGGTGCACAACATCGGTAACGTAGCGTTAAACTTACACCATTTTGATGTAAAGTTTTAGATTTTTAATTCTTTGAGTTACACGCTTCTAAAGTACAATGTTATTTTTATTTCCGTGGTTTGTTGGTAAAGTTTTCCGATTTTTTATTACGTTTGCAGTACTGTTTCATTCTTACTGGCTGTTTGATGTACTGCGTCACGTCTATGATCTTTGACATACTTTGTGACGGAGTTTGGGTCATGATTGTCATTATTTTAGTACAGTTTCATCTATGAAACATATCCCGGGACTAGGACAGGAATTTTGTCCAGTCTTCGCATATCGCTGGATTTTCTCTAACCTAATCCAAAGACGGCAGAATCTGGACCAACAGCGGGTAGGAACGATCGATCACCTTATCGCATGCCGTGACACTCTTCACCACTCTGGTGGGGAGGCATTGCTAACATCAGTTTAACAGGAAAGCAATGCATGATACGATGTTTCTCATCTATTTTCGTCGTCGCATTTCTATATGCACGTAGCACCTCTCACCTCTTCTGTGGCAGACAGAAAGTTTGCTTAGGCTCTTCAATAAAGAGAAATGTTATACAGTAAATCGGTTCCAGAAGTTAGAAAAACTGATGTGCTATATAGCAAGGCCGGGAGTCGGGATTGGCTTCTACTGGGAGGGGACATGATGCAGGCTTTCCTTTACACATTCATGCAGTGGAACAGAACAATACACAGTCCGTCGCTCACAACTCCAAACTTTATAGTTAATCATCGTTTCTTACAACATATTTCGACCTTAATAACTGCCATCATCAGGTACAACAATTTAAAAACACCTTGAGGAAAACAGCTGTGTTCAAACGTTAGGTGGAGAATAAGAGACACCTCGTTCTTTATAAACAAAATTCAAATTAAAATGGCGAGTTTCCAAAACGACTCATGTCTTAAAGTAGCCGAAAGTTTTATAAAATATTTTGCTAAATTATATTGCTAAAAAATGCGGCCAGCACTCCTGCCTACGAGCTGCGTACTTCGAAATGCGGCCAGCACTCCTGCCTACGAGCTGCGTACTTCGAAATATTTTTAAATTGTATTCAACTTGCTTCTCCGTTTTTTACGCAAAACTCACACAGTTTACAAGCAGCGGTTCCCTTATATGGATTTCTGTGCTGTTCTTTAAGTTCCTAGAAAGTTAAAAGTTAACAGTTTAAGAGCTGTCCAGCAGTTTAAGAGCCGTCCAGCAGTAGCACTAGTGATATTGTTATATATAAGAAAGACAGGAAAAGGGATTCCTACGTCTGCAGATGTCTGTATGTATGTATGTATGTACATTAGCGCTGATATGGCTCGCTTCTTACAAGCACCAGCATGTGAAAATTAATGAACGAAGCCTCGGTCATCACTTCAGTCGTGTGTGGCACATGTTGTACTGGGGGACGATTAAGTATAAAAATTTGGGTTCTGAAAGAAGAGCTGTGTTACTGCGTTTCACTGACATCCTGTGGTTTGGTAGGCAACTGCTGGCTTCGTCTTCTATCCTGAAGATAGAAGCAACATGTGTATCTGAAACGTCAGAATCTGCTGGCGGCACTATACCGCAGCCAATTCAAAGCACAGTAATATTCATGTTTACGTACCATTGCTATCGCTTCTGGACTGAGCCGCTAATTACAGCAGAACACGAGATATACGTTTTGTATCACAAGGGATTTTGAAAACGAATATACAATGCTTTTTGTGTGAGATATTTAGGAAAATAACACATTTTTGAGCTTTGAGATGAAGAACACAACTTAATATTTTGTGGGACGTAACTTAACCGTCTGAAGATAGAAGTTCATCTCAATTACGTAAAAGACTCAGTTCGTACCTCACAAAGAACCCAAACCTTGTCCATTACAAAGACCAGTCATGTAGGCTATTTAGGGAAATAATCACTTTTTATTGTGAGAATCATGCGAAATACACAAACACGGTGTGGGGGCAGAACGTAGTTTCTCCATACTACGTGCTTGTCTATTGAAGGCGGCTTCGAGCTGTCAAGAATCAGACTAATTTTTCTCACTTTTTCAGGACGCCTCATTTCTAATTATTACCTTTCGTTATGCTCAGGACTACTACTGCAGGACGAAACTTGGAGTCATGTTTCATCTAAAACCTCCGTTGGAAGTACGGGAACGACTGTGAAGGTTTTAACAAAGCACTCTTGTTAATACCGGCTTTACAAATGCTGACCTGATGGAAGAGGGAATTTAAAAGACCCGTAACGTTTGTGCAGTACACGTCACATCCACCTGCTACACCATTAGAGCTGCAGAATTCCAAAGGCAGTAAGACAGGCTTCAAATATTTGACATGGCGGTGTAGATGTCAAGGTCATTTTTGTACTGACGCTTCGGTGGCTATCGGGAAGTCTCTAATAAGTTATGGCTCATAGATAATGCGGGAGAGTTTTTCAAGAACACGAAGAATCGGTAGTTTTTAAGAAAAGAACGATAAGATGGTAGGAGTAATGACGGCCTTAGGTACCTGTGAATCAGTGCTTTAGCAATCACGATCTGTTCCGAAGAGAGTTACATAGCGCGCATGTGCAGTGGAAGCGTGATTTTAGTGTGTCCGTCGACGGATACGATGCACAAAAGTGGATCACTGGAGGGGCTATCAATACAAACCGTAGCTGAAACAGGGAAATGCCAAATTCCCTATTGAATGTTCAACAGATATTTGACTAGTGCCTAAATTACACAAAAGAAACGTTGGTCGTTTGCATTTGGACTACTTCCTTCTTTCATTCCCCTTGCAGTTGTGGAAACAAAATGACTGTTGAGATTGTAGCCATTCTTATGAGCAGGCGCAACAAAAATGTTTTCCCTTTTTGCAAAAATCCTCCGTTTTCCGAGTATATTAATTTGATGTTGAGTTTGGAAGGTCTAATTCCTTTTGTCATGCGAGTGACCTTTCCCTGCGCAGTGCAGTTGATAGTAACGGTTGCCTGTTACCTCTTACAAAACTACAAGATGTGCAACTACAAGATGTGCACGGAACACACACAGGTTCAGAACGAGCAGGCCGTCAATAAAATACTGACGATAAAGGAGGTTGCACCACCATCCTGCAAAATAAGGGGGGGGGGGGGATTTTCCATGACGCACTTGCGGCACACCATACTACAGATTTAATACCACGAAACGGCAACTTGTGCTTTGATGTGGCATTACCTGCTGACAAGTGTCTGCTGGGCGGGGTATTAACGTGACCGTGTAAGTGATCTCACCTGCAAAACACACGAGCAGTGAATCAACTTCACCTCTGCACGTTGCTTCGCAAAGCCAGTTAGAGCTAATAAGCCGCACTCCCGCAGTACATGTGCTGCGACACGTTTTATACGATTTATTCCCTTTATAGGTTTCGCCGTAACACCCTCTCTGTCGCGCTGCATCATATTCACTGACAACAGTCCACTTCTCCTGCCCACAGCTTATGAAACTCGATTCTTCCGAAGTGCTGCCGCTAGGCCTGATTAAACCCTTAATAGAATTCGCAGCTTCCGAACTACCGGACGTCAGCCCTACACGGCCACTGTGCTAGTTACGTGTGTGGTTTCCGCATTGAACTGAATTTCCTGCGGTAAGTGTACGCAGTTTCGGTGCGCCCAGTGTGCGTCACCTGAAGTGCAGCCCAAATGTGCGTCAGCGCAACAGACCTTGTGTATTTGCTTTTTAACCACGCCGCGTGTTTTGACGCTCTCGTGCCATCTTCTGGCTGGCGTGTTAACAAATTATTATTGACCTAATGAAGTTTGATAAGTCATAAAAGAGTACAGGTTAAAGTCATGCAGCGCGTAAACTTTGAGGCACAACTGGTTACTGCAGGAGTCAGAACTATAAAATACAGTCTACGGATTTTGTGGGGCAATAAAGTGCTCTTGTCTTTGTGAGGCCGTTTCAGTTGTCTACAATATATACCGGTACACACATACACTGTCTACAATATATACCGGTACACACATACACTGTCTACAATATATACCGGTACACACATACACTGTCTACAATATATACCGGTACACACATACACTGTCTACAATATATACCGGTACATACATACACTGTCTACAACATATACAGGTACACACATACACTGTCTACAATATATACCGGTACACACATACACTGTCTACAATATATACCGGTACCCACATACACTGTCTACAATATATACCGGTACACACATACACTGTCTACAATATATACCGGTACCCACATACACTGTCTACAATATATACCGGTACACACATACACTATCATAGCTGATCGTCGCGCTGAGGTGTGTCTGTTGTGCTGTGCACATCCACATGTTTATATTGTGTTGCAGGTTATTTCTTAAGGTACGCTGATTACCTCTTGTCTGTGTTTTCGGTATTCATTAATGAGTTTCCTCCTTATGCCTTCTTGCTTAATGGCTGTTTTAATCATTTTATTCTGTGCTTGAAACACGCAGTAACATCTTTACGGCTTGTGCCGGTTTTCCCAAAAATGATGTCGAGAAATGCACAAATTCCTTGTTGCCTGTTACACACCGGTAGGTACCTGCCCATCGGTGTAGAGTCTCGCACTGGTGATGCTGCTTCATAAGACAGTTCAGTACAGCGAACTCCAATGGCCCACAATAGTGCCGAAATTGCTCTACTCATTCACTCACATGTGACGGCTTGTCAGGTTCAGCTGATGTCTAACATAGGACTGAAGGCCAACCCAACTCTCGGTGCTGTGCGATGTTTTCTGTTTCGAACCAGTACCTGTCACGTACAGTGACACCTGTCTGTGCTACAGTTAAAGATCAGACTCTACCTGAGATTAGTTAGGCACAGCACCATTAAGGTATGTTGAGTACAGGAGTAGCTCCATGCGGTGTTAACCTCGGTCGTGGATGGACGTGACCCTTCTGTTGTGTTCCCGGAAAAGGAACCCCGGTGGTGGTTGGTGCCCGAAACAGGTCTGCACGTTTTGACGAGGCGAAACTCCTTTTTAGCTCCCGCAAATCTAACACTAACTACGCGGTCTTCCCAGCCGGTGGGCCAGTCACCCAACCGACAGAGCTGTCCCCGGCCCTTGCCTGCTGCAGGCCAGTCACTCAACCGACAGAGCCGTCCCCGGCCCTTGCCTGCTACAGTTAAGTCACATGCGTTGCTGTTTCGAACACAGGCACTTCGGTCTCCAAATCAGTTTTTCGGTTTTCAGTTTAACGGATCTGTAACTCAGAAAGGTTGTTATTAACGTCGCATTTATCGTGGCCGGTGTGTGCCAAGGGAATGCGGTCTGCAGTTGCTGCAGGAAGTCATTTGTTCCCCAGGTTTCTGCTGATGCCTGCAGAAACAACGTCGGGAAGAATAAGATTACTTTGAGGGGACCCTCAGCGTGCCGGCCTCTTCGCTGGTTGGGCTGTAACATCGAGGGCGCATTTCAGATTATACAATATGGCACACGAATCGGAACAGTACGAGAGGGTCGCGATTTTATTGACACTACAGCCACGGGCATCTCGAATCTTGCATGCCTGGTGATAACTTCAATTGGATTTTCTGTAAACGCATTCCGTTACTTTACACAGCGTAACAGAACATATCGGTCAAGTGTTTAACGCTTCTGCTTTCCGTTAGGCACGTCTTCGGTTGAACTGTCTCGGGCTGAAGCCTCAGCCAGGACCCTTGTTATTCTGACAGGTTTTGCGGTCCGCCATGCAAACACCAGAACAACAGCTTACAGTGCGATTAGGACTGCGAACTTCCGTTCCAGTGCCATTGCCAGATCTCGCAGTAACGGGACAGTTGCGCTGCGTGCGCGGATGGACGAAGAATGAGTTGGAAAGTGTGGAAGAACCAGAATATTCCTGGATGATCTGAGGAGAAACACGAAAATCCTGTCAGGATATCCGGTCTCCATTTCGAGATGTGATACCGAAATTTTCGGTTACGAAGCACGAACTGTGCCCAGCCAGTGAGCACGTTAGCTGCGGCATGTTATTACATTGGGATGTTAACAGTTCATACTTTGGAACATGGAGTTGCGGTGGATTGTATCCCAGACTGCGTGATCGCGTGCACCAAAGACTGGCGGTACTTGCCTTTAAGAGTGTCGCTGAAAATCCGTGCCCTGTAAAGCAGCCATCGTGTTATCGGTAGCCCGTGCACACTCCTGTGACATGAAAACTTAATATGATTTTACGAGCGAGTGCTTTCGTAAGCAACTCGAGTGTTTCACAGAGGACACTCAGACCTCTCTCTATCACGTGACCTTGCTTGCACACTCGCCTCGCGACGCGCTGTAATTAGTTTCGGCAACGTATTTAATTGAATCAGTTCTGAAGTGCAGCGCTTCGCGAATGGATAGAAAAGTCTGCTGTCGCCACGTATCGCTTGTGTACTAAGAAGGGCGCAGTCTGGTTTGTCACAGATGAAGGTCACTGCTTTCCGGTATGTGACGCCGTGTATTTGGTCAGCGATTCGAAAGAACATATTGCCAGCACTGCTGCGGTGCAAGTGTCATCCCCCCGAGAATCTCAGCCACTTCGTATCCCTCTGTGTGGACGATATTCTCTAAACGCCTGCAAATTTGCAGGCTTCCGCTCTGTTTTGCGAGGCTTACTCTTCTACCCTGAAGATGGAGGCAGAATGTTGCTTCGAACATTTTGTGACACTCTAGTTCTTACCTTACCGACATCGCACGGTTTGTGCATTACCGAATGCTGCTTATATTGGTAACCGCTGTCTTCGTGAGAACCATACACACCCCATCAGGTGGTAAGCGTATTAACCACTGTGTTAAAATGTTAAAACATATACGTGAATCACAGAACTTGACAGGATACACAGAAGTTACCGCTTCTTTGGCGGTAACTGTGTAGCACATATTGTTACCCATCTTAAGTATTTGAATTTGTTCGTTAAAGATCGGGGTTACTCCCACTGCAGTAAGTATACAGGCATATACCGGTTGATTTTAAACTAGCAATTAACACACGCGTTGTTGCGCAATGCGATTATTCGCTGGTTTCAAATACCATTGACTTTAATTAAATGTAGCCTTGCGATATACGCAACTGTTTAGATTCGGTTCGCCACTGTCGTACCTTAGAAGTGCGTGATTCACATACAGGCTGAGGACGGAAGAAACACGCGCGATGCACACAACTGTTGACCTTTGAACTGCTGTGTTAATTTCTGTACTACCAGCTGCGACAGGCCTAGATACACAAAGCTTCTTTTTACCTACAAAATGTGTGTGTCTTGTGACTGTGACGGTTAACAGTCATTCCTTTCGCAAACAGCATTAAATGTTTCGTTTCGTAACAGCAAGCAGTGTGTTTTCTGTTAGGTGGGGACTAGGTCTTTAAATATACAGGGAGTATCTTCGTTATCGCCGAACTACTCGTGGCAGAGCGGGCTGCGTACCGGCCGATTATGCCGCCCGTCCTGCAGTTCTGAATCCGGCGAGGAAAAGTTCTGTGGTTTAGACTAATTTTGATTTTCACAGGATTAACTCCGACCCTGAAATGTAAGTTATCGAACATATCGCAGGTCTGATGTAGCTGTGAGACACAGAGAGCTCGTCCTGGTGGAGGCATGCGCACGCTCGGCACAGCTGTTTGTATGCATGATCTGCACAGTTGTAACAGCTGCCATGCCTGCAACTGCCTACAGTCAGTGCTCTTAACATCACAGCACTGTAAACACACGGTTATTAATTTTGTGTATTTTAGAATTTCAGTGTGTAATATTTTAACCACTCGTATAAAGGCAACACAATAACTAACTGGCGTGTTGGATCGGATTCCTTTGTACTGAACGGCCTCCTGAGGATGGCATCTCGGTGCCGAAACATGGAGAAGTTTTATAGTGGCTCATGCATGTATTTTATTCAGTGCCAGATTTGGCTGATGTGATAACCAGTCCCATTATGTGTTTGCTTGTTCATAATGAAGCAACAAAACACAGTGCATCTTTATAAATTACGCTTTGTCGAAAATTGAAAATAACATGGCGTCTGAGCGAAACACAAATTTCATTCTGACTATTATGGAGGTAGCTGGAAATGTGGTTCCGGACTGTATATGCGGGAATGAAGTGTCTGTCTCAGGGTTTGTGCACAAAATTGCACTTCTTGGAACTCAGTACCGAGGGACACGTGGGCGCGCGATAGAACAGTAATTTACATCAATTTTCATTTACACTTTGCATTGCTTTTGAAGTCAAAAGAAGCGTCAAGGCAAACAGGCGGTCATTAGTAGGCAGTAACCCAAAGAAGGTCCTCCTTATTGCGAAGACTTCGTTCAAAGACGCTGTCTTGAAGCATGCCGTCGTGCATGGGTATGTGCATGTGGATCCCAAGGGGCAGACCACTTGCTGACAATCTCACAGTCGCTGAACTGGTGAAGAAATACTCAAATCCTCCCGCTTGTAAAACCTTGCAATTTATTACCGTGCTTACAAGAGCCCACCAACTGCGAATCAGATAAATACAGTACACACTCTCCAATCCTACTGCTGTAAGATACACTTCAATATTATCATATCATCTGCGTCTTGATGCCTCACGTTTCTACTTCAGGTTTTTCTTTTGAGTTCTTCTATACACTTTTATTTCCCTTTGCCTTCTACATAGCACGTCCATCTTGTCCTCCGTTTGGGGAAGGCCTTCTGGCTTGAACTGTTATCATCATCATCATCATCATCATCATTGCGTACTCTATATGGCAACGAGTAAGTGGGGCTTTTTCCACAGGAGTAAAGCGGCCAACGCGTGACGCTAATCACCCACCTCCATGCAGTACCGAGGTGAACAATGAGCGGAGCCGTACCTCCAATTCCTACATACCTTTGTGGTGTTCACAGGTGCGACTTTACTTAGCTGTTATCTCATTTGTGTTTGTTGTTGTGTAATCTCGTTTCTGAGAATTTTGACACCGCCGATCGCTACCCTGCGAATACTGACCGTCACTGCCTCACAGTCACGGCCGTCGTCGGAAACAGACTGTATGTCCGGTGTCAAGGAATAGGCCTGCTGGATTTTCTCAACACGCGTTGAAAACAGTAATCTGTTTTTTGTCTAAAATTTGGCGGTCCGGCGAGGAAAGGTGCTCAGTTTGGTAAGTATGGTAGGCCCGTAGCGTGCGCTGATGTAGGAAACCATTTGCTAGTAAGTTGTTCCAGAGAAGCAAAATGGACGTCGTTTGCCGCAGTTCATGTGACTCGCGTTACATTTATACGTTAAGTACAGCGAGACTGCCTGAAATGTGACGCCATCCACCCGTAAAACTGTATCTTGTGCATCTAGCAGGCCTGGACCGTGTGGTCGACTGCTAATTGTGCGCACCGCACACGGTAAAGTGCGAGCAGCTCTCTAGCATTGCAATTAATTAATGAGTTGTTATACAAACAGCATTCGTGATTCTAATTGGCCAGCTGTGCACATCATGTAACTAGCAGAGAACAAATTCGAAAAGCTGCGTTATTAATGAATGTGAAATTGATGTGATGTAATTTTAAACAAGAGGGGCAATGTACGTAGGCTACAGATTAAGCGTAAAGCGCGTTCGCATAACCACTGCCGTGGAAGAGCAATAGGTATTAAATGTTACGAGTGTATGCTTGTAACGTCAATTACCCAGCATGCAAAGCGCATGCGCCATACGCCGTATTATATTGTCATCTGTGGCCTGTCCGGCTGTACCATATTTGTCGACATTATCTCACAAACTGCAGGATTTTCGGGAAAGAAAAATGATTTAACATAAAATGTGTTTTGATTTTTTTACAACTTTTGTCTTAAACTTTTCTCATTCTGAGAAGAATTCGGCAAGATATTATCATAATGTGCACAGGTCTTCACGTAAAGTACCCGTTATTCTCCTCAAATTTCAATGAAACTTGAATTTTCTCAACAGATTTCCGAAAATTGTTTAAACATAATATTTCATGAGAATTCCTCCAGTGGGAACCGAGTTGCGCCATGCGGACGGACGGACGGACAGACATGACGACGCTCATAGTCACTTTTCGCAATTTTGCGTACGAGCCTAAAATGGGGTAAAATCTTCCGCACAGTCGCAGTTTAAGAAAAGCAAGTTTCCACTACCTCGTGAAGAAGTGTTTCGGTGCACTTGGCAGGTAGCATATGCATAACATAGCGAGCAACAGCTTGTGCCACGCAGACAATTGAAAGTGTGTTCAAGAAAGTGAACGAAGCTACAGGAACGAAGGAAGGAAGTTGGTGTAGGTCAATTGCGAACCTCTGGAGCAACGTGCCACAGCTTCTCTGAACTAAGCGAGTGGGTGAACAGCGGACCTCGCGCGTTTTCAGAGTCACTTCTGTACTGCGCATGCTTCTGTACTGCGCATACTTCAGCTGCGACGCTATAACTTTGGATCCAGAACGGAAGCTCTAAGCTTTGGTGCCCCCTGACGACGATGCGTTGAACACCGAAACATGTAGGGGTGACGTTAATACAAGCATGTAATTGTAAGCACTGTGCATAATTGTTGGTTTGTCTTAGCTGCATATACAGTGTTAAAAATAATGACAACTGTACACATGAAAATGTGACGCTGACACATTCTTGAATAAAATGCACTGATGTGCCACTCTTGATACTGTGATACGGTGCGACATGCACAGAACTGTACAGTGTCGAAGTTTTCGACGCCGAATCAAGTCCGTGCGTCGTGTACTGCTGTGTTTGTTCTGCACACAACACGGTATCAACAGCGGCACACCAATGAAGAATGTGTCAGCATCACACATTTGTATTCATAGCTGTCGTTTTTAACATTGCACATGCAAATTGGATGTGTTAATTCCACATTCCTTTGCACTGATGTCTCCCTGAGGACGGCGCTGTGTCGCTGACATATGTAGGAGAGTTCGTGTGTGTGGGTGGTGTGTGATTTTATACACACTGTGTGTGTCTGTCGGTGTGTGGATGGGTGCACTCACAGTGCGCGCAACGGATAACACTAAATTAGAGCACTGATTAGCCGATAGACATTAGGCATGCTTCTTCCTTTACAAATTGGAGGGACAGATGATTCAGTACAGTCGGTAAGTGACGAACAGATCGACGGCTGTGTTGGAGTGCGACGTCCGGTGGAGGCAGACACTTCTCTCCACATGATTCACAAAGGCCGTAACGGCTGCTGTGTCGCCTGTACAGTGCACACCGAAGGAGCCTTCCTCGTGGGTGAAGCGGCCGCAGCGTGAAACTGACTACTGACTTCAAACAAGTGGTGAAGTGAAGAATGTATGGAGCCACAATTCTACTCCCCAGTGTCTTCACAGCGTGGCGTTTGATGAAGTGCTTCATTCACGGACAGTGCTTCTATTGGAGAGCACCTGTAAGTGACTTCTAACGTAGCGGTGAGTTCATTTCATCAGCAGAAGGAAGGCACGGGCCACCGCGCACACGTGTTTGTCCCTGTGGGCCATGTTGACATGAACGCAGCACGGGTGGTTCACTTGTGGTACTTGTGATTATGGGGTAAAGTCGTTACAGTGGGCTCAGGCGTTAGTCGTGGTCCTTTCATTGCGCGGGCCGGGGTTCAATCCCGTGCCATGTTATGTGGGATTCGCGGTGGACACAGTGACAATAGGAGAGGTTTCTTCTTTCCCTCTCAGCATCACTCCGCCCAGGACGTTTATTCATCTGTCACAGACGCTGTATATTCTAACAGCTGACAGCGTCGTTAAACGACACACGTTAAACACGTGCACAGTGCAGGCTGTTACTCGACTGCGGAAACAAACTGCAGCTGGTGACAGTGCGATGGTAGGATCGGATTCCAGCCTCCCAGATTGCCTGCCGTCTTTCTAAGAGACGGTCGTGTGTAGGTGGCGTGCCTTCGTGCGAGACAGTCCTTCTTGAGAAGCTAACAGTCGCTCATCGCATCAAGAAATAGTTGCATTTAGTGGACTCGTAAGCTTCCTACCGCGCTCACAAGAGCCGACCACTAGTCCTTATACACAGCCAGATTAATCCAATCTACAGTCATCCTGTTTCTTAAATAAAAATTGAAGCGCCCTCCTCTTCATACACGGCTCGCTGTTGCAGGCACTTCTCCTCTCTCCACATTTTTAAGCATGCTGTGGCCCCCCCCCCCCCACTTGCACCGATCACAAAACCAGCAGTTCCCTGTGATCAGCACACATTCACTGATCATGTCCACACTCCTCTCACTTTCTCCCTCTACGTTCTAAATACTGTATTCCCCTCAGCGTCCTCGTCTCAAAGCACCCCCCCCCCCCAGTCTCTGTTCTTCACTGACAGCCGACGCACCTTCTACGTGTTCACGGGGCTCGGCACGCCGGCCATCCTGCCTGATTGTTTCTGCCGTTCTTCTCGCCTCCTCGAAGCCAATGATGGGACAGCACTTTAGCTAGGCCAAGGACACTTCCACATCGTTTCCCATTTATTCGTTAATCATTCTATCATTTCGCGCTGTATAGCCTCAGCTACTCAGGCCGTTGCTAAATAAACCATGAGTTACATAAGTAACAGTCTACTTTCGCCTGAATAGGATAGACCAGTTGTGTGGCATGCGCTATGCAAGCGGACCGAACATGGCAAATGGCTACTGCTAGCCTTCGAGAGAGATCCGTACAAGCACAGAAGAAAGGACCAGTTCGAAGTAAGGTGCAGGTCCTTTCCGCACAGATCGCCGAAACTTTGGTACACTTTGTCGTTGTGCAGTATGCTTATAAGTCAGCGCACTGACACTGTGCTTCGCGCGTGTCTCAGGTACCTTCTTCGTGACTGAACTGCTCTTCAGACGTCACATTTCTTACTGCGGCAGCAGGCTGAATGAAGTATGCAACACTTAAATGAACACATGATTAACGCAAGCAGGACGGTGACACACGAAGTAAAGAAAACGTTTAGAAGGAAGATATTTTTACTCGACCGTCGTGCTGCACGGAGAACGAAAATTCAAGTCATAAAATATTTTAGTTTTATCAAATTACGCAGCACAGTTAAAGAGCGGCATTATAAAAATAATTAAGTTTTTGTGTTCCTGACACCAACTTAAACAAACTTCGCGTGCGGCTTTACTTTGTGTGAAGGTCTGCTTTGTAGAAACGGTTGTTGGCAGGATTCCCCGTTCGCTGCTGCTAACTCTGAAGTAGCCCTAAAACCCGTAATCCCTTACAGCAGACCAGTAACAGCCGAACATCTAGCGCGTACCTCACAACAAGCAAAGTGCTCGTGTAAAGAACAAAACGGATAATGCATTTTAGGGATATAGAGTCGCTTTTCTGCGAGAGTCATATGAAACGCATGAATGAAACCTTTGGTAAAATACAGAAATTATGATTTTTCTGCCACTTACACACTGTGTTTTATGTGCTTTAAGTTGTTGAGGGTGTTGTTTTGTGACAATATTGGCAAAAAATAAAATGCAAAAATATCTCGTTAGTAACGTTAACCTTGGTAAAATATAAACATTTGTCACGTCAAAAACAGCATTCGGTGTCGCCTTAACCCCTGTAAAAACTCATTCCATCACAGACACAACAGACGGAAAGATACATTGCAGACGAAAATGTAGTATATCTTTTCAACAGAAGATTTAACAAGAATGGGTAGACTTCCGAAACTTCTTCTAGAAGCTGACGTCACGCCATCTTCTTATCGCGCGGACGTGCGCACATATAAGCAATGAAGAAACTGCTCTTGGGTTGTCGAACGCTGCACAAACAGTCCGAGAGTGTCCCAATGTAATTACACTGTGGGTCACTGCACAGTGGTGCAAACTGGCGGTAACATGCTGACTTGACACTCTGCTACTGTTATACGTATCAACTGCTGTGCGTCAACATCGCAGCGGCTCCCGATGGCCGCCTTTCGGGTCACAGCACGCAGTGGCAGTAGTGCCGAGCTACGTTATGTGCAAAATATTAGCTGTGTTCTGCTGACTTGCAGTGACGCCGCCATGCAAACACCTGTCATTTAACTGCACGTAGTTGAACCTTGTCTACCGACAGGTGTAGACAGGGCAACTGTGAAAGAACTGAATGGGGCATAGCCTTTTAAAAAATGCGAGGATTTAGGCTACCTGGAGTGTGGGGCATTAGTAGGCTGCAGGCACATTCATATTTTAACACAAAACAAAAACGCCGATCCCAGTGGCCGCGCGGTCCAAGGCGTGGGTCTGCGGCCGAGCGCTTGCTGGGATCGTGGGTTCGAATCCCACCGGGGGTATGGATGTTTGTCTTGTACAGTGTTTGTGTTGTCAGGTAGAGGTCTCTGCGACTGGCCGATCCCTCGTCCAAAGGAGTCCTACCGACTGTGGTGTGTGTTTGAGTGTGATCAAGTAAAAAATAAAAAAAACCGCTACACCTGCTGTGAACAGGTAGAAGAGAGAAGGACTGCACAAAAAACAAAACGAAAACAACATTTTAATTACACTACAAAACAAATGATAATATTACACTAACAGTAATATTACTGTGACGCCGTATTGTTTTGTAGAAGTTTTACGTTTCGCAGGAGGAGACTATATCCTCCTTCAGAGTACAAGAATGTAATGAGATCCTACAGCAACATACCTGCTGCAGAGCGTCACTTGCAACAGAGGGTAGGCTTCGTCCGCATCAGCACTGTTACGGGACACTGATGTGAATATTGTGATAGAACCTGCTGGGATGTGTCCAGTTGACAAGGAACACATATGCGATAAAGTCTGTACGAAGGACTTCAACACAGTAGCTAGGGAGGTGCATAAACTGCATAACGCACATGCATATATACAAAGTGCGACTGTTAGCTAAAATTACAGCCGCGTGCAGCACCATTAGACTCTTTTTCTGACGCCTGTAATCGTAACAAAGGCTGACGCAGTGTGTGACGCCGTGCAGACGGAGACAAATTTGCGTCAGTCTTCGTTGTATAAATATTCTGCCTTAAAGAGGGAGGCAGTATGCCCGGCGTCGCGTCGAAAACGTCAGTGCACAGTGACTGCCGTGAGACCTTACACCGTGCAGCTGTGCGTCATGAAATCACGGCTTTTTGTGGTCTCGAAAGAGAATATCTGTGCAAGGTACGAAAATATTTGGCAGCTCATTACCAGAGTAAACACCACGCTGGGGGAGAGCAGATACAGATTTAGGCGCTGCGCCGTGTTGAGTGATCAGCTGAACACTAAGTGGCCCCATACCGATTGGTGGGGCCCACAGCCCGTCTGGAGGCCTTATAGAACAGGAAAGTGTCTCCCTTAACGGGAATATAACGCAAGTCGGTCATCTGGGTCGCAATTAGTGCTACACTGTCTGAGCTACTGCGGGTCCTGGCAGCTTAAACGCGGCTGTAACTAGTTATCTGGGTATGGTGAGTTAAAGGTGGTGGTGGTGGTGGTGGTGGTGGTGACAACAATAATAACAACAAAACAACAACAGCAACAACAACATTGTAATAAAGAATGGAGTCAATAAACACTCACCGTATTGCTTATCGCCGTCATCCAGTCACTGAAAGAAAAATGATAAAGTTTAGAAGAAGTGAGAATATTTGAGAGCATGCACACTGACACGAGAGTGCAGCACTGCACAGTCTGTATCACTGCCTGCTATAATTATATGGGATAAACCAGAAATATGTATTAAGTTTCGATTTAAAATCAGTGCTGGAAGTAGTCAGGTGCAGGAAACAGGTGTAGGGCCTGTATGTAGCACACAGTCAACACCGTGAACACGAGGTACCCCGGTCCGTGTGACGCAGTCTTCGCACACGTCAGCAGTCCGGTAAACAGAGAATAGCATATAATACTGAATTTAGCGTTGCAAGTCCGCGGTCTATGTTTGGCAGTGTTTCACAGTGTGTGGACTCGAGTGACGGCACGCTAGGTGGATAGTGAAGGGAAATGTGTGTAACAGATCGTGGCCTCAGTTCAGGTCTTGCCCCGACACGACATCTGTCCCGAGGGACTGTGAAAAACCACAAACAATCGCAACACGCTTTCGTTCCGGCGGATATTTCGCACTGTAACCTTCACATTACAAGATACAAGCATTTTCTTCTAAACACTGTTACACTAAACACCTCCGTGTGCACAGTTTTTCTTGTCACACTCGTAGCGGTTGGGCTAGTCAAGAAATTCTCTGTCTTTTACGAAACTCAACCAATTGTCAACGCATTCATGCAGTGCCGTCAGGAACCCCTCTGCTGAGCAAACTGTGCTACGTTTGCATTAACATATCCTGTCTTTTTCATACATTTTAACATCATGCTGCTGCTTAGGCCGAGGTCTCCAAAGTGGTCTCTTAACTGCAGGATATCTGGCACACATTTTGTAAGCATTTATCATTTTCTCGCGTTCGACACGTGCTCCGCCCGTAGCGTAGACCGACTGTACGTCTTGATCATCAGCGTGGCCCGATTTAAGGCACTGTCCAGGCATGTGCTTGAAAGGACTGGGGGAAAAGCAGAGGCGACTGGGGTCGGGATATTTTTTATTTTGGGCGAGACTGGAAACAGTCAGCTTTCACATAAAAGTCGAAGCGTTTCGAGGAAATTCCTCGACCTTAACTGTCGCTGCTTTACAGCCATTTACGAAGACCAGCACGGCGGGCAACACTTCGGCACCTGTTCTAAGCTGGCTGCACTTTGGTAAGGCTGCTAGAGTCTCTCTCGTCTTGAACATTTGTGTCAGAATCATCCACAAGTGAGCCTAACTGCCTCTGAGTGGGCGCTGTGCTAGATTCAAACACTCAGCTTGGGTTCAAGGAGGATTAGTATGGCCGACAACGTTTATGTGGTTCTGAGTGTTCAAGACACTCGTCTAAACCTCAGTCTAATTCCAATTTGGATCTGTTTCTGTCAGGACGGCTCGGGTGATCAAGTTCCTCATTTCTGTCCCGCTGACGTCACTACTGCGGAGCGATATCGGTCTGGATGTGGGAAGGACTTGCTTCTCTCTCTCACTTGCACCTTGCTATCACTGTCATGCTTGGCTTACTTAATGAAGATGTCAAAAGCGCAGAATGAATGTAGGCTGCAATTGTCGGGTTTTTAGCGAACAATGAACCGGAAGGACGTTAAAAATGGCGGTCGCCTTATTGAGGCATTATCACGTCACTGCTTAAGGAACTGAAGAACTTCGCTAATATCCCAGCCGGAATGTGTTGCGTCGGGATCGAAATTCGAACCCAGACTCTGCAGTGCGTGTAGCTGGCACAACGCTACGTTTGTACTTTGCTGATAGAATTTGGTGCAATAGTGTACGGTAGGACGATTTTAAATTGCTCAACTGGGAGAAAAATCGCCGGTCGTATCGGACTGGACACTAGTAACGTGTGTAAGAAGTGGGCCCAAATTACGCTGGAACTGACTGTGTGCCCTCTGATGGGCTATGGTCTATTTAGTCACGCTGATGTTTATAAGGGTAAGAAGTGGACGGAGGAGTCTGATTTTGAACACCTGTCAAAAAGATACTTTAAACTGCACTTGAGTCCTTCAAAGCGCAGTGCTTACTTTAATGTGCAACGTATTTTAAAGTATAAAGCGCTGCATTTTGCCCACACAGTTTCTTTATATTTCCCATTACTTCGGCACAAACAGCGAACATTTCCCTGAACAATTAATACGTAAATCGCAGCAGTACAAGGCAAGATTATTTAAATGAAAATACGGGATTCACATATCCATAAAGCAGCTACCGTAACTGTTTGAATTTGTTTCAAGAATCTTAGAAATAAATGTAAAACTTGGCTTCCCTAATTACTCAAGGCAACTGGTAATGTAACTTAAACACTTTCCTACACAAATTAAGTTGCTAGCGTGATGACGCCTTTATACACCGAAAAATATAGCCATAACGACACCAGTAATAAATACACAAATACACAAGTTGTGCCAACTTTTTCAAATTTACTGTACTGAATTGTTATATGAATTTAAATAAATCAAGGCGATTCGCACACTAAAGATTCCTTCAACAGCTTTAACAGTCTAAAGTTTATAATGTAGACGCAGACCTTTTACTTGGTGTGGAAACTGAATTTGTGTGCCTGATTTGCATGCATTTTATGCTTCAAATCTTATCCCATTCTTATCTGCTCTTGGCGCTGCTGACTGTCAATTCAGATGCAATACTTTGTATTATTGTTATTTTTTATTTACTGTATTCGTTGCCTTACAGCTGTGCGTATTCAGTAGCTAGAATATAGCCTGCGGCGCTAAGTGACAGGTGGTTAGTCTGTAAGAAATTGGCACTGCCGTAGAACGAAATGTCAGGGACTGTCTCACAATTTGGCTGGAAGGGCTGGGGAAAACCATGCACCTAATTCAAGATAGACTATTTTGGATGTGATATTTGACCTCGTGATGTACGAGATCAGAGCAAGAATTTCCTGCACAGACCTAGACTTATGTTTGCTGGATAAACCGTATTTGAAACAGCATGCTATACTGCGTAACGCATTTCATAGACTTGCCAAGGCGTTTTCTATTTTCAAAGTGCAGTGCGAGTGCGCAGTACACGCGTAAATGTAATTTCTGTATGGCCATAAGAAAGTACAGCCTTCTTTCATTGATTTTTGTGCAAATTATAAATTTCAATAGCATTACGTAAAATCACGCGACGGTAATTTCACGCAAACTGGTAAAGAAATATGGAAGGACTGGGCGGATATTAACTCACGCCCTTAGCTAAAATATGACTGTCGCTGAACCGTCTTCACAAACTCGCGCTGGCTCTATAGCTTTTTATAAAGAACTTCTAAGCCGAATTTTATGAAAGCCCGACAAACGGTTTAGTTTCTGCTACCCTGTCACAGACAGACGGACAAATGGGCGGACGCGGACATAACGTGATGGAGTTTGTCAGAACATCAGAATATAAAGTCCTGATTTTGGAGCTAGTGTCAGTCCCCATCTGCATTGGTACTTCCACTGTAAAGAAGCGGACAGGTGTGCTGGTCCCGCTGTTTGCCTGTAGCTTGTTTTGTTAGACACCGTCTTTGCCTAAAAACAGTAACTTGCGACTGTTGGGCTGTAAACACTTAAAGCGTGAAAGACTGCGGGTATATAGGCCTAATATAAATGTATCTGATCAGGTATAAATCCCAGTGCTAACTATAAGTACCATCTACTATAGCATTAAGAAATTCTGCGTTTTGCGCAAGCAGTGTACCTGTTGGTTTCATATGATTATCACATTGTCTTTTTTTCCCCCCTAAACACAGTTCACCTGCTGGTTCCTGTAACGGTGCAGGGCTGTGTTCTTTGTGTGCTAGTGACTGCCGTGTCTGGCTTCTGGCCAGTTCCTGTAACGGCGCAGGGCTGTGTTCTTTGTGTGCTAGTGACTGCCGTGTCTGGCTTCTGTAGCTGTTGTTATGTAATGGCCACAAACAGAAGCATAAGAAGCGAAGCTGCAGCATGAAGCTACGTACAGTGAGGACGTGAGGGCAGTCTGTACGGTGTTCATGTGCGCCTTACGTCTGCCGTCACATTGCATTCAATGTAACGCTTCTTTGTTGACACACTAAGCTTGGCACGACGTGTCGGGGTCTGTAGGTGTGGTGCAACTTCTGTACGCTTCACACTCGCTAAAAAGCTACGTATAGCTCTCCGCGAGAGTAACGTGTCGTCTCTAGATCCACGACTGCAACGTTAACGGACTGTCTTTGTGGTCTGCTGACGTGCAAGGCAGAATGGAGACTGCAGTGGCCTCTGCTGAAATGGAAAGTCGCCGGGAACTGCTGGTGTTCGTAACGAAGTCAGGTTCCCCTCTTGCACAGCCACTTGTACCTAATATTATTGCGTGAAAAGCATGCGGTATCGATATTTGACTGCTTACCGTGCGCCATTACACGGTCTTGTATCTTCACGATTTCACGTTTCAACTGTTCTGACACACAAAATGATTCGCAAGTATTACACTGGGCAGTTTTCTTTTCGTAAATTGCCAAGAAAACAACCGCTTAAAACCTGAAGAACTCTGCGGAAACTCACATCAGAAAATGCGGCGAATAATGCATACTGTATTTGCACAACAGAACTCGGTTATAACGTCATGAAAGGGACTGAATGTTCCGTGTCGTTATAACCGAGGAGTATAATGTTATGGTTAATAGTGACGAATTAATTGGTACCACAGACAATCTGACAGTATAAGCGAGGTGTCGGTTAAACCAAGTCGTTACAACCCGGTTCGACTGTACTGATAAATTCGGTTCGTACCTCAAAATAAGCACTCACGGCTTGCGGTCAGGTCACAAAGTGTCACGGCACAAACCGCTTTGTGCTCCGTCCAACACAACCCGTATCCACTGAGGTTATTCTTAGTGCATACGGGTGTGTGGGACGGACGGAATACGGAGCGGTTTGTTTTATTCTGCGCGCACAAAGTGACGGATCATATTAAGTTTACAGCGTCAAATGGTGTGGGGAGAAATAATCGCTCTTTACTGTAAGAATCACACGAAACACATAAATACATTTGGTGGAGAGAATGCAGAGTGTTTACCTGTTAAAGCAAGAGGTGCGTGTAGCTTTCACTGTGCTTTAAAGGGTTAAACACGATACTGATCAATACAACGTGGGATGAAACAGCTTCGGAAAGGATTAAAAATGTGCAGCGGAACGAGCATAGCCAGACGGAATCAACACTGAATATTGAAATTATTGTGCATTACATGTACAGATCGGGCCCTACCTACCCTACACAGGTCAACGTGACATTTTTTGTAAAGACAAAATGTGTAAGGAAAGATGTGCTGTTTAATGTAACATTTGTAACGGACTATGTGGGAAAAATGCAGTATTTGAAATGTTAAGGTTGGCAGCACTAAACTTTGCAGTTTTAATGGGAAGAAAGCAACATTTTTTCCGTAAACTTCTCTTCCTGTGCCACTGGGTAGCCATATTTTGAATCAAGACCCTCTTATATTTTTAACTACTTGGATTTTTGGCTTCTAGAGCACGACACCGCGTAGCCTCGTAGATGGGTAGCGACGTTTCGGAAGAACCTACTGCTTCCATTCTCAGACTTGTACTCTTGAGTATGGAAGCACCATATTCCTCTGAGCCGTTGCTACCACCTATCAGGCCACACGGTGTCACAGCCCAGAAGACCACACCCGAAACGTCCACCACTGTACATCGCGTGCTCTGACTCACTTGACTTCCTCCTCTGACTGAGCCAGCAGCCAGTGCACTTTGTCCCGCCGACGCGTCCCAAAGGCCATGAGCTGCACGACGTGGCAGCCACTGGGCAGGTCCGGGCGCCCCGGGATGCGTAGTGTCCACTGACTGACTGCCATCATCTCCGGCGCCTCCTTCACGACGAGGCTACCCTCCGGTTCCAGTCGTCCCTTCTCTTTGAACCAGGCCAGTGTCGAGTCTTCGTACAGTACGACCCATTCTTCGCGCCACGCCTTGCCGAACAATCGTTCTGCAACACACGTAACACGTTGATTATTTTGTGTCACGCTGAACTGTGACTGTCGCTGATGGGAATGTGTATTGTACTGTCGGCAGGCAGCATTGCGTGTTCAGCGGCACTTCTGGCTGCCTGTGATACTTACCTTCGTTTCTGCGTTTTACACTTTAACATGACCCGACAGCAAGTCAAAGTATACCTGCAAGTAATATTACAGTACGGGAGAGAAACTGCTGTGAAGTACATCGGTTATAAGTCATAGCAGATGAACGAACGAAATGTGTGTTTGTTCTTCATGTTAATTTAGCAAAAGACTAATCTGTTAGTCACTCAGTTAGGCTTTCATCCGACAGAGCAGAGTCCTTCTTCGCGAGCGACTATCCGCTCAACTAGTCAATTAATTCTTTGCCATTGACGCAACCTAAATAATAAATATTAACATGCGTTTGGTTACGATTGCACACAACTCATAGGACTTAAAATAAATGTATTTGATAGGCCTATAATCCAAGAAAGAAAGGGATAATTTCGTAGACCCAGGCGTAGATGGATGACATTGACGTGGCTTATGTGTTGTGGAAAGGACTAGACTGAATCAGTTCAGGTCAGGACAGGGGGAACTGGGGGGCTGTTTTGGAATTAAAAACAAAGTTTATGTCCCACAACCGAATGGAAATTCGGCGACGTCTACCAGTTTTTCATTTCGGCTATTCGCCGAAAAAATAGAAGCTACTAACTTTACATTCTGCACACCGTGCGTATTGCCAGCTGTTTCAATTAAACCAACGAATGCACAAACTTGTTTTTAAGAAGGCCTGTATATTGTCACCCCTACCTACGTTTGGTCAACCGAAACATGTGTAGGGGTGACAATGTACACTTACAAACAAGTGCGTGCAATTGTTTATTTAATTTAAACAACAGAACCTGCTGCTGGAAGATGCGGCCAGGATGGCTCAGTCAGTGCAGAGATTCACTACGGGCTGGAAAGTCCGGGGATCAACACCCGTGGCAGCACGAAATTTTATCTTCGCCACACCCTTTCAGGCCCAGCCCTTGGGCCAACGCAGCCTTTATTACAGTGGGTGCTTGAGCTCTTTTTCGGGGAGGAAAGCGGCCGGAGTGTGGCGCTGACCACCCACTCGCATCCAGCGCCGAGGTTAGGACTGAGCAAGTGTGTGCCTGCATGGCATGTTATGGGGAGAGAGACCCGTGGCCACGAGGGTGCAAAATATCACGGACAAACATGCTGATCAGCGACAGCCTACCGCATCCACGTGTTGCCTCTGCTGAACCGCCGCGGTTCGATACAACTCATTGTCAAAATGTGTGTATAAGCAAGATGTTTTGTGCAGCGTCACAGAGCCCACTGTGTAGTTAAAGTGTTGATTTCGTGGCCCTAACAACGGCACTTTTTACGTTTATGCGTACATAATATATATACACAGTACATGCATTACAGAGCATTATATACGTATGTAAGGTTATGTACGTACATAACACCCGCACTGGAAGCCGCTGCACCTGTTGTGTTTATTGCTTGGCTGCGGGCGTGCAGGGAGGTGTCTTAACTCTAGCAGTTGAAGACAGCACAAATGTTGCGTGTTGTGTGGCGAACGCAGTTACAAGTACAAAGCAAAGTGACACAAACAGGTGCTAAGAACCAGTAATCTGTTTGAATGCATTGAGACGTCGGTTGACTGGAGAGACATTACGGATCATCCCAAGAGCTCCACTGATAATGTTGCCTCTTCTGAGAATCGAACCGACTTCCTTCCGAATGAAATGAAGGAACTGAATCTCGAAAACTACGTGTTACACAAATCAGATTTGTGAGAACCTTGTGGCGCGCGAATCTCGTGTTTACATGAAGCCAGTGAGAGGTCACACTTAGCCGCAAATGTGTTGTAATGAAGTTCTCATAACGGTACACCTCAGAGAGGAAAAATATTCAAATAACTACGCCGAAGACCACAGAGTTAGTTTGCAGATAATTTACTGTGTTCAGTTTAATTTGCTAAACATTTCTGTCGGCTTACTTTTCCCAAAGGGCCACACTGACTGCATACTGAAGCGTACAGGCTTGTATGCGGAGTGCATGAAGACAATGGCGTACCGTCACCACAAACACAGGTGTGTTCCTGGAGAAGAATTAAACCTAATAAATGTTTGTACGCTCAGTGCTAAAAGTAACCACGAAATCATACAGTTTAGCTTGACAACGGAAGATAATGATTGTAATTTGGAATTGTAAACGCATATAAGGACGCTGGCATGGATACCGTCAAAACGCCAAATGGAAAGTGTAAATTTCTACATACAGCTGTGGTTTCCACAGGTAAATATTCCACTGAGCCACCCTTCTACACTATGGCCGCACAGAGATAATATAAAATCGCAGTTTTACTGCATATGAGACCCGCTGGATAGAATAAGCATTACTACTACCTGGACAGTGGTCGAGGCCGATCATAACACATGTGCCTCTCCTCTGCTTCATAACGACTGACTTCGACATTTAACGCCACCTAGCCTCAGGATCCGTAACTATAGACTGAATTGCTACATAGGGACAGAAGAAGGAGAGAAATCCTAGCCTGTTTTATGGGACGTGACTTCATGTACTTTCGCACGTATATGCTGAACCACACGACGTCACATTCCTGGACTCGGTCACATTCACAGTCACTGTCATGACAATATAAAATCTTACGCTTTGAACGTACTGTTACTACTGGTAGAAATAAACCTTGCCTGCCGAAAACGTTGCTGTCACACAGCGAAATCCCCAGGCATCGTGGCTGCAGCGAACCTGCCCCACTGGCACCTCTTATCATCATCATCATCATCATCATCATCATCATCATCCTCATGAGCTGTGAAGTGTTAGGCGCAGTGCCTGTTCTTTGTCCCTCGAGCTGAAGCTGGTCCTTCCATCTTCTCCCTGTGCGTCCTATGCTTCTCTTCCCCTGCGGCCTATATTTCAGCGCCTGTTTGGGTACCCTGTCTGCGCCCATTCTCTCTACGTGCTGTAGCCACTCTCGTCGGTGCTGTTTCATTTCCAGAACAGTGTTCTGCACTGCAAGTTTCTCCCTCACGGATTGATTTCTCTCCCTAACTTAGTAATTCCTAACAAATGTTAAAAATTACATTTGAGCTGCTTCCAGTCTCTGTTCATCTCGTTCCTTCAGCGCCCGGGCTTCACTGCCGAACTTTAAGGCTGCTTTAGCTGTGATATTGTGAGTTCTTAGTTTTGTTTCTTTAGTCATTTGTTTTCCAAAATGCCTTCGTATAACGCCATTTATTTTGTTATATGTGTGTATCTTATCTTCGTAATAATTTTTGTAATCCGATATAAGGTATCCTAGGTACTTAAACTCTGACACCTGTTCAATAGGATTATCGTTTATGACAGTTTTTACTCTGTGTATGTGGTTCCCACACATTGCCATTGATTCTGTTTTGATGCTTGATATGTTCACTTTTTACTTGCTTGCTGTAACATCAGGCGGTGTGCACCTCTTCTCGTGTAACGTAAAGCTCACATTACACTGAACTGCAAATTCTCTTGCCGTTTTAGCAGGTGTGAAATCTGACTTTTCATGTTCAGAAATGAACGCAGGTGAGAAGTGTGCTGGGGAGGATATTTGAAGTTAAGAGAGGATACAACAGGAGGCTCGAGGAAATTGCGTAATCAACCACTTCGTAATTTTAGCTCTCCATCGGAGACACTGCGGCGGCAGCACAAAGGCGCACAAAAGGAACAGGCGGCAGCACAAAGGCGCACAAAAGGAACAGGGCATATAGCTCACACAGAGCTGTCAGAAACTGATATGGAAATGTCGGCAGAACTGACTTGACGGCGCCGCATGAGAGATTTGGATGTAGCCGGAAAGATGCAGTTAAAGTGTGCACTGTGTTCAGGTGGTTACGTGTTGTGGGCACAGTAATAAATTGGCGGCTTCTGTGAGAGATGACTAGCTAAGCAAGTGTTAGCTTGTCAGGAAGAACTCTGTTCCATGGAAGTTCTGGGCGCTGAGACTTCTTTCCATTCGCAGAACATCATGCGATGGTTGACATAAGCCACCACAGAAAATTCAAACACTCTGTGGAATACCTTGGTTTGGCATGTCGGAATTTTGGTTATTTGTGTTATTCCCCCACCCACTCGTGTAATACGATAGCAATAATGTCGCCTCCCTTTCCCCGCCGTGATGAGCCCCGCTTGGCAACCCGACGTGTGCAGAATATTGACCTGGATACGCAGCGCTTCCCGCAAGCCAGGAATTCGCGATGGGAATCAAAGTGCATCATCACTCGGCGTCTTGCTGCTGCGGTGCCACTACGTAAACTGATTAGTTGAATCGATTATTTCAAAACGACAACATGTATTTGTACATATAACATGTACAGGGCGTACTTTTGGTCTTTTAGAACTGAGCAGTAGGATCACGACTCTGTTTATAGATGTCACATCTTGTGTACCTTCCCCAACGTAGTGAGAACAAGGAAGGCCGACAGAGCACTATGATGGAAGGAACGCAAACGTCCAAAAAATGTCAGATGTTACCTTTTTGAAATAAGCAGTTCAGTTGTATAAGAAACGGAAACACAGAACTATACTTGTGTGTGTTTTTTATATGGGCGTCAAACCTGTCTGTCACATTAAAGACAGAAAATAGGTTACAGGTGTGCTGCAACTGGGTGCTAGAAAGGATATTGGGGTGCAAGGTTTGAAATCTTCACAGCGGTGTAATCAAGCATTCCGGTCTTTTCGGGTGTGACGCAGCGTCACAGATTAAATCCTTACCGACGTTTCGATAGAACATCGCATTAATCTTAAATATTTCACGGTTCATCAAGAACAGCTTACTAAGCGATGCAGCATCAAATTTGGACCTACTGGACCTATTTGGTCCGAAGAGCGAGGCAGCAACAGAGGGCTGAAGGAAAGCGCATAATGAGTAGTATCACGATTCAGAATCCCGGACAAATATCAGCAGGCAGTTCGAATCAAGAAACATGACACAGGCGGAGCAGGTGGCCCACCGACGACGCTACATAACCGCAGCAGCTGCCACTGTCTCTCTCACTTTTGGTAAACCCGGAGACAACTACTCCTTCCTGCTAGGGTCACCCCCCTTTTTCGAATGACGTTCCGGAGACCAGCTAGGATGACAGATATTCTCGAGGTTGCTCTCAGCTCCTCCACGAAATTCCTACGATAAAATCTGGAATATTAACGACGCCCCTCCTTTGACATCCACTCCAGTTCGACGCTGTATAATATTTGAAACTCACGGCTTCTTTACGTAAATCTATAATAAATAAATGAAAATACAACAAGCCTGCTTTCTGATAATACAGATCCCTCTATTATGTTTCTAAAAAAATTTGACGTCGTATAACTTTGTTGAATGTTACCAACGTTTCGAAAGGACCTGCTGCCTCCATATTCAGGGTAGAAGATTCATATATTTAGAAAACGAATCCGCTTGTTCCTCCAAACTGTTGGTGCATATCTACGAAAGTGTCCGCCACTAGACGTCACAAGGCGGTGATCTGCACAACCCCAGCCTTCACCGTCTCATACCTAGCTTAGAGCGAGCCGCCTGTTTGGGCTCTTTAACCTTTTAAAGCCTAGCGGTGACTTTACATAGAGCAGGTTTAACATCAAAAAATTCTACGTGGTGCCCACATTGCGTTTATGTGTTTTGTACGGATCTCAGAACAAACAGCAACTTTTGCCTTATAAAATATTAAGAGATTGGTTTTTATAACCGAAGTGGAGAGTGTTTACAGCGCGGTACGCACTGAGTCCTTATATAAAACAGACACGCTTCATCTTTAAAGGGTTAATGTGGTTGACTGTACTGGGCGCTCTAAAGTCCCGGGATTTGATGTAACTCGGCAGTAAGCATGTCTGCCTGCACTGACGGTCGTACGGGCTACAGATCTTGGTACAAGCACTGCACACTTGTTCCGTAGTGCTGGTGGCTGCAAGCTGTTGCGGGTCGTCCTGTGTTACGCAGACAGAATAGTAAGACGCTGTGACGATTGCAAAGCGTGGGGGAAGTACTTGATTGTGTCCATACCGATACCTGATTCACACTGACATCAGATTAAATACAGTAAGGCCGTGACTTAACCTTAACAGGTGCGTCACATTCACGTTGCACTCTGACGTTTCGCGTCACACGTGGCGCATCATGACATCTGAACTATTCTAACAGGCATCCTAAAGTAACTTCGACGGTAGAGGTGCTACTTCTGCTCCGTTCCCATAACTGCTGTTCTTAGCAGATGTCAAGGGATTTATGAGAAATGGTAACGATGTGACATCTGAAGTTCTAAATCCTCTGGCTGTGTAGACAACCACTGTGTGGAACGTGACGCCGTGTAGTGTGGCAGATACATACCGACTTTTCAGAGGTATCTGCTGCCTTCGTCATTAGGAATTATTTCTGTCAATGGCGGCAGCACATTGCGACAGGTCGGTGCGTGCCATCAAAATTGCAAGGCATCACATCTCTCAAAACGGCAGTATCTGATGATGAGGAAATTAAAATTTGCAAGCACGTACATTTTGCACTTAATTTCTGGAATATTCACTATTTGAAACTGAAATAATGTTTTTATCGTCCAAATGCACTTAGCTTTAATATTTCCTATTTGTTTGCAACAGAACTTCCTCCTACACGTGTCTGTGTTTAGAGGTCGCATCAGGGAGGACACTTAATAACATCAAATCGAATTATAATTACATAATTAATTAAAATTACACGAATAAAATTTGTTTCAATGGACGATAAATACTTCGGCGGCCTGTGAAGGAGGGCACGACTCACTGACTGCCAGTTCCTGTGCAGGGCGCAGGCAACAGGAACGGACACTGGGCCACTTTCCTGTCGCTGGGAGCTTGCCCATCATCCCGGCTTGTTGGATACTGCGATCGATGGACCAGGGACCCTGGCACTGCTTACACATACCTCACACCTCCCTCACGTAACGTTCTCAAGATTGCTCTCTGGGGAACAACTCTTTGAGGGAAATAAGAGCGAGAAAGCAAAATGCTTTGATGTAGACACGCACCCAGACATTAAATGTGGCAAGTAAAATCCGTTCTTCTTTGTAGTCTGCTAGCGGAGTGAATAGTCAAATTAGCTGTCGAAATTCACGGAACAGGTAGCCTGTTTCTTCGTTTCTCTTTCGCAGTCCTTCCTTCTTTTACCTACTCACAGCAGGTGTCGAGGTTGTTTGTTTTCACTTGATCGCACTCAGACACACCACAGTCGGTAGGACTCCTCTGGACGAGGGATCGGCCCGTCGCAGAGACCTCTATCTGACAACACAAACACTGTACAAGACAAAGATCCATGCCCCCCGTGGGATTCGAACCCACGGTCCCAGCAAGTGCTCGGCCGCAGACCTACGCCTTAGACCGCGCGGCCACTGCGCTCTAGCCTACTTGAGCGGCTAGTAACCAGCTGCGCGTGTACTTCTCCAGCGTTTACAGAACTTCCAGGATCATTTCCGTATCCACAAAAGCCCGGAGATTTTTCCTGTCCTGAGACACACAAATCCAATGTCCAACCCTCCACCTACGGCTTCAAGATTAATCTGCATGTTACGATGCCATCTACGCCTAGGTCTCGCAAGATTTATCTTCCTTCCAGGTATTCCGACCGCACTATTATGGACGTTTCTCCCATTTGCCATACGTGCTGGTTCCTTGCTCGCCTAACCCTCCATCTGTTCATGCCAGTAATGTTTCATAAACTTTTAAAGTCACGATGGTGCTCAATCTTCCGGTTTCTGCAGCCTCATTTCAGTTCCTCTCTCGCTCGCGCTCTCTGAAGTCCAAATATCCTCCGCGGCGCCCTGTTCTCAGACACCCTCTGTCGTTTCCTTAGTTATGAGACACAAAGTTTTGTACCTGCTGTATACAGAATTACAGGTCGGGATGTACTCAATAAATGCGTCTCGACTGCGCATATGTCTTCAGTATGATAATAAGCAGAAGATAAGTATGAATTTCGACATTTCCCACGTGTGATAAGCAATATGTTAACACTTAATTGTAGAGACAAAACGTTCATTTGCTGATCATATGGATGGAAATGCAGAAATTATTCCCGCTGACCTTAAGTGCGGCTTCCATAGTCACGAACGGTAAGAACGGCACGAACGGTACTGGCTGTCCCTATGACGAGACGTACTTATGCTGCAGCAGACTGGCTCGTACTGAATGCGGTAAGTTTCGTTAAGCCAGAAGTCAGAGTCAGTGAACAGCGCGTGCTGCAGCACCGGCAGCCTTATCTGTTACTTACTGTGGCCCTCCTGTAATCAGGAAAGAAATGGAAGATTCACTTGCACAGGTGGGCAGGCCTACTGAACGTGTTTCAGTCAAAATTAACCTTCGTTACCGAGGCTTGTTTACCCCGCATTTGTGATTTTCTGTTGGTTCCGCTATGGCGCCATGTTTCGTCATTAACTATCTGACGAGTGACGCTGGACACCTGGTCGCGCAGCTGCAAATATTCGTTTGTTACAGTTGCCGGATAACTGCAAGCGACGCAGTCAATATTTCTGTGCGACCACCGGTTTATCTGCGTTTTCAGATGTTTATACGCGTGTAAGATATTTGATAACGTAGACGCTGCTTGCTGTAGATCCCCGAACAGCTTCACTACATTATTATGTCACGCGCGGTTAGGTGTGGCCGACTGAAGACAGAGGCACTATGTTGCTCGGCAGCTTTGGTCCCCACCTGTCGGTCTACACTTAGCCAAACGGCAGTGGGCTAGTTATGGGTGCTGCTGTACAGTGCGGGTGCTCTGTTCGTCTTCTTCTTCTTCTTCTTCTTATTATTATTATTATTACCATTACTATTATTATTTTCGCTGAGTAAATATTAGCACGCATATCGTGCGTCGGCTACTGCCCCTGGCTTAGCGCCTACTGTGCAGTTCGCACACTGTGACAGCTACTTAACGAGTCGATAAGGACCACTGCAAGCGTCGCCTCTCAAGGCGCGAGCAGTGACTACATCCTTTAAGCGAACAGCAGACACTTAGTGACACAGACAGCCCCTGCTGTACATTACGGAACTGACGTCCCCCCCCCCCCCTCTTCTGGTTCCTGCGTATATATTTGTATAATTACTTAACTCGCATTTTATTTCTTCACAAATTTGCGAAAAGCGACTTTTAGCTTCGTTATGCTGTCCGTCCGTCCGTCCGTCCGTCCGCATGGAACAACTCGGCTCTCACTGGACGGATTTTCATGACACTCGACACTAGGGCATTTTCCGAAAACCTGTCGACAAAATTCAAGTTTAATTAAAATCTGACAAGAATAACGGGTACATCACATGAAGACCTGTGTACATTTATGGTAATATCTCGCTTAATTCTCCTTAGAATGGGAAATGTTTGAGGCAACAATTGTAGAAAAAATCAAAACACACATTTTGTGTTCAACAACCCTTTTTCTGAAAATCCTGCTTTTTATGAGGTAATGTGGAAATATATGGCAGAGGCGGACAGGCCACAGATGACAATATAATACAGCGCATGCGCTTTGCGTGCTGGATAACTAAGGCTACAGACACACATTCAGAATATGAAATAGTGATTGCTCTCCACGGCAACAATGGTTACGCGAACGCGCCTCGATAGTACGCTTATACGTGCACTGCTGTCTTGCTAATACTTAAGATCCTGAATGGCGCAAGGCTAATTGTAACAAGCGGTGGGACCAATGAGCACACGGCGCTCTGAACTTGACATGCAATTGGTGCGTGTCGCACAGCTGTCGGTGCGTCATTGCACGGTGACTATGGTAAACCGACTCAAGTGACACATCTTATTTCTTGATTATATATAGCCTTTAGTTCCCTAATGCATTTAAAGTTAGTGCAGGATATGCTGATATATAAAAATTTCTCTACAGAAGGCTTCAGCAGTGCGAGTTTATAAACAGGGTAAGCAATACCAAATGCTGAAATTTGTCCTCTAATGAGCTTTTTTCAGGACAGCTAGCGGCATCTGGTGAACGATACAGGAACTATGCTCGTGTGAATTTTTACAGTCGGAAAGTCTTGTGCGCGCACGCCCAAACCTGGCTGCGCAATCAGTGTCTAACGGTCGCGTTCCTGCTCTGTGATATACGGAACGACCCGCTGCATACGTTTCTTCTGCTCTTTATGACTTGCATAAAGCATTAGAAGATATGAGACCTCCTGTACGGATTCTTCCAGGTCGTAGGAAAAAAAGTTTATTTTGGTTTTATGTGACATGAAGTTTATTAATTTCTACACAGCGCAGGTGGAATGACACGAGTATCTTGCCTTGCAGTGGCTATGAAAGAAAAGGCTAAGCGTCTGGTTTACAGTTGTCCTGTTTCAGTGTTCTGAGTAATTTCTAGGTGCAACTGTACCTCCCTTATGCCTTAACGTGCGCCAATTAGTATATTCGAATTTAGGCATGTTATGTAAAGTAGAAAATATCATTCATTGCCTTTTATCCGAACATCTTAATTACTGCATTACTTTGTGTGCATAATTAAATTTAATACACTAAACCAAGCATGTCGGCTAATTAATATTAAGAAATCCAGTGCCCAAATCGTTGAAATCGACGCCGCTGCATTTCGAAGACCTGCAGGTTATTTCTAGGGAAATATCACTGTCTGTGCTAGCAATCTCAGGAAATGCAAACAGGCACTATGTAGGCAAAAGGCATGGATTTGACAGGGGAAGCAAGTAGTAACTATTGTGCTTTAAGGTGTTAAATACACAGAATGACTTAGGCCGTGGCAAAAGACACTTGAAGTTCGAAATAGACAAGATGAAACGCCACCACTGAAAGAGATAATCACCTTAAACCCACAGACAGAAGCAGCTGTAAGGTCCAGCGTAATCTTAGCCTTTCTTTTTCTGGGTGTTACAAGCACAAACTCCAAACTTGTGCACCACAGTTATGCAGGTCTGTGTACTGTCACCCCTCAGCAAACTGCACTCTCTTGGATCGCACTAAATTACCAACACTCGGCGCCTTACACAACCACAAACTTCCTCCTTCTGTAATATGCTAAATAAGGGAGGGAATTACTGTAATAAATCGGGAGGGGGGGGGAAGCGGCGGCGTGTCTTGAAATTAGTGGACTCCTGGAGTCAACATTTGTTCTCTACACTGCATGTATTTCTGACGCAGTGCTGTAAGACTGCAATTTGCTTGCATTAAGTCTGTTACGTTTTAAATTCCGGTGGCCAGAACGCAAGTCTTATACAAACAGCGGTGTGCCGGACAGTTATGCACTGCGTCCGCGATTTAAGCGGACTTAATTCCAAGTTTAGCAGCTTCAGTGGGAATTACTTTTGAACTTGGCTGAAGAAAGCATGAAACCATGGCCCCGTGCAATTAGGTTGCTTGCCTGACATGCTATCACAGAAAAACAACAGCCTTTACAGACGTGAAAGTGATAAATGTTTGGCAAAGCGTGGCAATGACTTTCACAAACACAGAATCGCTGCATCGTGCCAGCCATAATTCCGTACATGTGTAGCGCTCAGCAGTGCGGGCTGCGGTTCGCTTCGCCGCCTGCGTGTGCGGGGGGTTTGGTACCCAAGTAGCGACGGATACGGTCAGCGGATTATAATGAACTCTTTCACGAGATTTTGATGCTTGAGGGGCTTCATGTGTTGCATTCACCACATGACAGTTGAAGGAATGATTCCCGAACACTGGCTACACTTTCCGTTTAGCTGTAGGCGCACTTCAGTTCGTCGTATGAAAGAGTGCGGCGTGGCGTTTAACAACCACCGCAGACTGCGTGGCTGTGGATCGACGTGAAATTCTTTGGTTTTATTCTTCTCCAAGGAGCAGAACGCTTCTTGAAGACAGTTCCTCAGCAAGTCAAAAAATTCGTTCAATTTTATGCAGCCCAGCATTTGTGTTCACAGCAGCGTACCGCATTGTACCTATCCTGAGCCGGACAAGTCCAGTCTACTCACTCCCTTCCTATGTCCCTATCCTGAGCCGGACAAGTCCAGTCTACTCGCTCCCTTCCTATGTCCCTATCCTGAGCCGGACAAGTACAGTCTACTCGCTCCCTTCCTATGTCCCTATCCTGAGCCGGACAAGTCCAGTCTACTCGCTCCCTTCCTATGTCCCTATCCTGAGCCAGAAAAGTACAGTCTACTCGCTCCCTTCCTATGTCCGTATCCTGAGCCGGACAAGTCCAGTCTACTCGCTCCCTTCCTATGTCCCTATCCTGAGCCAGAAAAGTACAGTGTACTCGCTCCCTTCCTATGTCCGTATCCTGAGCTGGACAAGTCCAGTCTACTCGCTCCCTTTCCTATTGCTTTAGTGTCTGTTTTAATACTGTGCTACCACAAAAGGCGGGTTCTTCAAAGTGAGCCCTTAAGCTTTGTTCCTCCCCCCTTAAGGACCCTGCATGCCTTCCTCTTCTGCTGACACGTGCCACGTGCCCTGCCCATCTCACCACCTAACACTTGCTGAGCGTGCATTTCATGAAGCTCCTCGTTACACCGTTTCTCCCGTCTTCCTCTTCTTTAGTGGTGAAGGGCCCCGCAGCAGGCGCTACGGACGCACCGCAGCCTTGAGGCGTCTTGTGCAACCCTGTGATGAAGATGACGATTGTGATTGTTCTTTTTGTCCTCTACCAAGTAGTGGAGCACCGGTGGAATGAAACTGACAGGGGAAAACCGAAGTACTCGGGGAAAACTTATCCCAGTGCCAGTTTGCCCACCACAAATCCCAGATGAAATAAGCCGGGATCGAACACGGGCCTCCGTGGTGGGAGGCCGGTGGGTACCCGCCTGAGTCATGGCACGGTGCCCCGTCTTCCGCCACTTCCACTGAAATGTTGGGTATTTAAAAACCCGACGCGTCTGTCGGCCCAAGAAGACAGGGACCGGTAGGTTTAGGAGTTTAGAAATGTTTCCGTCGGTCAGAAGTTAACATAATGGTAGCGAGTGATCAGAAGGTGTCAGAGACACGCGACGGTTAATTTTATTCCTACTTTGATCTTCCGGTACCCCTCAAAGGGGTTCAGATGATCGGGACATGCAGGCTGCGTGGAAGAGAACAAGAATGCGTAAAAAGTATGGAGATTTAAAGACTTGGGAGACTTAGATGTAAAGAAGAGGACAATATTACATTGCATCTTACAGCAATATGGTGGGAGGACTTAGGGTGGACTAACAGGGCTTGTGGCAGGGACAGGGACAGGGCCAGTGGCGAGCTGCATTGAAGACGGTAATGAAGCTGGTGTTTCCTTAAAATGCTGGGAATTTCTTGACTGCTGAGGAACTCCTAGCTTCTGCAGACGCCAAGATGCGTGGCATTTGTTGGTTAATTCCTTTCAGCAGCGTGAAGTTGTAGGATGATGATGAATCGTGAATTGGAAAGTAGGCTGGGGGGGAGCCGGTCGTGACGCAATTTTCGGTGAAGCAATGCAGTTCCGGGAATTTGTGGCGGCACTGAGGAAAAGCGTGGAAAGTCTCGGACAAGATACCTCACTCAGAAGCATCGACTTGCCCAACACATAGCGAATGTGCCAACCGCCCTTCCGCCACTGCAAATAGTGCGTCAAAAGGCGGCGCCCCATTTGGTGAGGAAGGGTGCCGCTAACTATATATTTAAAAGGCGATAAATCACTCTGGAGGTGGGGGGGAGGGAATCGAGAAATTCGAACTGGAAAGGTTAAATTAAACATGAGTTGATTCTCTCCTGCGTTCCTCATTGAGAGAGGAAACATCTCATTGCCCTTCTCACCCGATTACCCGTCACAGGGATCCACTTCATACTCTTAGGTCGCCGATAACCGCCCCCTCGACTCGTGTAGCATCCAAGGCCGAAAAACCGTGTTAAAACGCACAGTAAGTCTCTGTCAGGGGGCGGTGCTATTGTCTGACTCAGCAGTTGCTGAAACACAAATACGCGCCCTGGTGCTTTGTGGGGCATCTCAGCGCGTTAGCCTCGACTCGCTACTTGACCTGCAGGAGACCACAGTGCAGCACAAACCACAGGACTTACCGTTGACATAAACTGGAACTCCGCGTGCCTAAAACAAAGCAATGACAGTAAATGGCAATAAATTAATTGCCGTGGGTTAAAATTCTTTTTACGGGACAGACGATTGAACGTGTTAAGCCTTGTTAGTACCGAGGAAAGTTCAGTTTCGAATTATGGAAGCGTCAGTTTTGAGAATGCAATCTGTAATTGTAGTGCAGTGAATTTGTGAGTTACAAAACGTGTTGGTAGAGATGTGTCACAAGTACCTTCCGTAAGAGTTCATAAAATAACAGAAAAACCCGCGTCATTGTTTAGATATGAATTGTGCATTGTGAGAAATAAGACTACAAGAGACAGCAGAGAGCAGACGTGAGTCCTGAGGAAAACGGGTGGGTTAAAGTGGCAGCAATGATTAGCACAGGTTGAGGACACTAAAAATTTATACAAGGCCGTAATGGCACTGGAGTGCCCACGTGAGTAGGCAACAAAGCTATTACTCATGCAGTTAGACACCAACACAGCGCACAAATAAATACGATTGAAAACCAGTTTATCTCCTTTATACGCATGTTCGCAAGGCGACTGATGCAACAGTGCAAAACAGAAATCATTAGAAAGTAAGTTTTTAACTTTTCAGACCGTCACGGCGGCGGCACTGCACGGAGTGCAGTAGTGTAGGTTGCGAAACTGTGTGCGGCTGCAAACTGATCATGAGGTTTCCGTGGAGTATCCTGTTTCCATACTCGGTGTTAAAGGAACCGAAACGAAGCTAAGTGCGCCGCTACTTCTAGTTTAAACGTACGCTTACAGGAATAATTTCTTTTCTGAATTTTACAAGAAAAAATGTAGCCTAGGTACGGCTTGTTTCATTTAAAATCTTGAGGCAAGAGCAGCTTCTTTCTCTAAGAGACAGCGATATTTGGAAATGCTAAAACGTTGTTCTGTACAAACAATTCGCACGCAGATCTGACATGTAAACATTTTTTGAATATAGAATCAATTGAAATGTTAAGGAAACTGCCAGTCAAGCTGGCCGCTCTGTTGCGAGCTTTGTTTGATACAAGCGGGAGTGCTAAAATGCAAACTGCAGGGACACAACTGCCGACCGCGGAGTGACTGCAGCACACAGTTTATGTTCGCACGTCATGTGCTGTATATATCACACAGTTCGGAAACGGCAAGTCAGGAGCAGTGACTGGGCTATGAAATGACGACGGAAGGGTCGGGGTTCAGTTCCAAGTAGGGTCAAGAGACGTTACCTGCTCTAAATCGTCCAGGCAGGCTCTGGGTCCCACCGCTTTAGTCATTCGGTAATGGAGGACTGCCTTCCCAGATAAGGCGGCCAGGGCGTGAGGCACACCACTTCGTCAATTTGTGCAGAGGTTAAGAACGATTGGAGCTCTAATTCCACTCGTCCATATGCCTTGATGGAGTGCACATTGAAGGATTTGCGTTTTGTGCATTCGCCATGAGCAATCCAGATCATCTGTGAACTGAACTGTGTCGCTCTGTTGTTTATGTCCAGTTACACACACACAGTGATACAGTTACACACACAGTGACACAGTTATACACACAGTGGCACAGTGACACAGTTACACACACAGTGACACAGTTACATACACAGTGACACAGTTACACACACAGTGACACAGTGACAGTTACACATACACAGTGACACAGTTACACACAGTGACACAGTTTTACACACACAGTGACACAGTGACACACACAGTGACACGGTGACACAGTGACACACACAGTGACACACACAGTGACACAGTGACATAGTTACACACAGTGACACAGTGACAGTTACACACACAGTGACACAGTTACACACACAGTGACACAGTTACACACACAGTGACATAGTTACACACACAGTGACAGAGTGACACATTTACACACAGTGACACAGTTACACACACACAGTGATACAGTGACACAGGCCTACTTCATATCTTCTCTCAACGTACTGGTATGATAAGCAAATGGCCTGATTTTTCGCAATGTAATTTGCAGTTTCCGTTTTTGAGGGCGTCCGTAAAGAGAAAGGCGTCGTTGCCGTCCGTCGTTCTGTCCTTGGGTATCAGGGCGACCTCCGCCGGACAGATGTTCGAGTCATTTCATATTTCGGATTTCCACTAAAATTTGTCGACACATTCCAGTTTTGGTTACAGCTGGGAAAATGCACGCCCTCTTACAATAACACGCAAGTTATTCTCTAGCAAAGTCACACCGGTTTTGCTTTCTTACAGCCGAGACATAGTTCTCTGTGCGATATAAGTCGAGCTTGAAGAAACGTTTGTTGGGCGAGACGCAGCAGTCGCGCACCACGGAGCGATCTCTCCCCGTCTGACGTGTCTTGACGTTTACAAAACACAGACTATGACGGACTGTAAAGCTCCCCGTTCATTACATACCGACGTTTTCGGGATCAGTCTTGATTCTTTTTAATTCTGTCCTGTAATATGGAGAAATCATATGGTGCCTGTTAAAACGTTAGCATTGCCATTGTTTCGTCTCGAAATTATTCAAGAATTCAAAAGCTAGGAATAACAACAGCGCCATGGCGCCAGAATTGTTTCGCCGGACCTGTTAGTTGCACCAGACAATTAACTTTACGAAGCTGAGGTCACTTCAGAATTCGACACCTTAGTGGCAAGTGTGAGATATACCACACAAAGAAGCTTCATGATTTTTTAAAATACAATCTGTGAAGCGCAGTTTTTGCGACATCTGGAAGGGCCGTGATTTCCATTACATTTTTTAACGTGTACAAACGCACGCACATCCTAACACAGCCTTATTATTCACTTGATTAGACAGACAAAGTCTTAGAGTCATCTGTCACTTTTTTAAAGAAAATCTCGTGAAAGCAACAAAATTCAAACGGAAACGATTCGCTGCTTAAAAAATAAAAATGCATGTTCTGTCTAATTTATCGGTGCAGTGGGATGGACTGGCTTCCAAAAGGCTACATGAACCTCGAAAGTTTACTTAGGCTGTTGTGGTTCTGTGTGCTAGATTCCAGGGAGGCAAAGTTCAGCGAGGTAACTGGCACAGCTGGTCAGGCGCAGTGACATCAGTGTTATCTCTCGACAGAACTGACATGTGTCATGTTAGCAATAATATCCTGTGCGGATTGTCACGTCAGTCTCGTGTTAAATGACGAATTCGCAAGGAGTTACAAGTTTTAACTTCGGGCTAGTAGCAATGACTGTTTGGTTGCTGCACGCCGTGACTCAGGCTGCGTGTTGCAGTTCCACTGCCATTCCTTAAATGCACTACCCGTTACACGCGTTCTTAGGAAAAACGCCTCTGTCAGGCCCAGCGGTTCTTTGAGTTGTAGGAATGGGGTGACATGCAGTCCCTTGATACTGTTGCCTCGAATGGGGTTACTGTAAATCCCTTATAACAGATGCGTACGAAGCATAGTGACAACGAAAGCTCCACTTTCTCGGACCTAAACCTTCCCCACTGCTGCTCTGTTCACCACAAATCCCATATAGAATGGAATGGAATTGAAGCCGGGCCTCGGCAGTACATAATGGCGATTAACCGCTTGAGCTGTTACATGCCCCAGCTAACTAACCGACCGCCGCCACACTAACAGATGGACGGACCCACCTACCGTCCGACGGACCGACTGACCGACCAACCAGACGATCACATTACGAGTATGTCTTCCTCAGCAACTTGCACTGAGTAGTTCACTGCCTCACTAGTTGACATAATCAGCAATGGTGTGCCAGGTGCAGCCGTGTAACAGGTTGTGTTATGTTACGCCGCAACGTCGGCAGTCGCGTTGACTAGAGCTTTAGTAACATTCAGATATTTTGAAAGGCGGGTCGCAACAACAAACACAACGCTGAACATCACGGCGCTGTACACATAAATGCACCGATGTAAGGACACTCCATGAAACACAGTCTTTTTGGAGGCTCTTTGCAGCCGAGCTAGTTAACAAATTTTCCATTTCTTAGTCCTCGTCCTTAATTACTTGTTCGTAAGAAGGCAGCCCCAGTGGATGCTATTCCGAGCCAGCTGAATCCAGCCCGCACTGTTTTTAACTCTTCAACAAATGAGTGAAGTTGGTTGTACTTTAGACGCGGGTAACTGTCACAATCGAACTCCTCACGCACTGCTGCGGTACTGTCAGCTGTTGACAGGCCGTGACGGCAATAGGTCAGCACTCTGTCGCCCCTCCACTTTCCTCTGACGTAGCAGCTTCATATGCAGGCCTACTGAGTATGCCTTCTGGCCCTGCAAAGCACAGCGGTAACTATGCCTACCGTCTGCTGTGGCGTGACGGGTTTAGCATCACTCTCATATAAGCACCGATTACTTCCCTAAACAGCACTCACCGGTAGGTGAATCTCACGGAGCTGTGAGGGTTTATTGTTACGGAGTAACTGAATTTTTATACATTTGCGAGGCCAACTTCTTGCCTCAAAACCAAAGACGACGCATGCTGCCCGTTACGTTTCTCGTACTCTTGTCTCTTTACTTTGTTCGTAATTCTTGGAATAACCGACGAATTTTTCATAAAATTACCGCAATAATGACGGAATGTTGCTTTGCAACTTTTAGTTTCCTACCGCCTTGCACTTCGGAGTATTACTTTGAGTATAATTACTGGCGAGGGGGCAGGACGAGCGGGGAACTGTGTTTAGACTTCCCGCAGGGGCTGATACTTTTATATTCCGCATAGTGTCCAGAGTACCTCTGAGACCCACAGAGCTAATGTGAGTCTACTTCTGTGGCTACAAGGCACAAAAGTAAGTCACAAAATTCTAGAATCGTGAATTTATAGTGTATTCTAGCTTATGGCAGCATATAAGGGTAGTCGGTGTCGTAAATTTTCCAGAGAACTTCTCACTTTTTTAATGGACTGAAAATTCTCTCGACCCGGAGTTTGATAAAATCACCATTATAAGTTTTGGTGAACAGCTGAAACTCAGATGTGAATTTCCTGCATTAGACAAAGTTGCAGTTCGGACTGGCTCGGCGCCAAAGTAAGAAGGTTGTAGTTGCAGCGTTGTCAAGAGGAGAGCAAACAGGGGTAGAGAGGAGAGAGCAGGAGATGAGAAAATGGGACTAGACTCGGGAGAGAAAAGCTTTGACAAAAGATGTAAAACTACGTTGCAAATAGGCCTACGGGAATCCATGAGTGAACTCGGCCGAGCCGTCGCACTTAACGCGATGTTCCGTCAATGTTTGCCAGTTGCCAAGATCACATATCCACGTCGTTGTGGTGGCTAAGGACATCCTCTCCCAGCAGATGTACTGCAGCTATATATCTTCAGAGTGCTATGTGGGAAGCTACAAGCTGCTACAAATAAGGGCAACTGATCGCCTAATCCCAACCACTTTCGCTTCTCTGAAACATGAAACTCGGCGCTGTGCTCTGAAAGGAGAGAGAGGGGTGATACACTTGGCTTAAGGCAGTTCCGTTAGAGGAATCCGCACCGTAAAACTGGGTTGTCTGTGAACTCTGAAATTAGGCGGTCTGACGAGTGGAATCCCTAGCAGCAGACTGTCTGACGAGGAATCCCTAGCAGCAGACTGTCTGACGAGTGGAATCTCTAGCAGCAGACTGTCTGACGAGTGGAATCCCTAGCAGCAGACTGTCTGACGAGTGGAATCCCTAGCAGCAGACTGTTTGTGGAACGAAAGTATGGATCCCGAAGTGTCGCACTCAGTATCCTGAGCCTGCTAACTGCAATAAACTAAGGTCAATTTTTACGGCAGTAGTTGCAAACTACGTTGTCCTATGGACGTGACGCCGTGTAGTCTGGTAGAAGTGTACCGACGTTTCAGGGGTTCCTGCTGACTGCAACATCAGGAAACACCTACTCTGATCATTCCAGAAGAAAGCAGTCTGGAAGTTAGAATGTTTTTTCAAAATGAATGTTTAGAACTAGAAGGCACCTCTGAATAAATTTACATTACTGTAATCAGGGAGGCCGCGAGCGGGTTAGGGCCCCATTAAAAATGTTTTTCGGGCTTCCCCAGCAAGGGCGGACCGGACCGGCAGGGGGAAGTGAGGAAAGAGAGGAGACAGCGTCCTACGTAAGGTGGCCGCTGGCCGCAAGTGCCTTTAACACATGTCACTACCGAAGTAGATCTGAGACTACCGAGACAGACAAAACCACATGCAACATAGTCAGGCCCCGGGCCCTCATAATTTACACGGGCTTCACCCGCTCCTCTCGTCGACACTGAGTAGAATTTTGACTAATAAAGTATTTTGAATTAAACTGTTATATTACGAATACGCGAATGGCTGTAAACATCAAATGTAGGTTACTTGCCAGCTTCACGCCCGTGCCGCTTTATGGCCCGGAGAAAGGTCCCCGGTACCCAAAGGTCTTGAGTGGGCTTCAGAAATTTCGACAGAGCAGGTAAGAGAACAGGCTCTGTCCTTACCGAAAACAGGTCCTGGACGTCCAGTCTGTGCGTTAATTGAAGTAGCTGGATCTAAATGCAGAGGAAAACCAGAAAGAAGGAAGGAGCAAAGAGGGAAAGCAACAAAGAAATCGTATAAATAATGAATGAACCAATGCCAGGATTGCGAATCGAGGTTGCCGGAGCAGATGCTTGCAGTGGAAAGGTTTCTGCGGCAGCTGAGAGGAGCTGCGGTATCGTCAGCCACAGCATCATAAGCAGTGTGTTGACTGGCAACAGACAGGCCTCGCAGCCACGCTCCGCAACACAAGCAGTGTGTTGGCTGGCAACAGACAGGCCTCGCAGCCACGCTCGGTAGCACAAGCAGTGTGTTGGCTGGCAACAGACAGGCCTCGCAGCCACGCTCGGCAGCACAATAAACTGGACAGCAGTAACTGGCAGAAGGACTGAGTGATGTAACGACGACTAGCATTCTCAGCGGCACTCGTCTGTGTGTCACGCTTCCGCCCCTTGCATCAAATCTCCTCCGCGAGGCAGATATCACAGTACAGCTGATGTAGTGCGTGCGTGCGTGCGTGCGTGCTGCGTCGGTTCAAAAATGAGATAGCGGAAATTCATTCGGGTTTCAACGTCCATTGCAATGTGATAAGAACAAAATTAAAGCTTTTCTTTAATATCGATAACATAACATAAAGTACAATTTACATGACATCTGTCGGAAATCAACCTATTTAGGACCAAAACACGTTCGGCTAATCGCAGAAATGTACAAAGTGTTACAACTCCGCTTCGATTGTTATAAACTTATTACACAGCTGTTGTGTTTGTCACTAGCGAAGGGTTCCAAACATGGAAACACAGAAACAGTTGCTAAAACGTCATAAATTTGAAAGTTCGCCTTTCCACGCCAAGTTAATTTACAGAGCTGAAGACTTTATTTCTTCTATTCCCGCAGTTTCTTGTGATATTTATTAACGGAAACCTCATGTAGTTAGTTTCAAATGTCAAGCGACGACGTGTTTCTGTTTTACTTTTATAAACATCGAACTGAAACAAAAAACCCGTCCCAAACCTGAGTAATGTGGTTCGTACCTTATACAGAGTTGAAAATAAAGTCACGGTGAGGCAGATGATCCAGCACAGAAGAAAATAAGTTCACGGTGAGGAAGACGATCCAGGACAGGTGAAAATAAGGTCACGGTGAGGAATATGATCGAGGATAGAAGAAAATAAGGTCACGGTGAGGAAGATGATCCACGACAGGTGAAAATAAGGTCACGGTGAGGAACATGATCAAGGATAGAAGAAAATAAGGTCACGGTGAGCAAGATGATCCAGGAGAGAGGAAAATAAGGTCACGGTGAGGAAGATGATCCAGGATAGAAGAAAATAAGGTCACGGTGAGGAAGATGATCTAGGATAGAGGAAAATAAGGTCACGGTGAGGAAGATGATCCAGGGCAGGTGAAAATAAGGTCACGGTGAGGAACATGATCCAGGATAGAAGAAAATAAGGTCACGGTGAGGAAGATGATCCAGGAGAGAGGAAAATAAGGTCACGGTAAGGAATATGATCGAGGATAGAAGAAAATAAGGTCACGGTGAGGAAGACGATCCAGGGCAGGTGAAAATGAGGTCACGGTGAGGAACATGATCCAGGATAGAAGAAAATAAGGTCACGGTGAGGAAGATGATCCAGGAGAGCGGAAAATAAGGTCAGGGTAAGGAATATGATCGAGGATAGAATAAAATAAGGTCACGGCGAGGAAGATGATCCAGCAGAGAGGAAAATAAGATAACGGTGTGGAAGATGATCCAGGACAGAAGCGCATAATCTTCTTGTTCTTACTTTGAGAAAAAAGTATTTTCTTTCGAGTCACAACAGAAAGAAATCATAAATATTCATTAAAGTATTTTGGATGGAAATGGACTCCATTCTAATATTCTGGAAAAGACTGTGCATATCCAAATACGTACATCACTTATTCTTCTGAGGTTAGAAATCTTGAATGCCCTTATTTGTTTCCCCACCACAACAAAGAATTATGATAAAATTTTGTGTAAGGGAAGAGTTCTTCTTTATGCAGCCTTACAGCAGATTGGTTTCAGTATGGTCTGTCGCCAGCGAATAGAACACATATTGATGAAATGTCAGTAAGTTAAATATTGCAGATCAAAGTGACACGGCCATTGAAATGACGTTTCGTTCGAACCGTTTTGGGATTTCGGTGTTGTGCTACATGACATTGTGAAGACTTGAGAACAGGTAACGAAGTTTCGGAGAAGCATGCCGCCTCCTTCTTCAGCAAGTACAAGAGAAGCCATTGTCGTTTTGCATCATCAGCATACTAGGCCAAATCAGCGAGAAAATTTCCGACATTTCGGTCTTCGGCCCGCAGTTGAAGCAGCTGGTAGCATGAGAGTAATGTATCAGACTTGGTCGACACGAACTCTTCGAATCCCAATACTTTCCACTGATGAAAGACACTGTAGAATTCAGCGGTGTAAAATCCTCGAGCTGTGTTCTCCTTGTAGGATAAAAACCGGGATCCAGATTCACACAAAAGGAAAGTAAAATTGACGTTCTTTTGTTTTCAGTTTGAAAGCCCTTAGTTTGGGAACCGAATGTAATCTTAGGGGCAGTGTGGCGGCAAGCATTTCCCCATTACACGTGCACACGTGTTTGTTTTACGCACGTAGATTGCGGCATTGTGACAAACACATAGCTCTGCTTGCCCATGTTTCCGTGCGTCAGTATCGAGTTAATATCACGTCCTTAGATGGACACCCTCTCCTTCCGCTAACTCCAGCTATTCTTTTCTTCATCTGTTTCTACAAGCTTCTCTGTTTTACCTCTGACCAATCAGGAATATGAGTGCCCCAGCTGGCTGTGCCCACACTCAGAACGCACGCCTCCTTATTTCTCTGCTTGCCTGCCAAAACAACATCCTTGGATGCGAAACAGCAAGACGCTTAGCTTAAGGTTGCGAGCGTGCACGCAGGTTGGTGAGTCGGACACTCTTCCCATCAAGTCGGGCCGACCCCTGAAGTCGTTCGCTTCTCCACCACTGCACTGTCTACAAAAAACGCAATGATTCACTTAATGGCTCCGCCACAGCGCATGCGCGACGGAATGGCAGGAAGATTACTGAACAGTAACCCACGACGGATGTGGCAGTATGCTGCTGTGGCCCCGTTTGATGTGTTTGCCATATTGCCAATAAAACGTTATAAAAGTCGCTGTCCTGACTGACATCGGAACCGGTCGCTTCCCACAGTCAAGTTCAAAGCACAGGACTGCCTGTGGAGATGACGGTCTCTGGCGCAGAGTAAGCAGTCAACCGTGGCTCGTATGTGACACTTGTCCGTCGAAACACGGCCAAGAGCACCGTTGCACGTGTTTTCAAGCCACGGATGACACTCCAGCAACTTCTGTGGACTCGCATTGTTTTGTGCTCAGTGGGACATAAAACACACAGCACGTTCTGGTCTTGTGGCTTGTGGCGCCGGCCGCCTTGTAGGTGGACACCGGAAGACAACAGGGTGAATGATGATCACCACCCTGCAAATCTGTAAATGAATTAGTGCCAGTAACTTCCACACTTCTTGAAATATGCCTTTCAACAGTTGGGAAATGTTTGGAAATCCGGGCAGTCATGCCGTACTTAGCGGCGCAAATTAATTGCTACGCGCACTTTCCGCATTTATCGGCCTGTTTTGGTGGAGATGTGTATAAGAGTCCGGCCCGTAGTGTTGCTGACTATCACCGGGTTCTGTGGAAATCGACGCAGAGAAGGGCGCGGTTTCCTTATGAGTGGAAATGAACTGACGTTTACCTTATGACATTTTGAAAGCATAGAACGCAATGCTAAACTCTGTGTACTGCGCCAAGGAATACACCGTTTGCAGTCCTGTTGCCTCTTGTACCGTGTAGACGCAGTCAACAGGTACCTCCGAGCAGTTTGCCGGTGTCCACCAAAGTGCACGATGCCACGTCCTATGAAGTCTTAGTCTTCGTGGACACTTCCGTATGAACGCCACATCTCACATGATATTAGCACTCGTTACTTGCCGGTAAAATTTTAAAATCTACTACTGCAGTATTTTGACTGCATTATAAGTACAGTCTACAGTGCAGTCGGCCCTGTCCGTGTCCCACACGAACAGCGCTACTCTGCTGCGTATCTGAAAGCACAATCAACGGTTTGTCGTCATTTTGTATATACAGACTGTGGCCTCTTTTTAAACATACTGAAATGGAATGCCCCGGTAACCGGAAAATCGCACGCGACAAGTTACACAAGACGGCGATCAACGTAACGATAAATGGCGCTAATAAAAGAAAATTTTCATCTTTTTTCCATGCTTTATACACACAAACGCCAGACAGCTCCCCTTTTTCTATATATAAACATAAAGACGAGAGCAGTTAGCAGTTCGTGCTATATAAGCTGTCTACATTCTACGCTGAAATCTATTGGCAAGTTATCGGAATCGCGGTGGGAGGCAAGCAGAAGAGAATGTAAGTGAAAAGGCTCACTGCGCCCAGAAACGTAGCATCTCCTTGGGCTGGGGTGGGTGGGGATACCCGGAGGAAGAGAGACGCTGAAGCACTGGTAATGATGACAGTGAACTGCATTTGTCAACGTCATCAGCACCTCTCCTCCCCGCGCAGAGTTTATTGTCACCTCCCTACTGTCGTGTTTCTGACACGTCCCAAAGTTGACGTTAAGAAAAGGGATTTTTAAAAGAACGCTTCAGCAAACCGGAATTCGTCTTAAGTTATGTGACAGTACAGTAACACGTTCGTTCAATCACGTGACAAAGTGCCGATAGTTATGTGACAGTACAGTAACACGTTCGTTCACTCACGTGACAAAGTGCCGAGAGTTATGTGACAGTATAGTAACACGTTCGTTCACTAACGTGACAAAGTGCCGAGAGTTATGTGACAGTACAGTAACACGTTCGTTCACTCACGTGACAAAGTGCCGAGAGTTATGTGACAGTACAGTAACACGTTCGTTCAATCACGTGACAAAGTGCCGAGAGTTATATGACAGTACAGTAACACGTTTGTTCACTCACGTGACAAAGTGCCGAGAATTATGCGGTGTTTGTTTCCACATACACCCTGTAGTTTCAGCGCCCCCTACACCACCATTTTACAGGATCTTCAGCTAATCTAACCGGCCTTCCCTTCTCATCGCCTGCTTTCGTAAGATCCAGCTAGAGGTTGTATTCTCGTCTGCATCTCTGTCTTGCAAGTGAACATTTCGCAAAACATCTGTGTGCATTGCACCTAATGCTATGGTATGTATGGGAAGTCATCGCAACACTACGCCATGACCCTGACTTCACCGTACTGTTGCAGTTCGAGACACAAAGAGCGAGACATGACGTTCACTAGTCATCTTACGAAGTATCTACTAAAAGAACGCTTATGCCATTCGGTTGCTTCCACCTGGTGGCACTCGGAACTAAAATCGCTATAACCGGTGTTGTGATTGCCGACAGGAACGAACCGTTGTAGCCTCGAACGTGGTGTCATCAGGCGGGAAGCAGGGCTACGTTGGGAGGGAAGTTTAGACGAGACATGACGATCCTCAACCACAAAATTTGAAATTACACTTTAAATCAGAGGGCGAGATCCTGGTAACAGGAATATTGCGTACTTCTGTTGTCTTGTAAACCTTAAACATATGGGCAGGTGCTTCTAGCCTTCGAAGTTTAATCTACGACGTTGAGTCTCCGTAGAGTTAACGCGATTTAAAGTCACTTAGAGAGATACGAATTATGAAGACAGGGGAACGGCTGTGCGGGCTCGGAACGCGGCACCCTCACCGCGGAACCTGACTGTACAGCCTCTTCTGTATTCTTCCTCACAGCCGAGGCGCAAGTGGCACTACGTTTGTAGATATTACATTCGCTTAATCACATTCTGTACAGAGATGAGTAAAAATACAAGAACTTGCAGAAGAAAGTTCTTCAAGTAATTTAATGTTGCTTACACAGCCGAGCCTTCCTCTTAATTTTAAACTTCTGAACTTCGGTAAAGCTTAGTTCAGACACTTGAGGGATCGCCGAAAACCAGCAGGTTAACATAGCTGTAACTTTATGCTCCTTGTCCGGGGAAAAACAGCCTGGGCATGACAAGGCCCACTCTCGTCGATATCGAGGCAAGATTAGGAATAAGTGGGGCTGTACCTCCGCACATGCTTTCATGTTGTGCACAGGAACACCTTACTTTTGTCTTTTACTGTACTCCAGGCTTGTGTTCGGGACGTATCTCTTCGGAATTTTGGCTGAAGTATAGGAAGGGGTTAGTTTAGGATTCGCGCGGACGTGAAGCAGTACGAGTTCTAGACCTTGACGTTAAACAGAGAAGAGTGGCTAACTTGAAGCTGTGGCCGCCTTAACCCATGCGGAAACTTTCTCAGCACACACTGAACAAAGGCTTATGTTGCAGCTGCCGTGGCAGAATTATCAATTCTGGACGGTGTGTTTCGACAGAGGGGTGATCAGTACTGGGTTTAGAACTCTTTCGTGTCAGGCCACTGAAATCGGTGGAAATAAACTTGGACTAATGGACGAATAAAAATGCTGCTGAAATTCAAGCAGCAACATCTGAATTCACTAGACGTGTAGTAAACGAGATAACATTAAAACCCAGATATATGGACAATATGACGTCACATATCCGAGGATTTGTCTTCTGTAATGTGACGCCGTGAAGTCTAGAAGAAATTTACCCACATTTCGTTGACCAGTATGGGATCACATTCAGGTTTCTAATTTGAGAAGGTTCCCCCGTAAAGTACATAAATTTCTAACAGACTGTACGAGGTCACATTGCATAAGACGGTTCTCTTTTTGCTGACATCTGTACAGGCACAGCTGAGCGCGTGCTAGTGTTGGAGACTGTGTTGTCGAGCGTGGCCTAATGAAGGGGCTGTGTACCGGGGACTTAGCAGAACAACGGAAAACCCCGACTAGCCAATGTCCCACCCGAGACACAAACCTGGCACTTTCATAATACAACACCCACAGCGCGTTTGAGAATCTATGAAATTCCCTGAGCAGGTCAAGAAATTCCCCGTTTCTTGCGGAAGCCGAGGTTTCATTAATACGTCAGATGCGAGGCTGTCACGGTCATGTGTGAGGGCACCACTGGCGTCTCGGATGTGCTCGGTTGTCAGACGCGAGGTTGTCACGGTCATGTGTGAGGGCACCACTGGCGTCTCGGATGTGCTCGGTTGTCAGACGCGAGGCTGTCACGGTCATGTGTGAGGGCACCACTGGCGTCTCGGATGTGCTCGGTTGTAATTCGTAAGTAGGCAACGAAGTTTCGGCAGAACCTGCTGTTGCCGCCTTCTGGGTAGAAGAAGGTGAGTCGAGAAAGATAGACAACACGTTCCTACACATTTGTATCTATTTACACACTACTCTGAACTTTCGCAGGAAAACGCTCGTGTATTTTACTTTGTATACAAGCACAGGTAGTTGGTGAATGTTGCGCCGGGGTTTCCTCCCCGTGCACCTTACTTGCGCGCGCAATCACCTACTCCCCCACCTTTACCCCTCCTTTACCCCTCCTCTCCTTTCGCCTAGTTCACTTTTGCTCCCACTCGTCACTCTGCGTCCAGCCAGCTAGTGGGTTACAACAAAATTCGGTTTCGGCGGGGGAGCCAAAATTCCGTCCGGATGTGGCTTGCTGGGGGTAGGAGTCCCTCACCTGGCGGCGTGGTCCCGTGGATGGAGTTTTGATTCGGGTTTAGCCCCACGCCTCCAGGGAGGTACCTTGGTTTTGGTGGCTTTTGTACTCGGCACGTACAACACCTCGTATGCATTATTGTAAGTATTGTAAATTTTCTTGGTTTGTTACTTCCATTTATGTAATTAATTTATATTAAATTTGTTATGTTTATTTATCTTTTAAATTTTCTGTTGTGTCGCTGCACTGTCCAGTAGGGCTCAGTGAGGTCGGTGCAATGTAATTAAAAAAATGATAGGATTTCACGAAGCGTTTCAGAGGGTCGTTGCATTAACGCAAGCAGGAGTATGAACTGTCCATGTGTGAAGTGTGTAAAGGCACTGGGTTCGTATGGGCAGAGTTCCCGGTACACCCGGTTCCGGTGACTATGGCGCGCCGTTTTATATTTGCCTCCGACGCCACTGACATCCATTCACTGTGCGACGTGACATGCATGAAGTGGACCCTGATCAGACTTGATGATTCACGGGATATTCAAGTGTCGAGCGGTAAGCATATCCATCACTGCGTTGCTCTTCAAGTTTCACAGCTCGCAATTTTACACTCCATGAAATAAGCATACAGCCTTTGGGACCGAAACTAACGACAGGGGCGCTGAATGCTACACTGGCTGCTCAGGAAATTCCCTGCTGACACCAAATCTGGTGGCACCACATTCGCGCAAGACGGGAATTCGGTCATATCAAGACCTATCAATGAAATACAGAGTCCGTAAAATGTGTTGCGTGCAGTTCTGCCACACAAAAGTCAGAGAAGACTTTCGACGTGTGTTGGCCAGCTGAGAGACTTGCTACCGGAAGGAACTGCGTTCCGTCAGACACCAAGTCTGAAGTGACGTAACAAACCAACGGCAACATTGATGTAACTGCCATACGCCACGCAGAAACGCAAATCGTATTGTGCGTGGCTGTATTTAAATTACACCGCTAAACTCCTAGCGTGTGCAGATCGGTTCAATGAATACTTCCCAAAAGCAGTCCGAGTTGCCTGGTGCAGGCGCACACCCACGATTTTTCCTTGGGGGGGGGGGGGGGCGCCCTTACCCTGACGTCATATAAAATTTATGTTTGATTTTTAAGATTGTGTTATAAAAATCATGCTGTAAGCACAATATAACGCTGTCTGCAACTGCATTTATGTTCATACGAATATATCCACACGTTCCATGACCCAAACACCGTGTCCCACCTTCATGTTTTTTAATTTTGTTAATCTACTTTTCAAAATTCTAATGTACTTGTCATCGGCTGACTTAAGTGTCTGATTTCGGCTGAAGCGTAAGTCATGCAAAACTTTTCTTATCGTAATATCTACAAAATATATATTTTTAAATTTCGGTTTTGGGAGTTTTGCGGGGGCTGCTGCAGTCCGGCAGCCCCCTCCCTGGATGCGCCACTGGCGTGGTGCAGGCGGGCCGACAAGTTTACCTTGTAACCTCTGTCGCTGCCCGGAGTAGCGTACCACGTGGCTGGTTGGTTTAGCCGCACTGAAATGGACGCCACGATTCCTCCGTACCAATTTCCATGTTAGCCTGGCATGACACCGCGTCCCTGTGGTGAGTTTGTATGCAATAATGTGTGAGTTAAGCGAAGCAGTGAGTGGATACACTTCGTACGACACGACACGACGGATACGAACGCGTGCGGTTCAGCAAGCGGAAATTGCAGGAAGGTTCTGGCGTTACGAAGGCCTTCCTAGTCGCCAAGTTTCGCACTTACAAGCAGGCGACCAAGACAGACTGATCTGTTCCGTGTCAAGAGATATCATTTGAGACGCAGGACTGTCCACGCTTCGAGGACTGTAGACGTCTATGACGGTTATCTGTGGAATTTAAACACACCTTGTGTAGTGCATATAGAAACCACACAATTTAAGTCTGTTTATTATTAACTTCGCTCGCAATGTTTGCTGTGTACAGTGACAGCTGTGGGAATCCATGTAACCACTCATAAGAGGTTCATAAAATGTAGCTCTTCTGATCACAATCACGTAGATGTCGAAACATGTGGATGAGTTTTATCTAACAGACACAAGCAAAACAAACTGTGAGTCCATGTCTTTTGTCTCATTAATCTTACTAAGAATAAGAGTATTAAGCCTAAGGGGAGAGGCACACTGGGTCAGTTTAATTCATTCCACATCCACACGCTGTATTTCTTATAATTCCTTTTAATATTATCTTCCCACCTGCATCTACGGCTTCAGAGTTTCAGAACAGATTCTTGGCACGTGCCATATGGCTAGGCCCGCTGCGTGTCCCACAATCCCGTAGTTTATTGCCAAAGTAACAGTACGTGAAGACGTTAACATTGGAGCTGCGTGTTTGGAATGTCGCGGACCCAAATGGCGGCCGCACGCAGGTTATGCGGCTTCCTGTCAGCTGCTGAAGAGAAATGTTAGGATAGTACCTCAACGCAGGCCTCCTCCTTCCACATCACGTACAGTTCATTAGTTACTGAGAATCCTAAATCTTTTGCTGTGTAGTGTTAGATACTGACGGCTTTGTTAAGTAATGGATACATAAATAAACAGGTGACCAACGGGCTGCAAATATTTAAGATTCCTTCGAGTGTTCCACAACACACGTTACGAGAAGAGAAAAGAATGCAAAACTCACTGCGAAAATGAGAATCGCCAACACGAATCTGGGTTAGGTAATCAATCATTCCATTATTCATTTTACTGAATGACGCGAGTTTGTCTTCTGTGCACGCTGTTCATTGCATTCTTTAGATTGCAGGGTAGTCTGAAAGACGGCAATACTCAATTACGTTTCCTGAAAATGTGTGCTGTCATAAATTCCTGTCATTACAACGGTTGGGAAATTAGGTTTTTTTAAACTCGGAAAATATTTACATGACAACATCGGGCTTGTGTCTGTAAGTTTAATTAATGAGCCATTGTCGACACGTGGTGCAGGTGGCTATCTATACACTTTGCCTGAAACTGTGAGTAAAGGTTTTGTGTTCTGTGTTATGAACGTTGAAGATGGTGATGAGGCGAATGATTGAGACTCTACTGCCCACACAGATGTATGGAGCACAGCCAAAACTTGGAAGCTCACATTTGCTCAAATAACAGTGAAATCGGCAGGTTTGTTACGGCGTTTGCCAGAGTGGCCACTGTTCCCTTTACAGAGTGTGAGGAACTCCCTCTCCACTGTCACGTCCGATTTACTCAAAGATTCATTTTAATGTTACGCTGTTATATGCCCTTTTATCTCTTAAGTGATTGGCGTGTTTCTGGTTTCCGACAAAAACTTTATAGGCAATTCTGACACATCCCATGGCACCTGCATACGAGGTTTGTCCCAAAAGTAACGAGAATGATTTTTTTGCGCAGCGCAGAAGGGCCAGGAAAGGAAAGTGGTGGTCGAGGCAGGTGGAGGGGGAACCCAGGTATACATTTTGACCTTCCTCAGTTGAGTCCGTGCCTTTGTAGCAGGCGGTACGTTAGCAAAGTGCGTAGTAGTTTTTGTGTCTTGTCACGGGCGAAAATGCAGAGGAGTCTGGAGCAGCGTTACGCGATCAAGTTCTGCGCGAAACTCGGAAAGCCTGGTTCCAAAACGTTGCAGTGTTGAGGCCAGCTGATGGGGAGGCTGTCTGGTCTTCAGCCCAAGTCCTCAGGTGGCACAAGGCGTTCAAGGACGGAACGGAGAGCGGTGAGGACGAAGAGCGCGCGGGGCGTCCTTCAACTTCAAGAACTGAGACCAATGTGGCTTGTGTGAAGGCTGTTCTGGACAGGGACCGACGTTTGAGTGTGCGGTTAATTGCAGAGGAGGTAGGACTACCAAAAATGGACGTCCATCGAATCATTACGGAAGATCTGCACATGAGAAAAATTTGTGCGAAACTGGTCCCGAAGAATTTGTCCGAAGAACAAAAGGACATGTCACATATCATTCGCTGTGAGGGAATTTTTGGCTCAGCATAATATCACAACGCTTCCCCACCCACCGTACAGCCCTGACTTGGCTCCGTGCGATTTCTTTTTATTCCCGGAGCTCAAAACCCACCTCAAAGGACATAATTTGGGACAGCTGAAAACGTGCAGGCAGCTGCGACGAGGGCTTTGAACAACATCTCAAGTGAAGACTTGCTCCACTGCTATGAAGAGTGGCAGCAACGCTGGAATCGCTGTATTCGATCACAAGGAGCCTATTTTGAAGGGGATAAACTGTAATTGCATGTATGTTCAATAAAATTTTTTTTTAAATCATTCTCATTACTTTTGGGACAAACTACGTATCTTGCCCATCCAACTGCAGGCCTTAAGCATACAGTGAAAACACTGTCACTGTTTGTTTGCTCACTGAACATCCGTTTGAGTACTTTCCTACCGTGTGTGACTGATGATCAGCTGGGAATATTTGGCGTGGGGTTTGTGGCCTGACGGCTGTATTCCGCTGTCTGTGCCTGAGTAAACTAACGAAGAACACGGACACCTGTCAGAACAAGCAGTGTGCCGACCAAGTCTACAATGTTGCCACCACACCAGCCTGCTTTGCATGTAGTGCTCTAGATCGTGTCTTGAGCACTGAGACTGGCGCAGGCATAACATGGTGAATTCCTTTCAAGTCGGTGGTCAGAACTTGACCGGAACTTTCCTTTTCATGCTGCGGCTGTCGTTACAACTTGTGACTTGTGGCAGTCCCTTGGCCATATTTCTTAACAGAACTGTTTACGTTTCGGAGCTCAGTCCATTCATTCGAATATGTAAAGAAATGCCCTGTCTTTTTCATTTGCCACAACGTCATGTATAGGATATTTTGAAAGTTTCAGCAACAAAGATAAAGCACAAGAGGGTTGTAACCAATACGCCAACTTCTCTAACTGTAAGAAACTTTATCTGCATAAAGGCTTTATTTATTCTGATTACAGTAGGCTTCCTGCTAGCCTAGTCCGCACTTCTGCACCCCCAAAGGGAAGTGCGGCTGTCTGGTCCCAGTTGATGTGTACGGAAGTGATTTCTCTTCACTCTTCGTGTTCTATTTAATGACGCTATCAGCAGCACAGGCTATGCAGTGAAGTGATGGGATCGAGAGTGGATAACGAATTGGAAAGAATTTGGAGGAGACGGCCGTGTCACACTTTGAGGCACTGGTTAGACACTTGGTTGGAAGAAGTGATGAAAACCACAAGAGTTATTGTTCAGCACGGTCAGTGTACTAGCGAGGTTTCAGCCTGACAGCTGCTAGCCTGTGTGAGCACACGGCATGAGGCTTGGCAAACACCGCAGTTATATCCATAGCTCAGATTTGAGTCTCCCGCTGCGATGAATATTGACCTTGCTTACTGCCTCCTGCATGTCGCACCGGCTTGTTTACGTATCAGAGGAACATACTGCTTCCGTTTTCTGACCTGCGGATGGAGACAGCAAGTGTCTGCAAAACACTGACACGCCTGTAAAACTACACGGCGTCATATCCCAGACGACCCTACTCTTGCATATATTCAGTCATAGATTGGAAAATTGCTATGGAAGTATAACAAGTCTGTGTGTCTGTGTGTGTGCGTGCGCGCGCGTGTGTGTGTGTGTGTCAATTCTTCGTCATTGCCTCGCAGACTACCGACATCAGATAAATTCACATAAGATAAAAATAACCCAAAACTAAAATGTCAAGTTAGGTCTGAAGCTCGCACATTACAAGCAGCTGGTTAGCTGCTGCCTTCACTTAAAGACTGTGATTAACAGGCGAGCTGAAATTTGAAGATTTCCACGCGTTACCTTAGCTACCATTGCTTCGGAAACCTTCACATTGCTCCTCAGCAATAAACCCATCGAGGTCTGAAAATAATTTAATTTACGCTTAAAAATTGAGTTTCTATTTCACAGAAAACACACTTTCTCCACTAGAAAGGTCAGCCCGTTAACGCTGCTATACGTTAGCGTAATTCTTTTTTCTGATATCGTACACAACACACAAACACGCTGTGTGACATTGATAAGTCAGGTACGTATAATTACCAGTGCGTTAGCGTGAAATGAGAGGATGTTTCCTCCACTCATTTTAGGTGAGAGGTTCGTTTTGTTATCACAAGAAGCTGTCATTACTTTCCCAAAGACTGTGCTGAAGGGGCTCACGCACGATCGCATGCTCTGCATAACGTGTAATTGCATCGCAAAGTTTCAAAACCACCCAAACGGTGGAATCCAATCACTGATTGACGCAGAGTCGTTGTCGGGAGGAATGAATCCTCAGCCATGCCGTTATGAAAAAATCCAAACTCGCACAAGTAACCGTGTGTTTTGTAGAAGGTGTAAATACCATGCTGTTGGACCTTAACCCTTGCCATTACCCTAACACGGACTGAAATACACAAAGAGTATGGAAAAACAGTGCGGTCCTGAGTCTTCAGGACCCAATGTAGCCGTATTTCAGCGACAGAAGTGTGACAGTGTAACTATGCAGTTATATCTAGCTGTCGGGCTGTTTGTTTCAGCTCTGCGGGCTGTCAGTTTGACACTGGTACAATTCTCTGCTTTAGGGAACACGTGTTTCGATTGCAAGGTAGGGCCCTCAACATCTCATTATACGCCAAAATTCGGGTATTTTACTACAATCAGGGAAATTCGTAATAATCTATACAAGCGACAGATATTAGGAAGCGCTTGAAGAACGTCACAATTCTGGCGCCTGCGCTCGCTTTTGTGTAATTATCCCACAATGGCTGCACTTCGCCAAACCCGCAGCGCACGCTTCAAGCTTCCTACAGGGCGATTCTCCGAAACACTTCCTGCTGCGATGAATGTTCGGCGAATGAAGAACTGAGGTTCTCACAGCGGTGTTCGTTCAGATGCAGACATTCTGGGACATAAAGCCGGGTCGATTGACAGTCACCGGCAATTTTCACAGCAGCTTGCTACTTATGTACGCGTATCTGATCAGCCCTCACGATGCACGCACAAACGCATGTAGGTCTTTACTTAAAGCGTCCGTGATTTTCGTTCTATTTCCACCAGCACTCTATCTGTCGACAAACTGCATTTAAACTGCCCAGTCTTACACTCGCGAAAGTTGCTGGAGTGCTGCTGCAGCTGTTGCATTCGAACAGCCACATGCACACGGAACAGTTTAGTTGGCTGCTCTTTGTAACTTTTGTAGTGAAAGCGTCAAAACCAGGTGGGTGTGAAAAGGCTTCAAATGAAACTTACTGAATGACAGAAGAACACAGGCGGCGTGTCTCTTTATTGTCGATGTAAACGACTGCGGACAAAGTTTATTTAAAGTCGCCTTTGAGCCGCTTAGGTTAAAGAGCTCACGGGTGCAGGAAAATCTGGGAGTAACAAATTGGGAAAGAAAGGCCGCGTTTCATTCCCGGTAATCTCTTAGAGTTTACTTGAGCGTGCAGGTAAAACCTGCGGAAATCCCCAGTGGAGATAGCCGACTGAGGAGACAATACTGGAATGCGGGAACTGCGTGAGTAGAAACAGGTCGTTACAGACTGTCCACACGACGTTTGATTTTGTCTGTTTACAGAAAGTTAAGTGTGAGTTGCTTTTTCCAGCTTGATTGGTATATTTTCGTAAATGAGACATTTTGGAAAAGAAATGACTAAAGAAACAAAACTAAGAACTCACAATATCACAGCTAAAGCAGCCTTAAAGTTCGGCAGTGAAGCCCGGGCGCTGAAGGAACGGGATGAACAGAGACTGGAAGCAGCTCAAATGTAATTTTTAACATTTGTTAGGAATTACTAAGTTAGACAGGGAGAGAAATCAATCCGTGCGGGAGAAACTTGCAGTGCAGAACACTGTTCTGGAAATGAAACAGCACCGGCGAGAGTGGCTACAGCACGTAGAGAGAATGGGCGCAGACAGGGTACCCAAACAGGCGCTGAAATATAGGCCGCAGGGGAAGAGAAGCATAGGACGCACAGGGAGAAGATGGAAGGACCAGCTTCAGCTCGAGGGACAAAGAACAGGCACTGCGCCTAACACTTCACAGCTCATGATGATGATGATGATGATGATGATGATGACGACGACGACGACGACGATGAGACACTGAAAATAGACGGAGATGAAAGTTAAGTGTGCAATAAAGAATCCATTAATTCAAGCAGGAAATCAACATTTCTTCCTAAGGTTATTTGTTACAGTCTGAAGCATGCCTCTGTGTGTGTGTGTGTGTGTGTGTGTGTGTGTGTGTGTGTGTGTGTGCGCGCGCGCGCGCGCGCGCGCGTGTGTGTCTATTTAATTTAATGACAGTGTCATTTGTAGTGGCAGATCAATGATATTGTTGGAATGATACTGCCAGGGAGAAACAGAATTACTCGAAGAAAGACTGTCCCATTGTCACTTTGGCCACCACAATCCCACGTAGCGTCTGAAGCAAAACTAACCCTAACTGCTCGCACATTTCATTAATATGCGCTCCAGTATGGAGGACGAACAGACGAGGAAGCTGAGTAGAACTGCCTGACAGGAAGTGTTACGTATTTACGGCCTTCACTTTAGACCTCATACCGTACTTACAAGCGCTTACTGTCGTTCTATCGTGAAACATATAAACTCAGCCTAACTCTAATCTGAAGTTGCTTTTTTTGACACATGTTAATACCGTTCTTCCAACCACATCTGCGTCTCCAGCACGGCACATTGTCAGGTTTTCATATTACTTCCGTGCTGCGCCTTGAGCCACGCTACCATTCGTCGTTAGAGGACACTAGTAGCCGCATTTGCAGCAATTCTCGCCATGCCACTTGCTTCATCTTCACGTCGCTTCCTGTTCCTTGTCACACTTTTACACCTTAGTAAGCCGGGATGCTGTGAGGGCGTGGAGGACGGAGCTTGGCAGCAGTTGGTCACTTTGCACAGCTTAGTTTCTCGCCGTAGTTAGTTTTAGGACTACGGCTGTGTGAGCTGTGACCCTGCGCCGTACGGCTTGGTAGACCTGCCGACACAGGCTGCGTGCATGTAAAGTCGTCCCTGGACTTAACTAAACGCAACGCAGTGATAGTAATAAGGGGGAATGAATAGAGGAATACCATCACGCCTCGATACCATGCGGATGTTAGCTGTACACTTGACGCTGCGGCCGCTTTGCTTCCAACGGCGCCCCCCCCTCCCCAGTACACATTTGTTAGGCCGCAGGCTGTGGTCCAGAGCAGGTCTGGGCAGGGCGGGGTTCGTGTCCCCGGTCTGAATGCGAGTCCTCGTTCCTGTACGTTGATTGTGGGTCATTGGCGGCAGACTGCACAGCGCCAAAGGGTACGGTTACTGTTCGGCTGTAACGAGTTTGGAAGGAAGCAGGCGTGGGGCAATCGGAATACCATCCTGTTTCCCTGAACGCACTGAGTAAAACCATAAGAAGCATCAACATAGCCTACGAGCCGGCCGAGGTTTAAACCAAGTACCTGCTGAATGTAAGTCTAGAGGTTTAAGTCTAAACCATTCAGTGCGGTCCGATCATGACCCTACTCTCCAGTCACTATTCCTACTGAGCTATCTAGGCTCCCCAAGACCGCAGTCTTGCTTCATTTATTAGCAGATATTTACGTCTAGGCTTCAGTGCAGCGCACTCACGCGTCGCACTGTCATTACTGCGGTCCGAAGCACTGAAGGGGCACGCACTGGCCCTCTGTGACGGCGAATTGGGGTCTGAAGCACTGAAGGGGTACGCACTGGCGCTCTGTGACGGCGAATTGCGGTCCGAAGCACTGAAGGGGCACGCACTGGCGCTCTGTGACGGCGAATCAATATGCAGATCGCAGAGTTCATTCAATCTGCACTCGCCGCCCGACGGACGTCTGTCAAGCCGCTCCCTTTGTCGAACACCACGCTGTCGCCGTCCGACGGGGCAACAGCGTCCCAACTCCGGGAGCAACAGCGTCCCAACTCCGGGAGCAACAGCGTCCCAACGACGGGGCAACAGCGTCCCAACGACGGGGCAACAGCATCCCAACGAAGTCAGTCATTACAGGTCAGGCTTCTCGCTTTCACTGTTTTGTGACGTTCAGCTGCATCTCTACGCTTCTGCCAATAAATGGAATCAGCGATGAGATTTCGGCTTTCACGGCCGTGAAAATTAAGACGGCATTCTTCTGGGTCAGAGTGTTGAGTAACTTGAACAAAGTTCTGGGGACACTCGCCTTGTGCAGGGTCTGGGCAGGCTTCAATTCACAGCTGTGTTACGGGACGATACCACATGGCTCTGGGCAAAGGGCGTCTCTTTAGACGGGGGCTTAAAAATGTGTAGGGGAGAAACTGAACATAAGCTGAAAAACTCTGAGAAAAGCGAAATATCAGGCTCGAGGAAAGAAGTACCCTTTACTTCACCTCAGGAAAAGATCACCTGCCATCGATAGGAAGTGCGTAGGCAAATGTGGGTGACCGGTTCTCCAGGTCACGTTTCCACCTGCTGTACGTCTGCACCCCCGCCACACGTACACGCGGCCTAACTAGTGCAGCAGTGTCAATCGCTACGTACTAATTTTAAAATTCATTACTGTCAGTCAGCACTTCGTTGCATGAAACGCGCCCAGCAAGGGACGCATTAGGGAGCTCACGACGCCTTCAGACGGCCCTGCGTCTGTTTTTTGCCTGGTCACGGTAGCCTCATGGGTTTCTATTCCACCATACGAGATCCAAGTAACCGTATTTCTAAGGGTTTATCACACTTCATGTAGCGGTAATTTGGGGAATTAAAGTCCGTAAAACTTGAGACTGTTTTAATGTGGACTGTTGTGCAATGTAGGTTTGTGTATCGTTGCGGCCGTTTCGGAGGAACTTCCTGCTTTCATCCTCAAGACATAACTCTATTGCTGTTGGTTACTGATCACGCCAGTTTCTGCCGCTCCTTATTCATGTATAAAGGTCAAGGTCACCCCATGGCATGCCTATGCAGGCACAGAGGGCAGGCGGAGGTGCAGCTTTAACTCATTAGCAACCCCGCACTAGAAAGAAGTGGTTCCTTATTTTCCTATAAGTCTTAGAAAGTCCGAGCGAACGTACGATTTTAAAACAATTTTTAAACTAAAGGATGTTTAGAATAAATATTAAAAGTGCACCTACAAATAAATAGTTGTTAAGAAGAACGTACACAGAAGCACGTCAGCTGCATGTGCGCCAAGCCTCTCGGCTTCAGCATTTATCCCTGTTTACAAACTTCGTGTACCCTTAAATTTGTTCAAGTGACGTAGTAAGATAGGGCTTACGGGCTGTCTGTAAGGTTGCACCAATTTCAGTCGAGAGTTACAGGATGTAACAACATATGGGAAGCACAAAGACTTGAAAGGTATACTTTTGTGTCCTGTGTGTCCCATCCAGCAATCAGCGGAATGCATCCTCAAAATGATCGTCTGTTCTTACTCTGTTTGTCTCGCTGGGGTCTCAAGTGAGTGCGAGTTTCAGCCGTGAGGGTTCCTGTGTGCAGAAGCTGCATATTCCGGTTCCTGTGTGCAGAAGCTGCATGTTCCGGTTCCTGTGTGCAGAAGCTGCATGTTCCGGTTCCTGTGTGCAGAAGCTGCATGTTCCGGTTCCTGTGTGCAGAAGCTGCACGTTCCGTACACACTGCTGGTGTAGCGGCCTGCCTGGGTCCGCGCACTGCTGTTCTGGCTGTTGCGTTATGTTGAATGTAGCTTGAGAGGCGGAACAGCGTCTGTCTCCAGAACTGTGGCAACTTTTGTTAGTTCAACAGGACTGGAGCCAAACATAGGGTTTTAAAACTTCGGTTGTTTTCGCCTTTGTTTACGTTGTTATATTTTTTGTTTGATGGTGTCCGTAGGGTCGAAACATGCAGCAGACAACAGCGATATAAATGAGTGTACCGTATCACATGTGAGTGTACTGTGATGACACACAACGCACTTATGTGCCAACTTGTGCACGGTCTGAAAATGAAACTCGCCTCTAAACCGAACTGAGTGCGTTGAGAATAGAGCGCATGCGCACTTGAGACGGAGAGGGAACCGGCGTGCAGAATATTGCGTAAGGTGGGTCGGTTTGGTACGTTGTTAGGGTCACCAGATCAGCGTGGACGGCGCGGGGGGGGGGGGGGGCAACATTGCATGCCTGCTGGCGAAGAGCAAATCACAGCAAGGCTTTGTCGCAAAATACGAAAGAAAGAGCAACGGACAGACGGCAGACTGATATTGAGGTGGTTCGTACAGAAATGGCTGGAGTGTGTGGACCGGATGTGACGTCATTTGGCTCATGATAGGGACCGGGGGGGGGAGATCTGAGGGCTTCACGGCGGTGATATTAAGACTAGTGTGTTCTGGAACGTGACTCCGTGCAGTCTGGTACACACATTGCACTGGGCTACAGGAATACGCTGCCTCTGTCAACGGGATAGATTATATTGGTGACGAAAGCAAGTTCACCCGAAACGTCGGACTGCGCAGTACCAGAGCCCAGAAGGCTGCAGTTTTCTTTATAATAAATGCAGTATCCGGTTTCCACAAAGTTCAGGAAGTGCAGTGAAAAAACGAGGGCCTCTGCTGCACCAGTGTGGTCCGGTGGAAACAGAAACCAAGCCAGGGACGCGGAGCGCCTCGGATTATAGAAGCTTCAATCACGCGGTGGAACTATAAATCGGTTTGTAGAATCTATATTCGTGTTTATATGTATTTATATTCATATTTATAGTGCTCTCCGGATTCTTTATTGGAGGTTCTTGTGACGTCAGCAGAACAGAAGGACGCTCTGTAGTGTCCTTGAAGAGCAATCCGTGAAAAATGTCGATTAACGAAAACGCATCTTCTGTAGCAACGTTGCAATAAACTGTTAAAGGAGAAGGTTTTTGAGAGCACTTGTTATACTTTCAATCGTCAGCGTAACTGAGATTTATATTTTGTTTTTAAATGTGTTGCAAGTACTTGCTATAAACGTGCCTGTTGACATGCAAATGAGCTGCGACAGCGCTACTGTGCGGCTGACTGACAATAGCGGCGTGTGAAATAATCCGGTCGTTTGGAGTAATTTCCCGACCTTTGTGTAAACAACGTGAGTGCGAAGCGGTAAGGCATGTCTCGGCATGTATCATATCCACTGAGTTCACCTGTTTTCCCGCTCGCGCTTTCGAATGGGGCGATGTAAAGACTACTGCGAGCAGCGTTGTGTGACAAATTTACCACAATTTCGAAATTCTTAATAAATTCTTTTTGCGACAAAAGTGTATACAAAATGCAGAACGTGCCCCTCCTCAGTTATAAGGACCAGACAGCTAACGCTGTGTAGCGCGCGCTACTCGAATTCCTATTTATTCAGAAAGTTGGGGGAAAGGGTCCACGTCTTCTGCCGTCAGATGTGCGAGTGCTGGAAGTCGCTTCGAGCTGCAAGCGAAAATGTAATATTCAACGACAGTGAGAAAATGCGGGCAGTTCCATTTTTCAAAAGTGACGAACATGCAGGACGCCTTTATGTTGCACGGACAGCTGACACTAATAGGCCTGCAGCAGCAGCGCTCTGCAGTCATGTTCTTGGAACTCGCCGTTTGAATATTGGCCGGGAGACGTCTGTGCTAAAGCTGTCTTAGTTTTACTCAGTCCCTCAAGGAAACTGCTGAGATAGAACCTCGATCTGTTCACGACTCTTTCTGCCCAAAACCTTTCAAGTACGTCATTCCCAAGTCATCCTACCAGCGACGCTGGCAGCGTAAAATCAACCTCAAATTACAAACACAGGCGTGACATACAAGAGCGTAAGGTGGCCTGTCTCTTAGCCGATCTAAAGAGACTGAGACGCAGGGCGGCTAATAGAAGGGCTGACTAATAGAAGGGCTGGCTAATAGAAGGGCCGGCTAATAGAAGGGCTGGCTAATAGAAGGGCTGGCTAATAGAAGGGCTGGCTAATAGAAGGGCTGGCTAATAGAAGGGCTGGCTAATAGAAGGGCTGGATAATAGAAGGGCTGGCTAATAGAAGGGCTGGATAATAGAAGGGCTGGCTAATAGAAGGGCTGGATAATAGAAGGGCTGGCTAATCCGGAGAAACGATAAACGAATACCGTAATGAGGGCCAGCAAAGAGTGCGAAGTCGTCATTGGAATTTAGCAATCATGAAAACTGTCAGACATCAGTGAAAAGATGCCTGAAACATTAATGGAACTTACAAACGGTAGTAAAGTAATTTATTGCGAATTAAGTAAGTTATGTCGGAGAGTCGGTTAAGGGAGTGTCTGCCGAAGGTTTCCTTATGCCGTCAAAATATCATAAAAATGCACTCAACTAATGAGCTTAAAAATTTGAACTTATGAAATTATCTGAAGAGAAATGACGCACGTCTTAGCAGCTGGCAATCGCCAGTAGGTGGCTCCCCCATACGCGTATCTTCATGGCGCCTTCATGTAATATTTTAATATCTGGGATTCCATTCTCTGTTCATGTACACTGTGCTGGAATTCTGGCTGCCAGACCGACGTCAGGCGTCGTTTGAGTTTACTGTCCTTGTGTTCGCATTGTGATCAGGACCTGTAGGCTACCTGCTCCTGTGTTTCCCCGCTGTGTGTTCCAGCAACTCACTGCGCTCGCGTCAGACAAAATCCCTGGCGATATGAAGGCACCTCAGCCTCGCAGCTGAACACGGGAAGAACTGGTGGCGACTTAAAGGAAGAATATCTCTGTAGGACCGGTAGGAAACAATCTGCAGGATTTAAATCCCATTTCATTGGATCTTGTGTCGCCACTGTGCGATCCAAAAGTCACTCGCTTAACTCAAAGAGGTTCTGTGCACGTATATAACGTTACACCTGAATGAAACGTAGGTTTGGTCTCGAAATGAACTCACGCATTAGAAAAACTTCTCTATGAAACCGCCTCCCTTATTCTGTCAATTTCATGCCATGGGGTGGCGTTTACCTTCACTCCACGGGGCTTACAGTGTCTCAAAATAGTATACGTCGCCAAGTAGAGGGTGATTAGTAAAAGATGAATTACAGAAGATGTGGGTGGAAGCGGTCGTGGTCTTCTTTGGGGCAGTATCCCCATGTCTGGCTAGAGGGTCTGAGAAAAACCACGTAGAACCTGAGTCAGGTTAGCCAGCGTGAGGTTTGAACCGCAGGATTTTCCGAATACTAAGGAGGGGCGCCATGTTTGGACAGCATGTCGCCGTGCAGGGAGAAGCCATTACCATAAAGATAACTGTGCGTCGTGATGTTTCAGGGCTGCAGCCTCCTTCCGCCACCTCTCCAGAATTCAGACCGTCCCTGACACAGGAGAGATCTGTTACCGGCAGTCAGCACCGTCGGTAAGTACCAGCATCTCCTCTGTCCTGTTTCTGGTAGTCAAGTGCGGCACCCCGAATGACGGTAACTGCAGACACGCGCACCACCATTCTGTTACTTATGGCTGTCGTGTTTGAAGCACGTAGAATGACTCTGGCTGAAACCTAACCCTGGATCAAGTGGAACTTTAACGTAACATTTTCATAGCCGTGGATAGATGTATTGTGAATATTAAGGTTAGGTTACCTCTTTAAACGGAAACTCTTTTAGAAGGAAGTGAGAATTAAAGCAACGAATGTGAAAGAAATGTCGTCTCAAATACGAGTATCCATGTTCTTTAGGCGCAACAATGGTTACGCGAAGGTGCGTCAGTATTCCGTCGTACGTACACTGCTTGTCTCGATACATTAAGATCCTTCTTATCTCTCTAACTGAGGAAGTTGACTCGAGTGCTTCTGACTTGGGCTCCAGAGATTCCCTGTTCGAAACTCGGCTGGGACACCGGCTATCCTCAGATTTTCCATGATTTCCCTCACTTTCTCTAGGGAATAATTCACACTAAGTCACTACCACTTCCTTCCACATTCCTTCCAATTCACCATTCCACTCGCTGCTATATAGTCTGAGTCACTTCTGCCCGGTCAGCACGTACAAATCAACACACTGAACTGTCAACGTGTTTAAGTAAACATGTAGAATGGAGCTTCAGGTAACGCACAAACAGCAGGCATCTGATGATAAACACGCCCGCAGTTCAGTTATTTCTCTTGTCCATTTCAAAAGATTTTATAATGAAAATTGTTTTACGTAACTGTAATTGGAACGAGAATTGCTTCGTTTTGCTTTTCTGTCACGGTTCTGTTTTCCACGTAGCAGAAGCCGCAAAATGTAATCAGCGTGGCGTAGATTGCGATAGAGGGTTACAGAAGACCCTCAAATTATTTATTGTTTCGCTGCGGCTAGATCATAACGTTTGAAGCCGGCAGCCGGTTCTGTAGTGCCCCAGAAAGTTTCACCGTTAATTGTCACAGTAGATTCAAAAGCTGCATGGAGACCTGCCACATCAATGTCGCCAGGATATTTGATGCGGACAAAAGACGATTTATTAACTTTGTTACATGCAGATGTGCATATTCTATATAACGTCACACTACGCATTACACGTTCACCTCAAAAAGCGCTGTAGCTTTTCAACACGTCCAGACCTAACCAGTTAGTTTATAATTAACTTTGGACAAGCAGGTACTGAAGCGGAATGTGTGTCGGCTCTCGCGTTTGATTGTCTTGCAGTTTATATGGCTTCATGTGTATGTATCAGCAGCATACTATCCTTGCTGAATAAGTATGTTTTTGTTTTTCTGTTTGTGATAAAAATACAGGGTGTCCACAAGAGGAACCATCCATTTTAAATACACATTCGAATCAAATCTGAACGCTTGAAACCCCCAACAGCAGCACTGTTTAGACAAATTGAAGGGTGTTCAGAACGACGAAGTTTTTCGCTGCCTGGTGCCAGATTGTCTTTCAACTTGCTTTCACCCACACTTACTGCTCCAGCAGCGCCAGGTGGAAATGAGACTGTACATTTTAGAGGGTTCTACGTCTGTCAGGTTGTGCGCATGTTCTGGTCTGCTGTCGTGAAGGCGCACGGCCGCTAAGACTAGTGGGGCGGCGCGTTGGTGAGGTGCGAAAGGCTGACTTACAGTGTGAGCAGTCAGTGTTAGGAAAAAGGCGGAACGGCTTCCTACATCCTACTTCATGTTCATAGATTCCACTTCATGTGCTTCTTACATCCCACCTCATAGCTTCTTACATCCCACCTCATATGCTTCTTACATCCCACCTCATATGCTTCTTACATTACGCTTCATGTGCTTCTTACATCCCACCTCATATGCTTCTTACATCCCACCTCATATGCTTCTTACATTACGCTTTATGTGCTTCTTACATTCCACTTCATGTGCTTCTTACATCCCACCTCATATGCTTCTTACATTACGCTTCATGTGCTTCTTACATTCCACTTCATGTGCTTCTTACATCCCACCTCATATGCTTCTTACATTACGCTTCATGTGCTTCTTACATTCCACTTCATATGCTTCTTACATTACGCTTCATGTGCTTCTTACATTCCACTTCATATGCTTCTTACATTAGGCTTCATGTGCTTCGAGACTGAAGACAATTGACTATTACTTTTCCTTGTAGTTGTGCTTCTCTGAGTGACAGCAACTATTTGAATGCCCTACGTAAGAACAGAAACTGAAACAAATGGCGTCTTGATCAATTACTGAATAACGAAATGTCCCCAGGCTTTGTGTAGTCAAATCCTTACTTGCCATCCAGCACCTCAGGTCCAAAACAGGATTCGCCACCCCTGTTTTGTGTGCAGGTGGTGCAGCAGACGCAAATCAGGCAAATACTAAAAAAAAAGAGTTTTAGGGATACGATGCCTTGTAGTCTGGTGGAAAATTACCGACGTTTCGGAGGAAATTACTGCCTCCATATTCGAGGTTGAAGTGACTAGGTTCAGGAAGCAGTTGTATTATGCAGACAGTCTCGCAGGACCTAAGTGGAAACCCACCTAAGAGCACTGTATCCTGTGCCTGTCCAGTTATGCCCTGAAGAGGGAGGCAGTAACGTCTTCCGAAACGCTGATACACTCTTACCAGACTACAGACCGTAACAGTCCACAGCAGCGTATTCTTCTTTCGCGGCCTTAAAGCAATCCAACCTCGCAAAAAGGACGTTTCTTCTGCTACGTGGTTTTGAACAGGGGGAAAAGGGAGTGGACAAGAAATTGCGGTACACCAGATGTTTCGTTGGTTCGCTCTGTTTCTTCTTTACGTAAGAAGAAAGAGGCCCCGTACATTAGGGGACCTTATCGTCACATTTTTTCTTTAATTTAACTGATTTGTGTAATTTAAACTTCCCGGCACTCGGAATACACAGTGACATGAAACATGGTGCTAAATAATGCGCCTAATTAACTGCGCCTATATCCATGTTACCGTCGTTCTTGAGAGGCTAACAGAAGCCTAAGTGCCATTCAGCCAATCTATACTCCCAGCAATTTGTGAGGCCGAAAGTTCGTCGTGTTGACACAACACCCACACTGCGCTCTGTCCTCAGCCATGTGAATCCTGTTACACATCGGCAACACCTGTCGTTATACACTGGCTGGCCTCTCCCCAGCAGGCTTTTACACCAGCGTTTTGTTTGCCTTCGCCATACCTACTGCAAGGGCTGGCAGTCCCACTCGTCTTATCCTAGCTTAAGTGCAACACACGAAGAAGCAAATATCTAAGTGAAAAGCCATCAAAAATTAAATAGACTCTTGTGTCTTAAAATGAAATGGCGCTGGAAAGAAAGCTGTGCGCTATTGGTGTGTAGAATGCGGATGGGTATCTGTGCTGAGAAACGTTCCAAGTACACGTGCAGATATTTTGTATTGAGCAGCGACGCTCTGGTCCATGAACCGTCGCCACGCGCGTTTCCGTACGCGCTAATTCTAACGCGTCTGATGTGTGTTCGAGAGATGTCAGGTTCGGAACTTGGTCAGGACACTGACTACGGTGACTTTTCATAGTTTTCCTCAGTCTCTTCATACAAGACTGGGGTAGTACCCCCACAAGCTCCTCTTCCCACGTTTCACTACCCACCCCACCAGTCACGTGTCTTAGTGTCTGCTACTGACACCATAAATAGGAACGGACGGCCGACCAGCAAGCACCAGAGCGATGGTTGTCGCTGGTTCCACCCCCCCCCCCCATTCCTGACCCCCGGTAGCACGTGAACCCCCCTGTCCCCCGCAGGAAACTAATTAAACTTGCTGGTACACATGTATAGCCGTGACGAATAATTCGGCGTGTTTGTGTACGTGCGCTCAGTCTGGTGGCACTGCTTGCTTACACTCGCTGCTTCACAAGCCATTACATTAAACGCAAGGCTATGGAACTGTCTAAATAGCGTTACACGGAGACTCTTCGTAACAGGGCGCAACTTGGTACCTTAACCCTTTAGAATATAATGGTTACTATATTGCGTAAAGCGCAATTTCGTTACTAACAATTTGTGCACTTGGGCGCCAGGGTTTACGATATGATTGTCGTGTTATTCTCGCAGTAAAGGGTGATCACAAGCCGAAACAGCATTAACCAGTTCCTCTGTGTAATGGAGCCATGTTACGCTTGCTTTGTGAGGTTGGGGTAAAATTTGTGTGCGTTATGTACAGGATGTTCCGCATGCTGTACAAACTGCTATGTCCACATGTGGCCGATTGTCAACCGTCACGCTGCTGCAAACTTTTTATGCACCCACGTGGTGTTAACCGACAGTTGTACAATATATGTGTTTTATCACACTTTGTAACACTAATGTAAAGATATGTGTGGGACAGAAAACGTCACAACGGAGGGACATGCACTTAGTCTCGGCCCGTTCCACAACGTGTGTCCGATAGCACGACGGACGGCCCCTACTGTGTCTGCAGCATCAAAGCTAATTGTGTGTCAGATAGCACCACAAAAGAACGTCCAATTTTCGTTCATGTTGCTGAATTAGTTATCTTACTTTACGTAGCTGTGTTACAGCACGGAAGAAAATCAGTTTTGTGTAGATAACATCAAAGAACGTCAGTTTTCAGATACGTTGTATTGATTAGTGTTCGAAATGACGCCCAGTGTCGTGTATGCATTTTTCTGTAACGCGTGTCTGCGAAGAGCGGGTACGGCGTTTTTTTCCGTCTACTGTCAGTTTGTGTACAGCATCACAGCATGTACGAAACTTTAGGCTTTCACTGCTGTGAATATGAACAGCCCCTCTGGAATGTTACGCGTGTTGTCTGGTAGATAGTTGGCGACGTTTCGGAGGAATTTGCTCTTGATATCTATGCTGTAAATGATATCACCCTTCTGCCATGGATCTCCGAAAAAAAATATGGCAGTAAAACTTCCCATTCCTGTAACCAGAACGGACAAGACTTCAGACAGAGCTGCTGTGCGAGGACGGACCTTGTGGTTGTAAAGACGACTGGTCATGAGAGACAGTGCAAAGTATTAACATTTATAAATCCAGCACATTAATAACGCCCGCACTTCTAAAGACGATGAAATTATGCACGCACGCACGCACGCACACACAGAATAACACGTTACTGCTAAAGCCATACGTCCGGGTGTACAGTTCATGTAGAAACACTTCTGCAATAAAATAAAATGTGGCTGTACCCTTGCCATGATCACAGCTCGTTTGGCACGCACAGAAGTACAATCTGTTTAAACAAATGTACGTGTAAAGTAGTGGCCATGAAGGATACGTTTGGCGTTCTCCTCCTTGTGGGGGGGGGGGGGCGCAGATAGGTGACAGCGTTCTGAATATCGCACATCGTGTAGGGTCGAATTATGCGGCAGTCGGTGAATGTTGAGTCGGAAGTGAGGTTATGACGCAGACGACATAACATAATGGCATATACTTGGAGGACTGAGGACACCCATGGAATCGCCGTGAAAGCATGAACTCAGAATCTGCACATGCATTTACAAGAAAGCCGAGTGCAAATACACGCTTCAGTTAGCACTGATTGCTATATGCAACGCAAAAGTTCTTGACCATTGTCGCAACGTCCTCCTACTCGGGCTTTATCCCGAATTATGTGAATCTAGCCCACATGCTCGTTCCCGACTTACTGGACATACATTTTAATAATATCCAGCCACTCACGCCGTAGACTGCTAAATGTTTTGTACTCACTCTGCCTCTGTCTTATGCCTGCTGTCTTCTCTGCTCATCTCTTCCCCCGTGACATTAATGCACTGCCTTTATATCTCAGATATTTCACTGCAGCACTCGAAACCCATATACTGAATGGCGCTTGTGGATTTCCCTCTTCAGAGTGTCGGATGGCCGCTACGTTGGTGCCAGACGATATCAGAGAGTAACGAGCTGCAGTGGGCTTCAGCAGCAGACTGCTATATCCGTGCACCGACCGCTCCTGCAGAACGGTTCAATTAACATTTGTGCAGCCGTGCTGCTGTCGAGGCTGTTAGCCGCCACCTTCTCACCGCCGAATCCTCGGTTCACCTCCACGTACGATTTGGGACGAACAGTGTCAGTTTCTCTCCAAGTAATTTTGTTTTCCCCTGCCAATTACCATTTGACCAAATTCTCATTGTTATTACCTCGGGCAGGCGCAACAGGCCTACTCGTGTGTGCAGCACCCACGGACTCACGTCAGTGTGTTGAGGTGTGCGTGTTCTTCGACGTTACTTTGCGTCAGTCGCTATATGGTTCCCGACCTTCAGTTTTTCTTCTTGGACTTTTCGGTCCTTGAATTTGTGGCCACTAGTTTGTCTCGAAAGGTCGGGAACAAAGTACAGTTGAACTCGGTTATAACGTCATGAAGGGGACTGAATACTGTGTGTCGTTATAAGCGAGTGTTGTTGTAAACGAAAGGTGTGATGTTATGGTTAACAGTGAGGAATTAGTTTGTGCCGCTGAATATCTGACGCTATAAGCGAGGTGTCGCACAAACCGATGTCGTTGTAAGCGGCTTCGGCTGTGTTTGGTGTCGCAGCATCACACGCATGAAGAAGAATACCTCGACACGGAGGGTACCAGACAGTACCGGCGGCTGGTACTGAGGCTTTAGATTCGTGAAGCACAACACATTTTAATGCGACCATAGGCGTTTGATAAAACTGGAACCGCTACGTTTAAAATTAGGGTTGTTTCTTCTCATTATGAAGGATCACACCGGTCTCCGAGGTCGTGTCCTTAGCATTACTCGTGCCCCAGTTCCAAGTCCTAAGCCGGAGGACAGGTGCGCCAAGGCTCGTGATTGTTGTCAGTCCCTCCATAAAGGTACTGGAGGTTGCCACCGAGACTGGCCAGTACCGTTCCCTTCTGTATACAGTCTACGAAGTGCAAAAGTAAAAGTGCCCTGTCTGCGCCGTGAAGGCATGCAGGATGCGTTTCTTAACCTCGGCGCTAGTTGTTGGTGGGTGGTCAGTATCATGCCCCACCCGTTTTACACCGGGAATAAACGCCGTTACCCACTGAACGGTAGACTAGGGGGGGCCACAGCCAGCCAGGATGTTTGACAGAAGAGAAAAATCCCTTTCCCGCACCGAGACTGGAATAGCGGGTCATAAAGTCCGTAGACAGTCCCTGTCCCAACTACACTGTTAGAGCTGAGTCTACTAGATGTGGCGTATTGCTGACTTGCGATTTGGCACCCACGTTTCGGAGGAACTTGCTGCGTCCTTCTTCGTCAACAAAGCTCTGAAGGTCTCAGATCACACACAGTCGGGCATAACTAACGCAGCAATTGTATTTGTATCCCAGAAACTACGCAACTTAGCCGTTACCAAGCACGCTGCTTTAGGGATATTCCCGCACATTCCGCATAGAATTCTACAGGTAGAGTTTTGTTGCAGCTTCGTGTATCTGCACGTCGGCACTTTGCACGTCGGCTTGCAGACAGGATTCTCGCTGGACTACCCGAGCGTGGTGGAAATCCATTTTCAGTTGAGGATCGCACAAGGTAGAACGGATTTCTCTTTTAAAATCGCAGCACAAAGAGTTCGGAAGCTCCTGACTGGTTTAGCAGTGTCAGCATAATTGTCTGATTCTGTTGAGAAATACGCGGGGGGGGCGCCCCATAGAAACACAATTTGTTAGCAGCCGACGCTTGGATCAGCAAAATGACGGAACTGGGCTGGAAAATGTCTCGCCTCGTTTTACGGTACAAAGAATATTTTGTTACAGCAACGCTTTTCTCGCCGACACTTCGAAGGGTTCCACCATAACCTCTCGTGTTCTGTTTACCAAACACAATGATGCAGCAAAAGACCGGGGAATTGGCGGCAACTGTTTGCATCCTGTGGAACGACACAGCGCCGACAGCACTCACACCATTAGTTTCTTTATCTGTGCATTTTTCAGCTCAGGACAGGGATGAGTGGCGGGTGAACACGGGGCTCCATACAAAGTGCAGAATATCTTGACCAGTTGAGACAATATCAGCTTCTGTTCCGTAGCGCCTTGCACGAAGTTCACGATGTGAATTCGTATAGGAGAGCTCGTACTGTCCGTCCATAGGCCTTTGTTAGTTTGATCCGCAAGACGTCTTGACGAACCACGATTACATTTAATTCTGGGAGGTCTACACTGAAATGTGAGTTTTTTCTAACATCTGACCTGAAGATTAACGTCAGTGTTTCTCACACAGTGTCTCGCAGATCTTAGTTAGGATTTCCACGAGAAATCTCGGGCTGAGAAATAAACATTTTAGAATACCGCGATGAACTTCATATGTCCCGCGAAATATCACGGGAATTTTTTTCAATAGTTGGCAATAGTCAAGTAATTTCGGTGCGCCACCAAATGTCTCTTCGTTTTATTTTGGTCATTTCGTATTTAAGGTTACAGTTAGCTGCCCCGTGACTGTCTTGGTTTCGTGTTGTCATACAGCCGCCTCACTGACGGCTGCAGATGGGCGCTTTCCTGCAAACTCTCTCTGGCCTGTGAAATTTTCGTAAGCAGCAGTTCATCGGAATGCGAAAAATGGTATTAGGCGTTCCTGCATGAAATGAAGGGTGGGAAAGGCTATTTTAGGCCACGCAGACTGGAATATTGGTAAGAGTGATTCGGTGGAGTTCCCTGATTCCATCTTCAGGTTAGTACTAGGTGGTTAAATAAACTACAGAATAAATTCGACGGTCTCAGATAGGCTCTATGCAATGACGTAGACGCGCCTAAAATCCAAGCAGTACAACAGAGCACAGCAAAACGTGCAGGAATGGGGGTAGAAAGCATGTGGCGTGCACACATTTCGGCCAAGTGTGCTGTAAAGCGTTTTGAGAACCATCGGTAACGAAATTTCCACAAACTGTTCACCGTGAGTTCCGTTTCCTCGACGTGCGTTTTACAGTTCTGTAAATGTGACCGGCTGTTGCGTGCGGCACAGAGAACATTCTGCACGCCCTGTGTGGATATAAGATAACGAATTTGTACCAACATTGTCAAATTTCCTGAACGACCCTATTTCTCTACTTCCCGATTTGCAGAACAGCCGAGACTGGGGCGTCTGCCTTCGTGCAGAATGACTTAAAATGGCGTCACCTTACAATTCAAAAGCTGGCTAGGACGGAAGTGCGCCCTAGACGTATATCCAGAACGGTATGTGCTATTCGGCATGCAAAGTAACTGCAGTTGTAGGATATACAACAACCCGGGCTTTCTTAAGGCATTCAGAAACGATGGGCACTAAATGTAATGGGGCTTCTATATGAAAAAACGTGCCTCATTTATAAAACTATTTTGCAGTGACTTGAAATGTCACAATATTGACTGCATAGGAACACAGCAGAAATGCATTAGTCAGGTGGTAGGTTGTGCGGGTTGTGAGCATACAGGGGGTTGAAACATGGACGGACCAGTCAGTCTCAGAGACGACCGGCGCCATGTTGCTGCGCAGACAGCAAGAATGCAACCGGAAGTCGATACCAAAGGAACGTGACGTCCTTCCGAAGGGACATAAAAGGCTAGCTCTTTCCTCATATCCAGTGCTTTATGAGTATTTATGAGACTTTTTCAGGCTCTGCTTTACTTATTCTCCCCACACTTTGAGACTGAGACCCAGCGACCTGCTGCGCGTAACGATATGTGCAGTCAGTAACATAGACAGCGCAGCCTGCAAGGTGTCGCCCCCACTTGACAGGAAGAGCTGCCGAATTTGTGCCGGCTGAAGTTTTCTCTGCAAAACGAGGTGTTCGTAGGCACACGGCCATATCGGTACGGACGGATGGAAAGGCGGACACATTCCTTGTTACGGACACATTCATTGTTTTAGTCACTCGCAACTAGACTGTACATCGCGACGTCTGACGACCCGACAAGGCTTCGTCGTACTTAATCGTTGAGGACAATGAAATGCCTTCGGAATTTTAGAGAAGCCTGTTAAGAACGAACTGCTTAAAGTGCCAATTCCCAATGTTGTAAGTTCGGGCAGCAGCGTCACGTTTACCGTAGGCTAGAACAAGGCGGGGCAAGATATGTACGGGTGTCCGGAAGGTTTCGTATTCTAATTTTGGACACGACTCCGGGCATCCTGACTGACGTGTCGTTGTTTTCCTCAGTCACTGCAGACGGTGTCACCTCTTGATTATGACGTGACCGCTTTCTTCCAAACGCTTTCCGATTTGCCGTTTGCCAGTGTCGTACGTTCGAGCATCCCCTTGTGCTGGGGCTTGGCACCGTCAGCACAGCTGTTTATGTTGCTGTGTGTGCTTGTTCAACACGCTGCTATTCAGGCCACGTGTTTCGACCTGTCTTGTTTGTCTTCAGGATCTCTATAATCATAAAACGTAAAGGCGTACAACTGCATTTAATGTACTAAGTAACTGGGGTCTCAGTTGTACATTTGATACGATACGTTTTGCCTATCGTTTTCATTAAGCCAGTAATTGTTAAAAACGTGACAAGTTGTCCGTAATGTTGAAATACTCATTAGCGTCGGAAGTCTTGTATTGTATCACCCTGAGCACTTTTGTTTACTTGGTGTCGTGTGGTGTACAGGCTGTTCGATAGCTTAATGGTGCATTTCATCAGTATTTGGTAGCTTATCGGATGCAAAGCATTCCCATTCGCACACACTTGACGAGTGTCAGTATGGTTTAGAGACGATATTTTCTCCACGTTCTGGTAAGGAACAACAGACACTGCACGAACTGTCAAACTGCGATCTCAGTTCCTCAGCTGATTGAATTCAGCTGTGTATTGTTGCTGTTTATGGTGATAGAGGGCCTGAATATGACCAAGATCTGTCGAAACATGTTGCCTGAGTGACAACTTGCTGACCACACGTCAAATAAAGGTTTGCTGATGGTATTAAGTGCTTCACACTTTCGTGTGTGATTACCCACAGCGGCTTAACATAAGCCGTAACAGAAAGCTGCAGTAACGAAGCGGTGCTGCTGCTATTTACAGTTGCCTCTCTTCGTAAATGTGTACGTTGAAACACCGACTCATATATTTGTTCCATCGTCGTCACAGCCTGCTCTTCTGTTCCTGACTACTACGAATTGTGACTGCACGACACACCCAGGCCTGTGGTAACAACTGGCATGCGTGCTGTAATTCCATCTGACGTTCTTCGAAACCAGTAGCGCCGCCTGCACTGCCAACTGCAGTTACAGGAGTGGTGTGTTGTCCTTCCTTCCGTCCACATTATGTCAGTCTCTACACACTTTTTTCCATTCTCATCCATCTTTTAGCCTTATCGTCCAACTTCTCTGCTTTGCCTCCCTTCCGCTGCTTCATTCCCCCTCACATTATTCGACTTCATTCGTCTCCACGGCCTTTGCTTGAAAAGAAAATCGAAAGTGTTTGTTTCCTTTGTGTATTCGAACCTGTCAGGACGTCAGCACACAGGCCTACTCAGCGTCTCCAAACACGGTTACTTTGAAATGTGACAGAAGGCTATCGGAGTGTGACTGTTCTGTTACAGGCGTCTGTACGGTTCCGAATGCGAGCATTTTGAATTTGCTGCCTTATATCTGATAGTCGTGTTTATATAGTTAACGAGTTTTGACAACGAAGGTGCAATGCAGGTTAGAAGGAAAAAATATATTTGTTGTCTAAGCTGACGCTGTCGGCACTGAAACGGACGGTGTGCATAAGCAATGTAAACGTACGGTCCTACGGTACAGCTAGGAACGGAGTGAACACTGCAACAATTTATGCCAGAGGCGACGACGCAGGCCCACAGCGTGCGGCAACGTTAACAATTCCGCACTTGTCCGTAGGGTTTTTGTGTGTTTTACTCGATTTTTTGGCGCGTTCGCGTGAACAGCGAAAAGCGCCTATTAACTTCGTCTTGTCCATCCGTCTGTCGGCGTGTGTCAGTGCGGCTGCCACTGGACACCGCAGTGTTACTTTATACGTACACTGCGTGTCTTGTGGCAGGCATTATTTCCGTACACAGCACTATTCGGACGTCCCTCACAATGCATGGGGACTGTGTTCTCTGTGCAGTACGGCCTCAAGTTTTGTATGTCGTTTAGGTGAACTACGTGTTTAAACGCTGTGAGTAATATGCAAATACACCTGCCGACATAGACTTGACAAACAGTCTGCCCGTCCTTTCGCCAAAGGGGGGCCCGATGGCGACAAAGCTGCAGAATGCCAGAACATCTGGCCAGGAATCCATACACGGACTTGACACAGCACACACCGGTACCGAGTGGCGGCTGAACGTCACTTGTGGAACGACGTCGACGTGTTTCCAACACTGACCTGGTCGGCGCATACAAGGCGGCCCACAGGACTGGTCAGGCTCAGCCCACTCCCTTTAGGACAAGCCGTCTGTCCCTATAAATGGCTTGCCGGTCCTGTGGTGCCCTATACATTCGCTGCGTGCAGGTGTGCTACCGCAGTCACACACCGGTGTGCTACCGCAGTCACACACCGGAGCTGCAAGCATTGCACTTGCAGTGACGTCGCGTTCAGAATAAGGCATCACGGGCGTCAGTAACGGGCAGCACGTTTCGTTAAGATGCTGGAACTCGCTGCAACACTTCAGGGCGTCACATCGCAGAAGCCCGCAGTGTTGGTATTTACCGCCTTGAGGACCTCTGGAGTCACGAGTGGTAACTAACAGCTTCAGTATCCGTTTCTGCACCCCCAGTGCTCAGTACCGGCCGTGTTAGGGCCTACCGATACACGAGTGGTAACTAACAGCTTCAGTATCCGTTTCTGCACCCCCAGTGCCCAGTACCGGCCGTGTTAGGGCCTGCCGATACACGATACGGTATTTATTCAGAAAGTGTACAGTGTAATAATTCCATATTTTCCAAAGCACAGCACTGTAAGTTCTGTATTAGTCACACCGTGTATTGTTACTATCAAACACACAGCACTGTAAGTTCTGTATTAGTCACACCGTGTATTGTTACTATCAAACACACAGCACTCAGCCAGCAGATGCGCCCATTTTATCTTGGGTACCGCAAACTGCAGTCACTGCAGGTCAGTCCAACATGTTTCGATCCCCTCCTGGGATCATCATCAGGGACTCCTGCGACAGTACAATCACCCAAATAACAGTAACAATATAAGTACATAAATTCTAAAAGGTTCTGATGACGGTGTATAATATTGTGCGGTGACGGGTTTATGGACTTTATCCATCGTCTGAAGAGTAAAATATTAAAAACTGAAATTCACAACGTTTCGGAAGCTGGCTCTGCTTCCGTCCTCAGGTGAATGGGGGGAGGAGAAGAGAGGGACACCTCCTATGTTGGGCCCCTTAGACATGGCTAGCCTCCATGATTGGTCCAGTGATGGAGGCTGGCTCTGTCTAAGGGGGCCAACAGAATAGGTGTTCCTCTCTTCTCCTCCCTCCATTCACCTGAGGACGGAAGCAGAGTCAGCTTCCGAAACGTTATGAATTTCAGTTTTTAATATCTTACTCTTCGGACGATGTATAAAGTCCATGAACGCATCACCCCACAATATAAGTACATGTTAAAAATATAAAATGTATAAAAGGTGGACAGATTGTAGGCGACTTTTGTGGTCGGTCCCTGGGCTACTGCAAACTGATGTTAAAAACATGAAGTTAATTGAAATATAAGTGCATGCAACATTGTAAATACACGCCACGATTTCCCAACTTTCCACCTTAACGCGCCTCATGGGCAGGTGAGGGTACAAAATGATGGTCCTAGCTTCAAACTGCTCGTTGAATAACGTCTGTTTATATTAAAAAGCTGAAAGCCCATGGAGCAACCTAATCCACGTTATCGGATTGTCTGTGTCACTGAAACGTCATTACTGAGCCGGTAATGGCCAAGCCAATTGAGTTAGGACACTAGGTTCTGTCCGACCCTAAGCCTGCCTCTGCCGACGTATCGCAACAGCCATTTGGGGGTATTAATTAAATTAGCTGCTCAGATTCGACCCGTACGGACCATTTCATACACCACACTCTGTACAAGTAGCGATTCTGTAGGCGCTCAACGTGCAGTTTGAAAGGAAAATTAAGAGACGGGACGCTGAGAGGAGGTGGGTCCGTAGGCTTACCCACACTGCTCATAAAGACACAAGTGTTCTGTGAGGCTTCGCAGAGTCGATCGGTGATCTGACACCAGCTATCCTTGGACTGATCAGACCTTGAGTAAGGCGGCAGGAAGGTTCTCCGAAACGCCTGCAACCGTTTGCCAGTCAGCATAGCGCTGTAGCCGAGAAAACCTGAACACTGAAGGCAAGCTTGTCGTTACGCAAATTGACAGGAATGTGCTTGTGGAATGTGACGTGGGGTTGTAGTGTAGATTGGTAGCTACTTGCAGCTCGAAGGACCACGGTGTGTCCATCTTCAGGGTGACAGAAGACGTCATGCTTTAGAAGACAGTAATTTTCATAGCCACCGCCTTTCGAAATTCGGGTATCAAATAACCCGGAAGATTTAAGTTTTACGGAAATATAGCCATACATACACAGAGGGTCACAAAACACGAATAAGCAGTCTATGAATTAAAAGTCGGTCCCAGTGGCCGCGCGGTCTAAGGCGTGGGTCTGCGGCCGAGCGCTTGCTGGGATCGTGGGTTCGAATCCCACCGGAGGCATGGATGTTTGTCTTGTACAGTGTTTGTGTTGTCAGGTAGAGGTCTCTGCGACGGGCCGATTCCTCGTCCAGAGGAGTCCTACCGACTGTGGTGTGTGTCTGAGTGTGATCAAGTGAAAATAAACAGCCTTTACACCTGCTGTGAGTCGGTAGAAGAGGGAAGGACCGCGAAACGAAAAGAATTATAAGAAGAGTTACGTAACATAAATCGAAATGGAAAGAAAATGGAGAGGAAAGGAAAGTAAGAAGCACGTAAGACTAACATGAAGAAAAAGAGACGTCGACCTTTGGTTTCTCATCAACTCGAGCGCATGGAACTGAAACTTGCGCAGTTTGCATGCACCAAACGTGATTAAACAGAAGAATTATTAGCACGATAAACTGTTAATCAAGAAGCATTTAGCTGCGCAGTTAACTGTGCAAGCAGTGAAGAAACAGTGCCGCCATGAGACCTTTCAGCGCGAGTCTAAATATAATATCGCGTTACGGCTACGGTTATTGGCTGAAAATGAACCCTCAAGGAGCTGCCATCCCCCAAACGTCAAGAAATTCCCCACCCTTGATGGAACCCAACGGTTCCTTAACTTTTTACAAGAAAATATCACTGGTCCCTGTTGTGAGCCAGTTAAATCCAATCCACATTCTCACGTCGTTTTATATTCCTTTTTAATATTATCATCCGACACTGTGCCACCTCTCGGTCATTTGGAGTCAAAGCCCTGTGTTCGACATGCCTGCTAAGTCCCACATTATTAATAGTAATAGTAATAATAATAATAATAATAATAATAACACTCCAGTACGTGTTTGTTATCGCGCAGGCTAAACAGCACAGGTGACAGTTATAAAACCAGCACCGGACCACAAACACAACACACAAACAGTACAAATACACAAAAACAGAACACTGAACAAACCAAACAAAAACAACAAACAGCGACAGCAGTGAAACAGCAATTCTCATATAAACAAGGGACTGACACAAGAATTCTAAACTTTGAAAACGTTGACTACTTGATTAGTGAACGCCTCAAGTTAGTGCCGAATCTGTTTTAATGAAGCAGGGTTTTCCCAAAGATGTAGACATCTTTGTACACCAGCATTGTTCCAGCGCACCAACACACTGCAAGTTTGGATTCCTGTACAGCCCTTGGCTGCCAAAGTGCTGCCACAGTGCCAACTGTGATCCGAACTTGGACACCCGCCTACCGTTACTGTGTTTTTAAGGTGCTCGACAATTCTCAACACCACTGCACACCCAGCAACTGCCAAAACGTATGTTGATGGACACCGTGCAGTGGATTCTGTTACGGACACACGGCAATACAAACTGTTTTTCATGGCAGCGTCGTTCCAGCCTAGAACTGTGTGTGACCTTTCCCTGATGGTGGTGGTGGTGGTGGTCACCACCGAAACGTGGAAAGTGGAATAACTTTGTAATGTCTTTTTGAAACCACCAGACGGTGCATTATTGTTGGAATCGGTGCAGACGGTAACTCAGCAGTACAGACGCGCGGTGTAAGCAGCGCTGTGACGCTTACTTGGTGATACTCTGCTGCCCCCTCCCGCTGCTTCTGCTTACCATTTTCCAACATATTGCCGCGCCATACCTGCGTGTCTACACTTCAGTCTACAGCTACAGGGTGTTCATGGCGGTGGAGACAAGTATTGCGATCTGCTAGGTTATGACACCGTGTTGTCTGGTAGGTGCTACGAGTATGTAGCTGGAATGTACTGCGTTCCGTTACGGCCACAAGTAGAGTCTGTTCCGTGGAAACTTTGGCACCAACCTTCTGTTTGCAATATGACGACGTCACAACGTAAAGGACAACAGTATATTTTTCTTCGTGTCTCCGAAGCAGCTTCACACTTAGACAATCTAAACTAATAGTCTTGTAGCATTTCTACCACTCTTGCTACAAGTCCCGACCAGCGCATATCTGGTGTTTAATTACACAGGCAACAACAACATGGAACCCCGACTTTGTAAAGCCGCCTGCCTGTAGGCCGGTTATATCGTGCCAGAAAGAAACAGTCGCGAATGTAATTATCGTGCGTGCTGTAACTGAGGGCGATACTGGGTCATTGATAAGGTAATCAAAATTCGGCAACAAGATGACCTTCGCACGTACGCGATACCCTGCAACAGCGGGCCCTTCCAACTGCACGCCACTTGCTGATAATGTAGCCACACACGGAGCGGCTGTTCTGAAGAGAAAAAATTCAGCCAACAGGAACAAATGAGGCGTGAGGTTACCAACATCCATGCCAAAGAGTAATTTTATTTGCACGGCAGTGAACAGGGGCAGATTTCAAAATGTTTTGAAAAACAAGTTACAGCTTCGTCTGTGACTGGTAATTAAATTACACACTGCTGCGTGAATAAGCAATGGAAAGCAAAAGTACGGCACCAAACTGCAGCGCTGTTTCCAGTTCAGAAGACTCTGTACTCAGAATGCTGTCTGCAGTCTGCAGGTGCACAAGAAACTGCAGTCTGCAGGTACACACGAAACTGCAGTCTGCAGGTACACACGAAACTGCAGTCTGCAGGTGCACACGAAACTGCAGTCTGCAGGTGCACACGAAACTGCATCAGCAACTGAAACACTTTCACACTCGCACATTTATTACTTGTTTTTTCATTTTACAAATTCCGTGTTTCTTTCCCAAGGAGTGCCAAAATGTATCAGTGTTTTGTGCAGTGCATCTGAGGATTCGTGGCGTCACGAGCTCACTGTTTGCTTCTCCCGCAGCGAAATATTTCTTTTAAATTTACAGACGGATAGATAAAGATGGGGTGTTTCAGTCTGCGGATTTAGCATGAATCTTACACGCCGCAGATTCCACAGCGCGGAACACAAGTACAAGATCTGACAAGGCTGGTACTGTTACATGCACTCAGGATAAACGGAAAAATTGTATCTCGAAATGTCAGCTGAAGGGGATGTTTCAATAACACTGTCGAGAGCGCCTCTGTCACCGTAAGCTGGCGGCGACCGTGTGTGCGTGTGGGTGTGCGCGCGCTGCTACGCAGGATAGTGCAGATGCTGTGGCCTAACAACAGACCAACCCGACGAAGCGAAGTCCGTAAGCACCGGCGCTCCTTTCAAGAAATTCGCCGTCCTTCATGCAACCGGAATTGCCACGGCCGTGTTTACACGCGCCCGCTTCTGTTCGTTCCCTGAGCAACACTAATCCACTTCATACACTCATGCCAATGCTTCTAATACCTGTGTCATCCCATCTACCATTAGGTCTTCAAATTCATCTTGTCCTTTTATGTGTCACAACCACCACACTGTATGTATACATAGCACTTCTCTCATGCTTGCTACGTGTCTGGCCTACCTGTGGCTCGGCAGAGCAGAGTTCTTGATAAGTGTAAAGTTCTGGGGCACTCAAGAACTTCCGTGAGTTCCATGGAACCTGAGATAGTGCTTTTTTACAACCCGCCACTGGCCCCTAGTCTGTGCCAGTTGAATTCATTTCACACCTTCTCATCACATGTTATAGGTCTACTGTCGTGTAAACTCATGTCTTCCAATCGGCCGGTTACCTGCAGGTTTACCCACCAAAACCCGGCCCGTATTTCTATTTTTTCCGTGTGTGTGTGTGTGTGTGTGTGTGTGTGTGTGTGTTCGTGCGTGCTATATGCGCCGTCCATTACATTTTTATTCGCGAAAATCATCCATATACAGTCGAAACCGGTTATAACAACATCGGCTTATAGGACACCTCGTTTATAGCGTCACATATTCTGTCGTGCCAATTAATCCTCACTGCTAATCGCAACATTATACTGCTCGGTTATAACAACACTCGTTTATAACGATAGGAAATATTCAGTCCCTTTCATGACGTTATAACCGAAGTACATTGGCAGTATTGCGAAGACCTTTGTTATGCAGTCACCTCACCTCCTTCTCCTTAGGCTCGGATACTTGCTGCAGCGCTTTCATCTGGACTAAGTTTTGTCTGTGTTCTTTCCTGAGGGTGTGAAGAAAGTTCACACCTGTGTAAGACAAAAGGTTGCAGTGCAACTGTCACGTCAAGCCGACGGCAGTGTTGTCACCATTCTGATCACAAGGAGACGAGGATAAGTTCAGATCGAAAGGGGCACACTGTTTACAACATTATGCCACTAAATCGCGCCATCATGACTTTGGAAATGAGTTTGATTTTTCTTAATTTTCTTCTTACTTAGTCTCCGACACGACTTTGTCTCTGCCGCAAACAAACAAAAGTGTCCGTATCTGCCATGCACCGGACCGCAACAGACTGTCACAGTCGCTGTGATCAGACGATATCTGCCATGCACCGGACCGTAACAGACTGTCACAGTCACTGTGATCAGACGATATCCATCCTCGCATTGTGCGGGTTTCGAACACGCGGTCAGACATTCGAGGCGACAGGTAACTGCAGAAGCAGCCTGCAGTGCACACTGCTCTGTGGATTTCTTTTCGCCGTTGAAAGAGATGGAGGACTGGAGCGAAGAGAGACGTCGTTTTATTTACCTCCGTGCAGTTACAGTGTCACGATTCGTTAAAAATTCAAAGGCTAGGCGCAACTTCGAACTCAATAAAACAGACAGCGTTTCTCTAAACACTGGCGATAAAACTCCGAGACAGAACAGAACAAAAATGTACGCCCTGACACCAGTTCTCAGTGGCACAATTCACGCATCTGGTTTTCCTTGCATTAGCGGCCTATCAAAACCCAGCACTCCTGCAAGTTGGCCGGCTTTCGTGTTCAGAAGGACCGCAGTGTTAGCCTCGGCCGTTAGGTTGGCTGTGCTGAGAGAGTGGCGTGGTTTGTTCAGCCTGTCCTTGCACGTGCCATGAACGTGCGATTCCTTTCTGCCATTTGCTTATCTACAAATTATTCCCTGAGCATTGGACGCAGCACAGCCCAAGGTAGTGGCATTTTTGTTAAATCATTCATAAATGGGACCTCTCGTTCAGAGGAGTCCTGCCGGCTGTGTGTGTGTGTGTGTGTGTGTGTGTGTGTGTGTGTGAGAGAGAGAGAGAGAGAGAGAGATCTAGAAACCTCTACAGTGAGGCGACATAGGCCCGAGTTGTGCTGTTGCGCCACACGAAAGTGAAGGAAAGTGATAAATAATTACATTTAGTGAATCAAGTAATACATTAGATGCAAAAATCACAGCACTGCCAAAAGCGTGGCGTGACTTGTGGGCCTTTAGTTTACACGGTGAAGCCGAGTCGTGCGGTAGCAAGTCTCCGCTCTGCTACCCTGAAGATGCAGGCAAACGTCGGTAAGTCTCGCAGTCTACACAACACCGCCTCTCAAAGTTAGTATGCCTCTTTCGTAAAAACATGAAGTTGTACAGAAACGGAAGACTGCAGTAACTTCGTGCTCACTGAGACCACACTGCCTTTACGTCACAAACACTTTGTACCGTCAACACTGTCACCGGTCAGCGCAGCCGTTAGGTCGCTAGAAGTAAACCGTCCTTAAAAGGACTTCAGCAGACGTACTTTTCATTCTGCGATTTCCTTCAAAGCAAGTGACTGCTCTGTCTAAAATTAAAAGACGCGATACGAACTCGGCAAATATTTGCTTTGTACTTCCTTTTGTGCCGTGGATCACGGTGTCAGATTCTTAAGTGGAAGACGACGGCGCCACGTGGCGGATGACCGACGGCATTCCTCATTAACGCAACAGAGAGACAGAGAGAGAGAGAGAGACAGTACTGCAGACGTTGCACAGTCACCTTACAGCTGTGACAAACACAAAGGCCTCTACTTGTCTCCAGTACGGACATTCGTTACATTTATTTCTGACGTTAACCGTCAAACGTACCTCAAAGTTAAAATTTCCCTGCGCGGTAATAATTTTCGCGCCATGAAGGCAAGAGAGATTCCCGCATTCGTGACCTTGGCAGTAGACGGTATTCATTGAGTGCAGGGCTGGAGGGCGACGTTTGCACAGGAGGTATCCTCTGTTCCTCCTCGGAGTCGAACTCCTGACTTTCCAGTCATCTTGTCACAATACTGAGCTAGCCCAGTTTTGGTTTTGAACGGGAATACTGATTGCCCCTTTAATATAATTTAATAGGCTTCGGATATACCCTTCTGTCCCCCAACGCAAAGAAGGTCGTGCTATATTGTAAGTAAGGGGTGTTTCTTCTCCTGCTTGACCGATAAGCGCCTGCCCAACGCTCCGCCAGCGTGTCGGGGAGGTTTAACAGTCGGTGGCGGGAACTAGACAAATGATCGCAGTAATAATAACCTTCAGAAATTCTAATAAAAATTCACTAGAGCTTCGGGCCGGCGTTTACCGGTCAAGCAGGGAGGAAAAAAGCATCCTGTATAAGAAGAGGTCAGAGAATGAAACAGGGAGAGAGGAAAATACCGGCTCCCAGAGTGTTGTGCAAAGGAATTACAAATGTGGCTGTCATGCTGTTGTTATGTCGCAGTGTTGGTTCCCCAAATGTGGCTGTCATGCTGTTGTTATGTCGCAGTGTTGGTTCCCCAAATGACACAGTGCGAGTTCATTACCAACTTGATTAGAACACGAGGTTGTCTTATTGCCTTTCAGAAATTACATTTATTCTGACTAAAGCACAAGGAACTGACAGGAGGGAGATGAAAACTGCACAATTTTTGTGTTAATTTAATGATTATGAAGGTGACCAAGTCGCAAACAGTGGATAGCTGAGAGCAGTGACGATCAGAGCCAAGCACAGTTCACAAACACAGTGTGCGCATGTGCAAAGCACTGCCTGGCCAGGACAGGGGTCAGCGAATGGCGCTTTTAAAGACAGCAACGAACCTTCGGATGCCGTGAAATGTGGAAAATGTCTTGCATAGCTGGGCGACTGTCGGCCTTCTTCCATCCAGTCAGCTGGTTACAATTTGCGATTGCCGCTGCTGCTGCAGTTCTGAGAAGGGTAGCCCCATTGCGTGTGGAAGGCACGCTCGATCCGGCACTACAAACCTGTTGTTAGTAGCGCTATGTACTCGCACGCCAGACGCTGAGGAAAACACCAACACCTCATGAACCGTAATTTCCGGTCATTTTACATAAATAGTGACGCTTATGTATATAGATCGTACCGCAGACAACGCCGTCCCAGCGCGCTCCATGATTCAGCAACACTTAAAACCTTTCCTGTGTGTTCCCTTCACCGAAGGGTTTGATACGGCTCCCTATGCAAATTGCTACTCACCCATCCGCCCGTCCCGTTCCATTTATCATATAAAACAATACATAAGCTTTTGCGGCACAGTGCACGTGTTATTAATCTTTGCTGCCATTTTACATTTATTCTGCTGTTCGGTTGTTGCGACACGGCGTAACAGTGACGCTAATACAACGGCATTATTGCTTTCGAAAGGGACGTCAGATGCGCAGAGTATCGTCGTGTTTCTGCGCACACACGTCGAAACCGGCGAGTGTGCCTTCCAAAACATGAAAGGAAGGGTACAGGAAGGTGCGAGGATGGGTTTGACACGAAGAGCAACGCAGTTTCACAAAAGAAGCCAAGTCCTGAGCCCCCCTGTGCTTGCGTGATGGTCACTATGCCACGCGTCTCTTCTCGTTGCAAGTAAGGATGTCTTCAGTATGAAAGGGTGACTGGTAAGGCGACTGGGAAACAATGGATTTGAGAACATTTGGAATAAATAGGCTGTGGTTTAATTAATATTCCGCAATTTGTTTAGAGGGACTGAGAAAAAAAACGAAAAATTTTTCACTCAGGGTAGTCGGCGCCCAGGACGAAATCTGGAACGGAACATCCTGGATAAAAGTTTAAATGTTTAGCGCTACGCAACTTGTTGGTAGGGTCTTGTTATTAGCATTATTCATATTATTGCTATTATTACCATCATTATCTGTCCGTAAGAACCTGTCATATGCTGATATTATATAGCATTGGTGGTGGATGAATGAATGGGCATGGAGAGACCCAAGCATTTAGAGCACAGCCTGTCCCAGTGCCACTAGTTCCACCACAAACGTCATGTAGACCGGCCTGGGACTGAACCTGGCCTCCGAGGTGAGAGACCGGCGACTGATGACCTGAGTCAGGGCACGGCGCAGTGACACTGATCCGAAATTACTATCAGTCGTTCAGCAAGTCACAAGGTGTACCGCTTTTTATGGAAATCCCGGGTCAACCCCGAAATCGGCTGCGCAGACAGATTTCGTGGTTTCGCGGTCCGCCCCAGGAAAGCATCAGGACAGTAACTGAAATGACGTCACAGCCCCTTCCTTGCACGTTGTATGCCGGCAATTAGTCACCAAATAACATTATTAGACATTTGTGCATGTTGCGAGCCGCTGGAAACATCGCTGCAAAATGAATGGTAAATATACATACACACATACATACATACATACATACATACACACATACATACATACATACACACATACATACATACATACATACATACATACATACATACATGTACATATATGCATACATACATATATACATACATACATACATACATACATACATACATACATACATACATACATACATACATACATACATATATACATACATATATACATAAACGCACAGACATACAAACGCACACATCTTCCTGCTCACCGGAATGCCAGACACGTCCACATACCGATCCACACGCAACTAGTAGACGTTTCGAAGCGTCATGTAGCCTGTCTGTGACCCACTGTAGCAATACACACCCAGTCCGTGACCCACTGTAGCAATACACACCCAGTCTGTGACCCACTGTAGCAATACACACCCAGTC
>BLKM01002108.1:305469-415614 GCA_013340265.1 Coptotermes formosanus
CCCGGCGGCAGCGGCGGCGGCAGCTCATCACGATTGCCAAGTTTACAGCACGGCGTCGTACGGAAGATACTGGGCGAACTAGGAACAGCTCCCCTCGGACGCCAGCAGGCTGCCAGTTCGAATACTGCCGTCGCCTAGTCGATGAGATTTTAAAGTTCTCCAGACAGTGATTGTTCAGATCTCGTGAGGCAGTGTAACTTGCTAGACAGGCGCCATTATGCCTCGGAGTTTGCCCTGATTATGCAGCCAGAGCCCGCGGCACCGTCACGCAGGCCGCAGTATTCTAATGCGCTCTAAATATGCTGACGATCGCGTAACGTTAACGTTATTTGACCATTCATGTTCATATGTAAGAAACACGTGTGTGCAAGATTTGGGATTACTGTAATCATTACCAACGTGTAGGCTGAGACGCCGTGTAGTCAGGTAGAAGCCTTCCGACGTTTCTAACGCCTAGCGTCTACTGAACAGATTTACAGACGCACACTCCAAACACTGACAGTTTTTTTTTCCAAATAGGAATAACATGAGAAAAGACTGCGCCAAGTAAAAGTGTTCATCGTTGCACCGGTCGTCAGTACGGTGTCATTCGGGAAGTAGTTCCCACAGCTGCATGTTTGGGCAGCAGACTGATGCGTTTCTTCTGACTGGCGTAAGGCACGTTTCAGTGACAACGTTTTAGTGGAGGAAATTCTAAAAAACTATCACTCGCTTTAGTGCATTCCGTTGAACTGTACGGTAAGCCAGACAAATGCACAATGGTACAATTTTTTGTTTGCTTTTGTTATGGTACAGAATTTCGTTAGTAAACTCGTTCATTTAAAAATACAGAAAACTAAATTTCGGCTACGTGCGCCTTAAGACGCCGGCTACTTGCGAATCATAATTTGAGACCACGAAATGTGAACGTAATGTAATTACGGACACACCGTCCGACATCAGCGTCACAATGTCACAAAATCAAAACTCAGAACTCGCACTGTTAATTTCAGTTGTTTTAACGTTTGATCACGCCTGCAGTTGCTATATCGTGTCCACAAGGAGCTTTGGAACCCCCGGTTAAAAGTAATTGGGTTTTCAAGTAATCAGCTTCGTCAATAGAAAGCCGGAAGCGGAGGGGAGCGGACGGCTCTTTCGCTACCTGAACCTCTCCGCTCTTCCGCGCCCTTTCACGAGGTTCCAGTGTCACGGCTTAATGAGAAGTCTCCGAAAGTGACATTAGCATTTATGTACCTTTCGCAACAAAACAGTTCGTTTCGTAATACACACAGGGACAGGCGAGTGGGTGTAGCGTCGAAGTTGTGGGCTGCAGGATCGAGGAACTGTAGTTTGATTGCGGGCGGAGGCGAGAGATTTTTTCCTTTCCAAAGCATCCAGACCGGCAAATCTCGCGCTCAGGGGGCAGCGGCCCTTCATTCCTCGCTTTCTGCTGTCACAAACCCTACTTTATTATTATTATTATTATTATTATTATTATTATTGACTGGTCTACAGCTGCCTTTCCTGTGGTTTTTCATTTAAAACTTCTGTACTAAAGTTCTGTGTGCACTTCCACACGCAGCGGTCTGCTGTTTACCTCAGACCTCCGCGCTGTCAGGCGGGCGACTAACTGCCTAAGCCATGGTACGGCCCCGCATCTGACATGTGATTGATGTAATATCTGTGGGAAACTGGGGCCCCTGCACAGAGCGTATACGTTCCGTTAGTCGCCCTGTCTTTGCTTTGTCGATTAAACCATATCGGAAACTTGATTTGCTTCTATCTCTAAGGTGTAAGGGATCCAAATTATTTCGGCCCTTACAAAGATGTGCTTTCTGTCTAAGTGTATCCACTAATAAATTCCCGGAACGGAAGCCACGCCTACTGTAACGCACCTTCGTCAGGTGTACCGTATTTAGGCTTCGCTTCCACCACACTCGCTACACGAGAGTGTCGACTTTAATTAAAGTCATCCCCTTTGATCGACATCAGCCAAAGATCCGTTGTCTGTCGGAGTGGGTGAAAGTACGTAGTACCTGCGGGTGAGGAACTGACGTGTGGCGTTGCCTGATTTCGTTATCATGTCTTGACAGGCTATTAGCGCGCCAGAACGAAAGTAGAAGGCCACAGACAAAACGGTGTGCAGTGCATGGTAACAGGGTCGCTAAACCCCTAGACGGTAAGGGGCAGGGTGCTTGTTACCAGCTTTGTACTATACGAAACAGAAGAATCCTCATGGTATACAGCAACGCTACCGCCTGCTTAAGACATTGCGGTCTGCTGAGTGACTGAACGGACTTCTTCAAGGCAGGCACTTTTTACAAGTTTATGTTTCGGCATTTATGTCTGTCTCTTTTTTTTTTTTTTTTTTTTTTTTGTTAGCTCCTTCTCAAGGGAATGTTTTCAACAAACAACTTGAGAGTGCAGCCTCAAGGGGAGGCCAAGAGAAGCTAACATGTTGCATGTACTCGTACTTCCCTTCACTTCTGCACGAGGCAGCACTGTCGATTTCAAACCCTGGCTTCCTGCTTACTCGTTGCTTGTGATCCGTTGATCTCCGAAAAAAATCTGCACAAATTTAAGCGTTGCTGAGTACAATTTTTAATGTTGATCACGATCAAGATACTGTGATTTTTGTTGGTTAAATATTTTACTGTTTCCGTGTGCGAAACATCCTCATGAGAACAAGTGTTACTGTACAAAGTTTCAGGTTCTGGGAACAGTTTCCATAATGCTTACAGCCTTCTCGGACACGAGGCTGCGTACATTCGTGCGTACCTCCCGAAGTTTCGGAGAAACATGCTTCCTCCGTGCAAGGCGGCCCAGTTGGCCTGCCCTGAAGACGACTGACGACTGTTGCAACCGTTAAAGGTCTTATCGCTCACTACGGAAAGCTCCCGATCCTCGCCACTGTCTGATGGACAGAAAATTTGCGGAAATAACTGACTTGAACATTTGTCATTTGTCTGTCGAAATTTCAATGGGATATTGTTGTGACCGTCAGAATTACTGCTGGGCAAAATGTGTGCCCACTAACTGGGATGCAAATAAGTTACGCCACTTCCTGCCGATACAAACTGAACAAACACCGTTTGATTGTTTAGCCAGCAGTCCCATGTGCCTGGCATGCGCGTACAGATCGTTTTATCTTCAGCAGGATATATCGTTGTGAGTTGAGGGAAAATTTAAAGCTCGTCAACAAATGAACAACGGTAAAGCGTCCAGCCAGTAGAAACGATTTTTTATCCTACAACGATAGAGTGCTTCTAAATCGGAATAACGCGTTACGGAATTCCTTTCAACGAAGCGGAAACCATATAGGGCGCTTTATTCGACACGGAATAAATAAGCTTATAACATATCGCTTGTTTTGTTTCTGCCTGTTTTTTGTCAGTATGAATTTATGTGTGCTTCCGTGCTGAACAGACTGCTTCTGTTTGTACTCGCAGTTCGGAAAACCTCTAAAACACAGCGCGAAGTATCTCTGCCTTAGGAGTGTAAGACTTACACGTTGCAGGTCTGCATACTTTTCTTATTCTATATGAAACTGAAAAACACACTGCTTATATTACACTGGGCTTAAAATGAGAGTTCATTAAGCCTATTATCGGCATTTCATAAAACACGCGGTCAGCGGGCAGTAGACGGCCTGCGTCATATTGGCCGCTCGTACGACTGACCTTTGTACACGAACCATATGCTTTAATCATTTTCCTTTCGGCAATTACTGAGGCTGGCAGGTACGCTGTTACTTGTGCAGAATGTTAGTGCCGAGATGCAGGACTGAACTACGTGACTTCCCGCGCATTAAATGCTGAAGAGCCTTGGACGCCGTAGCCACTGGCGGGGTAAAGGCCTGTACAATTCAGCAACTGCGGCTCATTGGACGAAGGGGCAGGGTAGTGCCCTTGTCTGCTACTTCCCGCCGATCCCATTTCCGTTAAATTTCCCTGTCCAAATATCATGACGTCTCTCGATTAGCCAAAGAAACCAATTTCTTATCTTAGGTTACACTGGTATATGCGCAGTTCGCCAGCCGGTGAGCGCTACGTGCCTGCCGTAAACAAATCCGAATGTCGTGGCGTTTACAATAAACGGTGTCAAAAGCGGCGACTTGACGGCTCGGCAAACGTACTCTTTGTTTCTCAGTGCGGTGTCGATAATCAGCAGAGCACGGCACCAACGAACACGCTTCGTGTACGAAGCGTACAAACATCTTGCGTGAGTCAGTACGTCTCGTTCCTGCTATAGCGCACGTATTATGGGCCCGCATATCATTCGGACATGTGTGGCGTTACATTACGTACGAACAAATTTCCGCGCAGGGAGGCCATCTGCTGTTTCATTGTGCCATGTATTTTTCGCCTTCCACTAGGCAAAATATACGTTCAGTTACTGTGGTGTGGTGCAGGGTGTCGGCGGGCAATTTGACTTTCAGACATCTTGCTAACCTTCCGTCTGTCAAGTCTACGATATCACGCCGCGTGGTCGTTAGGGTCAGCAGCACAGAATGTGGCCGCCTCAAGCCATAATAATAATAATCATCATCATAATAATAAAACAGGTGACGCCAGTAATAACAGGGGCAACTGGAACCATTTCAAAATCCTTCAGAAAATACTTCAGCAGCGTACCGGGAAAGCACGAAATCAAGGAACTGCAGAAAACAGCTATATTGGGCACAGCACACACACTGCGGGAAGTGCTAATGTAGAAGCACAACAGAGTTTAATATTGCAGACAGCGCTACATGCACCATTAACAGTACGCGCGGAATAGCTGCGGCACTGTGTACCCTAGAAACGTGGTTTGTTTCAGGTACATAAGTGTGAGTACCTGCATAAAGGGGATCGGGATGATGACGATGATGATATTAATAACAATAACAGTAAGTTACAGACGTGTTTCTGCAGCCGCAGTTGCATCTTGTACAGGGGGTTTGCCAATAATTCTTTTAAAACTGCCACAAGCAAAGAAAGTATGCTCAATACAAGAGATTTTAACGGCTTGCAGACGTGACCTTCAGAGAAACACAGACACTGTAAGGGTAACTTACTTTTGTATCGGAGCAGGTAACCTCCTTTCACTTGCTTCACCATGCCTGTAAAAGACAGAAAACAACAGAATTTACATTACAAATCTTTGCATTAAATTCACTATTAAATGTTCACATTCAGCAGAAAGTGTGCGCGCATGCGTAGACTGAGAGGCGGGCGGGCCGGCGGGCGGGCGGACGGACGGATGGATGAGGGCATGCATGGATGGCTATATATGTAATGCTGGAAAGCGGCTGTCCCTGTGCCAAGTTGAGCACTGTGCCATGAGGAAGTTCCGGGTAAGGTAGGTAAGCTCCTTGTGTTCTTAACCCGAACACCAGGCGAACTGCAGTAGTTAACTAGGGCTGCAACTCCTTTACTGTGCCGTGCACGGGATCCTGGGCCCGTCAGGACGCTTGGAGTAGAACGACGCCTCTGCCAATGGCACGCGCACACTGCGTAGCCTATGGACAGCACGCAATGTGTTAGCCGCGACTCTAGAGTGTAGTGACTGGAAAGAATACGGCCGCGACCCCATTTGAGGCAGTTACCAACTCGACTGTTAAGAAACTCTGATGTAAAATCCCTCTTCGGCCAGGCAGGACTGCCTGGTTTCTCGGCTTGATTTGTCGACTGGAGTTGCATAAACAGCAGAGCGCTTCCGGCGAAGGGTGGGCGGTGGGGGAACGCCTGTAGACAAAGACGTTGTCAGGTCCTGGACCAGACGACCATGTCCAGGGACTGGGACCAGTTCCGTCTGCCGGACCCAGTCGGCAGCTTTCACACCAGGAAGGAAGCTGCTGCCATTTGTGGAACACCGTGTTGTTCGCAGAACACCAGACGACAGACAGAGCCCTGCATATGATGCAGCGTCATCAAAACACTACACAACGGCCCGTGACTGTGACTGTGGCTGTGGCTGTGAGTGAGGCGGTTTGCGCTGCAGACAGACGTCCGTCACAATTACAGCACAAGCTGCGCCATGTTTTGAGTTTTTCAATCAGGTGTTTGCAAACCGCTTTGTCCATTTCAATTCTCAATTTATTTTCTTCCGCATCTTTCAATAGGTTAGGCACATTATTAGAGTGCACTTAGCGTAGGCCGCAGTTAATATCACCAAACACGCGGTCTCACATGTTAGTTGTGTAGGTATTGCGCTGCTGATGGAGGCAGGGCGCCACTGTGCGTGCTCCAGCAGGACCGCACACACACTGCGAATGTTGCAGAGCGAACTGGACTCATTCCCAAGCGCTCGAAGGCACAGTCTCTGCTATGGGAATTACATTCACTAGCGCAGCCCAGTTTATCGGTCTGTCAACTGTCGCTGCTGGTTTATTTCCACAGGAACCACCGCACTGGTACGCAGAACCTCGCCTTAGGGTCGCGTAGCAACAAAAGGGCGGTGATCTGAGGAAAAGAACGAAGGGTATAAGGGTATAAGGGGAGCAGTTTGAAATAACCACCCACTTACGGCTGGGAGAACATCAGTGACTTGCATATGCAGACGTGTTGTTCCGTACGGGTGTGAAACTAGGTCTCTCAACAAACGTGCCGGCCTTGTACTTCCTTGCCCGAGTAACTCCCTGGTGATGGCACCTAGGTGCCGAAACGTGTAGCAGTTCGTAGGATTTTTATACTTCTGAATGCATTTTATTAAGCCACAAGTTGTTTGCTGTGTTAACTAAAGACTATGCGCGGTGTGAGCAACAGTGAAGATAACAGCTTAAAAACAGGCCTCATGCTGAAGTAAGAACACAGTTTGACGATTCGGTTTTGGATTCGTGGGGCCGTGGCCATTACAACTTGTTTACTGAGATGTAATGCAGAATTCTACGCTTCGCAGGACTCTGCTGCTTCCATCATCAGGGAAGAACTAACCTGGTTACTGCCTTTTCAGAAAGTGTTCTGCTACTTTAATAGATCAAATGAAAACGGAAGCCCTTGCGCCGTGAACTGAAACAGCAGGTGATGAAATAAGAAACAGGCCAGTAACATAGAGACGAGTACTTTAATCCGTGGGAACCCTTGAAACTAACTAAGCCCAGTGAAATAACGTTTCCTGTTATTGTACAACGTACGCCTCCTCCGTAGCCATTCGGATGTATTTAGAAAGTCTTCACTTTGTCATTTCATTATTCTGTTCCACATTGACGTCTGCCTCTCGTCTCCTGGCGAAATCAATTCAGTTGCTTTATTCTGATTCTATAGGCGCTTAGCTCTTTATCGCGGGTGGAGTTTAAAAATCTTTTTGTATTGCAAAATTAAATTCAAAAGTTGATTATTTTATCCACATCAGCTCACCACGTTTGAGTCTTCCCAGTTGATGTCTTGCGAAAAAAATACAACCCGGTGAATGAAACTTCTTTGTACTGTAGGCTGGCGTTCCCTCAGCTGCTGCTGCTGCTGCTGCCATCTATCAACCTTCGAAGAGGCAGCGAACTGAAAACCTTTGTCACCGCTGCTTTAGGCTTCAGAGCCACCTTTCTGTGTAAAGTTTAGTACGTGTTTGGGACGTAAGGAAATCCGACGTGCGGCTGCTGCAGGAATTCCTCTGGCTTGCTCGTGTGCTTTTGTGAACCGGTAATGAATAGCGCGGCTGAGAGAGGAGCTGGAATTTCTTGACTTGCTAAAAGCATATCAACTTCCTGAGAGGGAGCCTGCTCCACGGAAGTGTTGAGGTTGTGAGTTCGCGTGTGACTGCTGCTTCCCATTCAACTCTTATTTATGATTTGTACCGAGCATCGCTTATTGTTGGGGTGATCAAATCAAGAAAGGTCAGACGGGGTGCGGGCAGCGGGGGGGGGGGGGGCCCCCCCCGGGGGCCGGCAGGGTTTTGGTGCGACACGTGAGGAAAAGAGGCCACATGTGAAGCCTAGGCATAGAAGGAAAGATATTATTAAAATGAATGTTCAAGAGATTGTACGGGGCACAGACTGGATTGATCTGGCTCAAGATAGGGACAGGCTGTTGTGGACACGGTAACGAACCCTGGGGTTCCATAAAATGCGGGGAGTTTCTTGACTAGCTGAGGAACTGTTAAGTTCTCAGGAAGGACTGTGCTGCATGGAGTTAGTTAGTTAGTTAGTTAGTTAGTTAGTTCTCCTTATTCTGAAACACTTTAGACGTAATCGGCGTACTAACTTTATTTTACTTACTTACTAAGGACAAGTTTGTCACTGAACATTATGCATGAATGGCGTCTCTGATGTCTTCAGTATGTGTCACAGTTGTTTCTTTAATTTATCTTGGATTCAAAATTACAAGCTGTATAAACACAATGCGTGTTAGAAACAGCGTCGCACTGTAAACACACAGAAGTGGCTTATATTTCCCTGACGTCCTTCTGCAGTAGATCCTTATGCAAAGTGCCAGACTGTTAGAGGAACTACCATGCACATGCGTTAGGCGAGAGGTTGCTAGCAGCACATCGCAGTGCACAGGCACGAGTTATGCTTGTAGGACGAGACATTTAATTTGCACCTAAGTCAGAGCTTAATGCAAAGCGACAGACGAATTTGGTTTAAGGCGCTTGTGTTCGGGAGGGGTCCGAATTAGAGTGTCGATCGCGACACCCACTACCTTGACCAATGATTTTCGTGGTTCTTCTCAGTGCACCATAACAAATAACAGCAAGGATAGTACCTGGAATTACGTCACGAGGGGGTTAGCGGATATATGAAACCGTTCACTTGAAGGAAGTCCACGTACGACCTTAAATAATTTGAACTCTTTATGGCCCAACGTGACAGAAAGTCGCGATTTAGTGACGTGTTTAATGAAAGTCCCCCACATGAAGCGAAAAAAGAGTTTTATGTAGCGTGTCAGGCGCTGGCACTGGGGTGCAGACACAGATACGACCTTCACGTGAGGTTACTGCCTAACAAATACACAGGAAAAGCAAAACTGGCGCTGTCTGCTGACAGTGACAGGTGAATTCTTTTTATTCATGCAGCCTTATTTGAAGGCAGTTTTAAAAAAGTAACGAAGCTTCAAGTTTTCTGTGATATTAAGCCGCGTTTACTGGTAAATATACACAGACGTTTCGGAAGAGTGTAATATGTTCATCTTTAGCGTCAGTGTGATTAAGACACTTCGCTGCTCCAAAACGTCGGTGCCTGTTAATTACACGACGTTACATCCCAGATCACCGGACGTTTCGTTAACACTGATGTTAGAACGTCAATTCTGGCAAAGCTGCTTCAAAGCAAAACACATAAATGCTAAACAAAACTTGTCGCACTGGCAGTTATTACCTTCAGAACAGATGTGATATTTTAGTTCTGTGTTATACGCTAGTCTGAAGTTTAGAAACTGAGGAAGGAGACCAAGTGTGACGTGAGTTGCAATCCTCTCGCACTGGACAATGCAGAGGTTATAGGGCGGGTGACGTTAGGGCTCTGCTGAATTCGTATAAAGCAATACAAATAAAGACCTTAGTGCAGAAACTTCTAATCTACAATCGTAGTTTCATAAAAGAAACATAAATGACCCTCTTTTGTCTCTACTTTATTACCCCTCAGAGATTTCCCAATTGTGTTACTTTGGAGGAGTATGGAGGGATTTTCTTCGGGAATAAAAGGTTTTGTAACTTGCCATCGATTTCCAAACTCCTCCTGGTCTCTTCTTATTATCATCAGCCGGATATCTGTCCGCTCCGTCGCTACGTACCTTCAGATTCCATACGTTTGCTTCTGTGAGATCACATAAGGGAATTCTGGTGAATGCGTCCAATAAAGATCGGTTGATCGCATTGTGAAGAGATTCTGCGACTTCGAGTAGTGAAGTGCCTTCTGCTTTTACGTGAATAACGGGGGCCCCTTGCTTTTGAGATCACAAGGAATGCAAAGCAGTTTATTTGCCGTCGGTTCAATATTTCTGTGATACTGGCAAAGATATGCTTATTGGCATGCTGCAAGTAAAGAATTACTTCGAAATTTAAATGAAGTTTTACATGAAACTGGCATTCAGTGTTAATTAGGTGATTTTCCTCCCTCGGAAAGATATCAGTTTCACGTCCCTCTGGAGCATGACGCCGTTAAGTCGGTAGATGGACATCATACATTCAGAAGACACTGTTACGCCAGTCTTATTTATTTATGGTTTATCCAACGACGCTGTCAGTAGCCCACATCACATAGCTTCGAGGCGTAGCAAGTTAAACGGATATGGGAGGACGCTCATGTGCCTAATTTGAAATACTGTACCGGAGTTTGCCTGGAGAAAGTGAGAAAATCTAAGAAATACCGTGATCAGAATACTTGGAGCTTGAGCCGAGGTTGGAACACAGTGCTTTCAGAATGCAAAGCAAGGATGCTAGCCACTCCATCGTGACTTTCGGTGCCTCTGTGTTCAGGGTAAAAGGGCGTAAAATGATGAAGGGAATAAGTTAGTCAGAATTGTTGGTAACTGTGCACGAGGGATGTGGTAACTGTGCACGAGGGATGTGGTAACTGTGCACGAGGGATGTGGTAGACTCTGCTGTATTCCAGACGACGACACTTTTGGTTCTGAAGCCCATGAAAGCTGAAATAAACAGCCAACGCACTGACTTCGGAGAGTCGCACTGTTTTGAGAGCTGAGCCGTGTTTTTAATAAAACATTCATGTTTAAACTGGTCGATCGCAGTGACCGTGGGAAGTGGTTGCCTGATTGCTGGAGGTCGAGGAAGGGAGCATAGGAAACTGCGACACAATTTTTACTCTCTCCAGGAAAACATAAATTTATTTTCCATTACAAATGCGGATTTTATAAAATTAAGCTCTGTTCCACATAAAATTACCGCGTAAATTTTGGGTAAAGTGGATGAGGGGAACATACTATGAACTGACGTGCACTGTGCAGAATCTACTTTCAGGCGCTAATAGCTGCAACCGGTCAAGAAATAAAACGTCTTTTATGGAACGACCCGCTGCGGTACCGTGCTTATGAATAGTGCCATACGCAAATTAGCGGAATTTCTTGTAACGCGCCCTACGAAGCCCTGCCAGGCACTTTATCCTGCCCTCCTGTCGCTACTTGAAGGAAGGCTGGGCTGTTCCCGCATCGCTGCGACTCTGCAGTGATCTAACTCTGCACAGTGCTTGCCGCAGCACACCGCGTTGCCCGCGCAGAAACAGAATAGCAAGCTGTACAGCAGCAGGCAGTCGTGGTAAGTGACGCACCGCGGCGCTGATGGTGTGCAGTCGGGTCGCCAGTGAGTGCCGTCAGAAGGTGATCAGCGGCGGTAGTAGGGAACTGTACAGTTGTGTACTGATCGCTGAACGGTGATTAATCACTCTTGGTGGGGCTCGGGGTGAGCCACCTCGCTGGTTGGTGAGTGTGGCTGCAGGCAGAGCGGTGCGGCGGATGTCGTACGGCCGCGGTTGGTATGCAGTCGAGTGTGCTGCCAGCGACAGCAGGAGTGACGTGGCGTGTTTCAGATGCTCTCAAATCGCCAGCTGCTGTGCCTGCTCGCACCCGTACGCGAGACACTGAGAAGCTTACGGCGTGGACGGTGTCACGGTGTGTCTGTGCCGCAGTGTGTGCTGTACACACACCACAGCTGCCGGGACGAACCGAGACGCGGGAACATGAAGATATGTAGCATTACTTTGAGCTGTTTGGACGGCATGAATAAAATGAACGCACAGTGGGGATGGCATATCCGTCCCTTTGCTCACGTACTTGTATGCGATCGTGATTCAACACCATCCGCACATCTCATTCGAATATCGGAAACTTGTTACGTATGTTTAGTAATCACTGACTTACAGAAGTTATTGGCGCCAATTTGTTGGCGCAAGGTCCAAGGGTACGTTTTGAACCTAATCGCTGGCAATCGTGACGTATGACTCGTGGTGTTACTCAGTTTCTCCTGACGGCTGATCCAGTACATTCAAATAAGGCACAGAGCTCTTACCGCTTCACTGCTCTTACCGCTTCGCAGTTTCTCACAGACGCTGTTATGGACTTGCTACAGAGTAAGCACTTTGCAGGAAGGCCGCACACGCGGAACTCCCAGCGGAAGAAACGTGGGCGTAGGAGCAGTCATAACTAGTCGGCTCCCTACAAGTGTGGGAGTTGCGTGTATCAGACTGAGTGTGCTCGCGGTCAGCCAGACACGTCATTTTGAGGCGCACTGAGGTGGACCCGAGATCTGAAACCTACAATAAAGTCATCAAACGCCCTGCAGTATCGCGCAGAAAATCTGAAATGTGCAGAGACGTGAGACGGGTGCAACTGTCGGTACCACGCCGTCTGCTGTTGAAATTATTATCCGTCTCGGAACTCTGTAAGTCCGAGAAAAATTCGTAAATTGGAGAAATGTTTCTGACTTCCGAGGAATGTTCAGTGCATTGCTCGGCATTAGCTACAGGTGTCTCTGCAGCAGTAGCAACTCGATAACAACTGAACTGATCTTTATAAATGTAATTTTGGGGAGTTTTTCCGGAAATTAGTCAGGAACGGGCAGTTCTGTTAACCTTTAAAGCCTAGCGGTAAATTTACGTACCGCCAGGCTTAACATTAAAAAATTCTACGTGGTGCCCACATTGCGTTGATGTGTTTTGTACGGATCTCAGAACAAACAGCAACTTTTGCTTTATAAAACATTAAGAGACTGGTTTTTATAACCGAAGTGGAGAGTGTTTACAGCGCGGTACGCACTGAGTCCTTATATAAAACAGATACGCTTCGTCTTTAAAGGATTAAAAAATTCTACGTGGTGCCCACATTGCGTTTATGTGTTTTGTACGGATCTCAGAACAAACAGCAACTTTTGCCTTACAAGACATTAAGAGACTGGTTTTTATAACCGAAGTGGAGAGTGTTTACAGCGCGGTACGCACTGAGTTCTTATATAAAACTGATACGCTTCGTCTTTAAAGGGTTAATAGTCTGACAGAAAAATATACGGACAGTTATACTGACAGGAAACGTTGCGACCTTCGTGCCTACACAGCGAGGCAAGTACAAGTACAAGTACAAGTGAGAAGCGGAAACGCTTCTCACTTGTACTTGCCCCGTATAAAACGCAACCCAGTAATGTGAAACACTTATTTCATTCTAATTTTTATATTTCGAAAATATCAAGAATGTGATGAACATGTGATAATGTGACATGTGTCATTACATGGAATGCTGACAGTGTCGCTCCTCCTGCAGACAAGCATCACACTTCTTGCAGCTTTCCCCGCAGTGCTGTTTGATCTTGCGCGTTGCTATTTATTAACCGTAACACTACTACGGCCATTCTGAAGTACGTGCGTGGCCGTAACTGCACACTGTATGTTTTATTGTGCTGCACAAATAGAATAAATTTATGTGTGGGACAGAAAACGTCACAACGGAGGGACATGCACTTAGTCTCGGCCCGTTCCACAACGTGTGTCCGATAGCACGACGGACGGCCCCTACTGTGTCTGCAGCATCAAAGCTAATTGTGTGTCAGATAGCACCACAAAAGAACGTCCAATTTTCGTTCATGCTGCTGAATTAGTTATGTTACTTTACGTAGCTGTGTTACAGCACGGAAGAAAATCAGTTTTGATTAAGTAACATAAACAAATATGAATTTCAAATTATGTTAGACAAATTCCTTCTTTCGTTCGTTCGTTCGTTCGTTTGGCAGTCCTTTCCTCTTCTACCTACTTGTTCTCAGCAGGTGTCGAGGTTGTTTATTTTCACTTGATCACACTCAGAGACACACCACAGTCGGTAGGACTCCTCTGGACGAGGGATCGGCCCGTGGAAGAGACCTCTAACTGACAACACAAACAGTGTACAAGACAAACATCCATGCCCCCGGTGGGATTCGAACCCACGATCCCAGCAAACGCTCGGCGGCAGACCGCGCGGTCACTGGGATCGGCTGTTAGGTTAATTAACTTTCCAAAATGACATCAATTTTTCTGCGCGCACAACTAAACGCCTGTGCAAAGGTAATTAGTAGGGAGCAGGGTTTGCCAGAAGTGGGCGGTGGCGGTAGCGTCAGGCTGGTTTGCAAGAACAGGTCCCGTACAGTAGGGGCAGGTACTGAACTGCTCGTGTGGCCGTACATAACTGTCGTTAGTCGACCGTATGAATGTTGACATACGCAGTACCGTCAGACACAACCAACTTTAATAATATCATCAAAAAATGCTACACGTTTCGGCCCTTACGGACCATCATCAGGCACTAAACACGTGGTTTAAAACATAAACAAATGTGCGTGTCAGCTTACTGCAACTTGTAACATCTCGAATTTTTACAGACTTTTACAAAGTTCCTGTAGCAATGCAGTGCATGTATTTTGTACTTCTCACGTGTATATATATATATGTATATATATACATACATGTATTTGTTGGTCACTGTGTATTTTCCTGTTGTTCCTAAAACTGTTGAAACTGTGCTGACGGTATTAACACGTCACGGCACAACGGGATGGGTTCCATTAAAATGTCATCGAAGGTATCTTGACAGAGGGCTTTGCTAAAAGTGTCTCATGTAGCAACGTCCTGCGATTCTGCACGCCTTATGCTGGACAATGTGCATAAAGTGTTAATGCCTAAGTTAACATCAGGCACGGGTTACTTTCGCACGGTACGCCGCGCGAGGTACTTCAAGTTTTATACGCGCAGTGCTACAGTATCTGAGAAAGAACTGCTTCGATGGGAATCTGTGTAGCAGGTTGCACACCGGCCCTTCGCTAGAAAGGAATAGCTGAGCGTCAATTATTCAGGCGGGTAATATGCGCCAGTAGCGAGCTCTGGCTGTGATTTGCGTCATGAAACTTTCAAAAGCGCCTGCGAAACTTACACCGTGACGCGCAGAACACACAGTTGCGTTGCTGCACGTTCCACGTTGAATGTACTGGAGCACACGACTCCGTCAACTGTGGTTCTGTCAAGCGCTGGACGGAACAAAAAGCAAATCGTGTTTCGGTAATCCTCGAGCTTTTTCCGTCGTTAAGAATTCAACCTCATGTTCTTAGACTGAATAGTGAACGGAAATTGTGTGGCACATTAAAACAATAAGCACACATGTCATTTGGTGCGCGCACCGCTGCGAAGATATTCAAAAGTCGCAATAAACAAACCAACTGATTCGGCTTCTGTAATACTCAAGTAACTGGTACTGCCCGCACTTGGTGTTACGCTGCACGTGAGTGCGAGTAGTCAGCACGTTGCAATACGTTGTAACACTGTAACACTGTAACACTTTGCAGTGCACAGCAATGTACTGTAACGTGCTGATGGCGGTGCAGCAAGTAATTGCAGACACTCATTTATATGTAGGGGAAAAAGCTACACACAAAGAAAAACGTAGGCTATAAATTAAGGAAAAAATGTGACGTGCGTAATAACACACAACAGCAGCAAAATCAGAAAACATTTGGGTGCGTAGGGGCGTGTTGTTGTACTTCAACATCACAGCAGTACTTCTGATATTTACTTATTGCTGTGGTCGGCCAGACGTGGCGTGTACAAATGCACAGAGATGCTGGCCGATATTACTGCATAAGCGCTATTAAATCGGTTTTTATGCAAAACGTGTTTATTAGTTAGGAGTATCAATATTTGAGTAGTCACAGGTATCTGATAACCCCGATCCGCTCTAACGGAAGCCAAATGTTAAAACGCGGCTTTGGAAGCCGAAGCAGCTATATCTGGCGTCTTATCATGCGCCCCTTTTCACCTTCTGTTTATCCAGAAATAGATTCTCGAATTATTATAAAAAAATCAGAAAGTAATTTAGTTCTGAGGAGCGATGCACAACTGAGTGCTGAACTTGGCCTGTTATACGAAGCACTGTGGTGAAAATGGCTCGCTGGGCACTAAAATGGGCCCAGTGCACGAACATTTTGTGTGCAGCTGAGTCCCTGGGAGTTCCAACAAATTTAATATAAGAAATGTTACTAGCGCCACAGAGATGTGACACGCAAGGAATGACGACAACCGGCAGCGTATATCAGTAATGTAAAATATAAAACGACCCCCAAGGCCCAAACATTGAGAACAAAAGCCACACTCGCGACTGGCAGTGCCAGTGTACTGCTTCTAATTTTGGCTACTTAAGGCCATACAATTTTGGCTGTTTAAGGCCATACAATTTTGGCTACTTAAGGCCATACAATTTTGGCTGTTTAAGGCCATACAATTTTTGCTATTTAAGGCCATACAATTTTGGCTGTTTAAGGCCATACAATTTTGGCTGTTTAAGGCCATACAATTTTGGCTACTTAAGGCCATACAATTTTTGCTATTTAAGGCCATACAATTTTTGCTATTTAAGGCCATACAATTTTGGCTACTTAAGGCCATACAATTTTGGCTGTTTAAGGCCATACAATTTTGGCTACTTAAGGCCATACAATTTTGGCTGTTTAAGGCCATACAATTTTGGCTATTTAAGGCCATACAATTTTGGCTATTTAAGGCCATACAATTTTGGCTATTTAAGGCCATAAAATTTAACTTCCCATCTGGTCACATCTCCTTGGAAACTGCACAGCATTGTAGCTTTAATTGGTCTCGGCTGCTCGAACTCCTGTGACTTGCGAAGCTGAGACCTCAGCCGTGTGTGTGGGTGTGTGGGTTTGTGGGTGGTGCAAAATAACGTAATGGCACTTGGAGTTTTATCAGCCTGCTAATGGCCACTGTGTTGAGCCGAAACATGTTGCAGTAAGACCACACAACACAACGCATCAAAAGAATTTAGTTGCGGCTGACGGCTGTCACCTTCAGGTTCAACACTAACGCACAGTCTGACCTTATGTGTCAGGTTTAGAGGTGCTGAACACACAACCACGCACTTTGTGCGTCTGTCTTACTGCCGTGAGCCAGCGGGTTTCGACGTCATGTATACTTGGCTGTAACCTCACTCTTTGCATAGAATTAAGTGCTTACACCTGAATTGTTGTTTAGAACTCTACTCTGGCGCTACCGTGTTTATATAACTGTGTTCATATAACTCCGTGCTGTGTGCCCGCGTTGAATGGGGAAAGAAGAGAAGCAGTTCGCTGGGGCTACAGATTGTGTTCTGTCGTGTTCTTTGCTGAATGCTGAGACGCTTTCTTGTACAAGACCACAAATTCTTACTCTCTCAACTTAGCGGTTTGAAGTAGAGTGGTGACTCCTTCAGCACTTAACTCTGCGTTCTGCTCACGCAGTAGGGCCGTGGTTATGTCTGCAGTACGCTTCCTTTCCCGAACTGTGTTCATAGATCCAGATTGGGTACGGTGACGCATTGTGCTTTCTGTGCGGTACGAACGGAAGGTTTAAGTATTATTCGGATGATCGTCCCGCCTGGCACACGCCGTGCTATGGCTGTCCTCTCACCGCGGAGGCACGGGATCCATCGCAATTTTTGGTGGACACAGTGTCCCTGCGACACGTGTATCACTCCGCCAGTGCTCCGCACTCAACTGCATCCACACGGTGCTCATACCACAAGGACAAAATGGCGAGGCCTGGCGAGCTGAGACAAAGCAAGTCGGAGAGCATTGCATGCCAAAGTGCTTTACAGCACTGCCTCACGTGAAGGGAAGACGATCACCACTTTGATAGAAGGTGAACGTGCTCCGCCCGCTCGTCCTTCTGATGGGAATAGTATGAGAATAAAACCGAAGGCAAAAGCATCTGTTGCTTCTGCGCTGCTTTTCCCTGTCTTCTTCTCTTCTACTCTATGTCACGTCTCTCTCGCTGTGTCACAGCCACGCTGCCAGGCCGTGCTGTGGTCAGTCTGTCAGTGTCAGCGCCAAATGACGGTGGCCGGTCAGCTGCACAAATGTCGGTTCTTTTACCTCCGGAAAAAGAACTTCCGGTACGCATTGCAAAAGAGGCTGAGTGGGGGCCACAGCCAGCCTGGACGTTTCGGAGAAGAGAAGGGTCTGTCAGCTCTGGGGGGAAGTGTGTTGGAAGTTACGAAACGCCCTTTAATTCACAAATACAATCATTTTATTTGCCCTAATAAAAGCAACCAGTAAATACTGAACGTCGTTTGTGTGCCGGTGCCTAACTGATGTGACAGGCTAGTAATTACGCATTTCCTCTCAGCAGTATTCAGTTCAGCGTTTCGAAATTCGTTTACATATACAATTTACATAGCTAAACGAAATAATTATCAACATGACACTGTGCATTGCGTTTGCTTCGCGAAGGACTGTATAAAGCCTGCAAAGTAAATTGGTTTCTGTGTTTAATTAAGCATCACGCGATGAAGGCCTATGTGGGAGTGGAGGTATAGCTCTACAGCTTCTCAACCTCGGCACTGCATGTACATAGTGGTCAAGACCCGATAGCCTTAACGCCGGCAGAAGTGCCGTCGGTAACTACCGTACGTACCTGCATAACGCAGTGTGGGCCTTCGGGCGGATTTGTTACGCTGTGCGCGGATTCGGTAGCCAACGAGATTTGCCGTCCTCACGATGCTTATCCTGAAGCGTACCCTAAAGTTGACGACACTAAAATTCTCCGAAACGTCGACGAACATTGTCCAGTCGATACGGCCACACCCTGGAGGGCGTGAAATTTCATTTCCTAACTTTTTGTACCCGATCAGTAGGGCAATGCATTTAGAGCACCAAGGCGGTAGAGAGCACTCTGTGTAAATGACGTAAGGAAACACGCCGTTCGTTGCAGAAAAGTCTGATGTGATAAAAACGGAGCGACATCCGCTGCAGGTGATGACTATTCATGCGCCCTGGCACTCGAAATATTTCAGTTCCATGTTCTCGTCTTGATACCGCACATCCGTGTGTCACAAGAAGTCGCAGTAAGGGCAAGCCCTGTCGTTGTCGGGCATTTAAATCACGCTGTGAGCCAAAAGAAATGAAGATGTTTGGCATTGCGGTGTGTCGCTGGTTTCCGCAAGTGGCCACAAGGTTTACATGCGAGAAGAAAATGCTTACAGCAGCCTGTAGGAACATTAGATTCCCCCTGTGTAGAGCAAGACTGCACGTACCGCGTCTCAACACAGAGTTATGTTGACGTGAAAATACACGTTGTTAAATGCTGTAAATAGACAAGTTAGAACTTTTTTGTTCTAAATATAATTTATTTTTCCATGCACAGATCAACTTGCGCAAAAGAGAAATGTGAAGACATGTTTAAACCATTTCGCCGCCGCCTGGATCTCAGAACTGTCCCTATCATGTCTCACATTTGCTAGTGGTGCGGGCGCCTCCCACACAGAACTGTCCCTATCATGTCTCACATTTGCTAATGGTGCGGGCGCCTCCCACACAGAACCCCTGGATTAAGACGATATTTTAAATTAAGACTAACAAAAATTCTGGGAAAAGACTACGTCATCGGGTTGTCCATAATTTGTATTGTGAAAGGCGTACTGTTGTTTTAATCCGGACTGTCCCTAGCCTCGCGGTGTGTGTTAATTTCCCTAGCCTCGTGGTGTGTGTTAATACTGTCCCTAGCCTCGCGGTGTGTGTTAATACTGTCCGCCTCGCGGTGTGAGTTAATACTGTCCCTAGCCTCGTGGTGTGTGTTAATACTGTCCCTAGCCTGACGGTGTGTGTTAATACTGCCCCTAGCCTGACGGTGTGTGTTAATACTGCCCCTAGCCTGACGGTGTGTGTTAATACTGCCCCTAGCCTGACGGTGTGTGTTAATACTGCCCCTAGCCTGACGGTATGTTAATACTGTCCTCGTATCTATATCTTGGAACGGAGGATACTGCCAATTGTATGGAGCGGCAGAGTGACGGACGCTGAAGCAAGGCAGTGAACCGACACGAAGCGCATCGAGGCACTGGCTCACAGTGTCAAGTGGAAATTCGGAGGCCATGTAGCACGAATGGAGCAGCGCTGTGGGCACATGCTCCATCAGGAGGGAATGTAAGAAGAGGCAAAAAGAGAAAAAGGCGACTGAAGACCTGATGGGCAGACACCTTCAGGACAGCAGCAGCAGGGCAGTGGTGACGAACAGCCAAAAACCGGTGGGAGTCGAGTGCACTCACACTGCATCCGTAAAAGTGCGACATCTGTAGGCACTGGTCACCTATCTGTAGGCACTGGTCACCTAGTGACAGGACACTGGTCACCTATCTGTAGGCACTGGTCACCTAGTGACAGGACACTGGTCACCTATCTGTAGGCACTGGTCACCTATCTGTAGGCACTGGTCACCTATCTGTAGGCACTGGTCACCTATCTGTAGGCACTGGTCACCTAGTGACAGGACACTGGTCACCTATCTGTAGGCACTGGTCACCTATCTGTAGGCACTGGTTACCTAGTGACAGGACACTGGTCACCTAGTGACAGGACACTGGGGCTCTCCCTGGTTGCACCAGGAGGCCGTTGCCGGCATGGTATTAATTACGTTTATTTATTTATTCATTCATTCATTTATGAAGTCATTAATTTATATATACTATACATATCTTGGCCATTCAGGATGTCTTTACGCCAGGTTGACGAACTAGAATTTTGGACAAATTTTAAATCTCGTCCATGCCTGTCCGACCTGTGTCATCCTCCTTGATTCAGTCATCTTGTAAATTTCGGTGAAGAATACAAATTAGAAAGATCGTTAAATAAACTCTAAAACAAAATACAGGAGCCATTAAATAATTTTGTACACCCGGTCGGAGGTCTTGCAGTCTTACCAACGTGAACAGTTCCAGTTCTCTACTTTTATCTCTTAGTAGGACGGGCGGAAGAGACGAATAGCAGGAAGAGGAGGGGGGCATCACAAGTAAAAAGAGGAAAAATATCCTCCCCACAAAAAGATAAGAGAAAAAAGAATGGACGAGAGCAGCGTAAGGTGGGAAGTAGGAAGACATTATTCTGCTGAATGAAGCTGTGTGCAGGGTAGCGGCCTCGCCTGCAGCGCCGAAGAACACGTTCGCATGTCTGAACTGAGCCGCCCTGCTGCATTATTTGTACTTTCCACGACAGAAGAAATTACTCTGTTTGTGGATAAACAGGAGGTTGGGGAAAACACACAAATAAAAGTTCCGCAATTTTCACTTTGCGTAAAATGAGACAGGAGAGTGAGCAGAGTAAGGACGAGCTGGTCGCAATATGCAGCACGCATCACATGTAAGAGAAGTGCGTGAAAAGTTTCGGTATGAACACGTGAAAGAAAAGGAACACTTGGAATGCCTAGAAGTAGATGGTAGGGCAGTGATAAAATAGATCTGCCGTAAATACAAATGGAGGATGTGGATGGGATTCATCTTGCTGTGGATACATAGTAGTGGCAGCCCCTCTGGACACTGGAATGAACCATCGGGACTTACAGAATTTGAGGGATTTCTTTATTAACTGAGCAACTGGTAGCTTCTCGAGAGGCGCTCAGCTTCGTGCAGTTAGTAGGCTGAGATTATGTATGGACACAATTGCGCGTGACAGCTGTCTTTAGTCACATCACGTCGCGTCGCTGAATTTACAAAACCATAAAAACTACGACGTGTAATGAATAACGTGTTCGTTAAGTGTTGTGTGTGTGTGTGTGTGTGTGTGTGTGCGCGCGCGCGGTGAGAACGAAAATTTTTCCAGCGCCTTCTTTAAATTTTGTAACTACACCGATAATCCCAATTTCTACTACAATACATCGAAGTAAAACGCGAGGACTTGGACACACGGCTGAGTGAAAAAGAGGCGAGGGCTGCGCTGCTGTCATGCGAGAAGTTCTGAGTGTAGATGGTGTACGAGTTGCCAGATAAAATAATGTCTGATTATATGGGAAGGTTCTTCACTCCACACTCGTACTAACGCACACACATTTTTGTAAAAGGGAAAGGCATTTAAGCACTATTATATTTTGAGACTCCTGTAGACAGAAAACTCTACCTAATTACGGTGAGCTGAGTACTGCACTGCAGCTTAGTATAAGGACGGCAAGAGGGGTGGAAGAAGAAGGGATATGGTTTCACTCCCAGCAGGGGCAGAAATTTGTCTTTGCTGTACAGAGCCTACCCTTCTATCCAATGGCAACAGAGGACTGTTTACCCGGAGATAAAGCGGCCGGGGAGTGAAGGTCACCACTCCTCTTCACGTAGTGCAATGCAGTAGCACCTCCACTGTCCCTTTGTCTTCAGGACGTGGCACTCAATAAAGCATAGAGAAAACTTGACAGCTACGATAACGTTTCAGGAAAAATTGTAACAAGTAATATCAGATACGCAATTGCGCTGAGGACCGTAGGACTGTTTGTGCTGCTGCTGTGAGCCGTGTAATTCAGTTGTACGAATTATACCATTACTGCCGCCATGATCACAGTCTGATGTGGCGGCTGACACCTGCCTTGCCACCCGCACTTGCACCGGTCTGCGAGTGCCGTGCCACCACACGAGTTATGCACTTGCTCCAAAAAAGGGTACTTTACTTCTAATGGCGTATTGTAGATAATATTCAGTGTCCCCACAACCATTATCTTTCGGAGACACAAGACTGCAGTTTGCCAGAGTTGGCAGTACGCTAGAAGTAAGCAACACAGGCAGGTCACACTGCACCAGACGCATGTCTGTTAGACGAACATATTGTTCGTCAAGATATTTTGGGCACCAGTGCAAGGGAATTTTCTGCTCTAAAGTTTAAGTGCAGCAAGTCTTAGCAGAAATGTACGTATTTTTGGAAACACTCCGTACACACACGACAGAGCTGTGTCACCCGTAACATCAACCCCTTGAGGATGGCGGCACAGACAGTCTCCGAAACGTTGGTTGGTAGCTCCAGTTTCGCACCCATGGCCCTCCGAGAAAGTTTCCCTACAGTGTCAGTGGCACTAAGAAGCGCAGCTCCTCTGAACGCTGCGCGAACTCGGGAGACCCGCTGCTCGTGGAGTTCGCCCCCTTCATGTCGAGTTTCCTTTCGCTTTGTCCATGATAACCGAGCTCCTTTGATCACGCAAAGGGAAACGCGTTTGGACGCATTTCTTATATACTGCGAGTCATCTTGATAGGAGAGAGTTCGGTATGCACACCAGTGTACTGAAAGACAAGAATAGGAGACCGATGTTTCGAGGAAAGAAGAGAATACTTGCGACAAAGTGCTTTATCAGCACGTCGCTACAGGAAGGGAAAGAGACTGACGGCAGTAAATTGTCAATATGTAATTTATTGAGAGAAAAATGTGAAAGGCAAAGTCCCTATGCTTAATTGAGCGCTACACCATAAAAATGTATGATGGAGTGGGGTGTGGCTCCTGCTGAAATTGCGAAGGAAAATTTTGGAAATTTCCATCCGTAGCTACGATTTTTAGAGACAAACATAACACTGAAACTGTTTTGTAAGAATTAAGGCACTTTCGAATATTATAAAGTACGTTCTGATCAAGTATACGTGCTCCGCACTTGCTACTTTCTTTACAAACATCGCGAGGTAATGAGCCGTGCTAATATCGGAACGTATTTTCTTATCAACAAAGGACTAAAACTGCATACTTCAGCATACGTGCCTCTTTGTGACGACGTTAATTTCAACAAGTTCCTGCCACCTTGTTTACGTGTCGGTAGCTACAGAAAGAAACTTCCTACGCTGGGGCAGATTACCGACAGAATTGCATCTTCTAAGACAAAAACTGAAGACGGCATATTGCCAGCTTTTGGAGGGCAAAAGACAAACGAGGAAACAAAAAATGACATGAAGACATTTTTCTTCAGTATTACAGCAATAATTCATAAAATATGTATATACACGCTTGGCAGAGGTGAGCACTCCGGAGACGTAGACTTCGAGCCTGAGACGGAAGCAGCCTGATGATGTAAAAGAGAACTTCACAGTTCCCTCGTACTTTTGCTCTGGAATATTAAACCCCTTCGCTCTTTGACGCTGTTCCCATGCATAACTGAAACATAAGAACCTGCTCTGCGTACTTACGTAACCGTCTGACGCCATCGAACCTTGTTCGTATGTAACATCATAGCAGAAAGAAATTTTCCGTGTGAAACTCTCTTGGGGCTGCATCGTCCAAGAAGGCTGTGCTGCCGAATATTCGCCGCTAAAGCTGCAGGTTTAACACTTAAACTCCGACTGCAGTACAAGATCCGGAAGATAGAAGCCTAGGAACTAAACGGCAGATCTGCATCTATCTTCCATTTCATTTGTTGCCCCCCTTCCGCCTTTCCACACTTGCATTCTCCACTGAAGGATCAGAAATACTGCCCACAGTTCAATTGGGAGAAGAAATTTGAATGTTCTAATTTTATGATGGCACACCCAGTCTCACTGCAGGTGACAACTGACACTCTACCGGCAGCATAAACACTTCTTTTGCCCCTGCACAAGCCGTGTCTAGTATCAGTGCTATGATTACGTTCCTAGCAGTAGCTAGGCAAATATCAAAAATTAAAAGCTTGGTTTAAAGGCTAAACTGCCTGAAAGCTGTTCAAGTTTTTCATTTCCTGTCATCACATGCCCTGTTGACAAGGAACGAGCAGACAGCGGCACAACTCCGCACTTTCCTTGCACCAACACATAACCAAATACATAATATGTACCATATCATATATTCTAAAAACACACGTAACCAAACGCATGGACGGAATGCAACCACAAGCCAGCTAAAGGCAGATTTGTACAAATTTTGAACTGTACTGATAATTCGAACAGAAATCTTGGGCTTATGGAAACTTATGGAGTTTTCAACTGCAGGCTGCTTTTCCTTCCTGCAGCAGTTTTTCAAATCATCACTTAGCACACAGTGCAACTGCAGCACCTGGAGCTTCAGGTCTGTGACAGCTGTAGCAACAGATGCAAAGTTCCTTGTACTGCACTGAACAGCAGTGCGCTGTGCAGCTGGCGACGCTGTTCTAATGCTAGAAACCAGAAAGCTTATCGTTAGCTGATCCCGCACCAAGAGGGTCCATGAAAGCCAAAGAAGATTTGATGCTGTGTGTTCGTATATCGATATAGTGCCTTGCAGAGTTTGGCGCGCTGCAATAATGAGCCGTTAACAATGTCAGAACGGAAATGACGCTCAGGCTGGAGCGCATGGGAATTTCCGAAGACGCCCTCCCTTAATCTGTGTTACGAAGTCGACGTAAATTTGTAAGCACACGCACGTTCCTTCATTACGCACACAGGGACACATGTACTTTGCCTTTACGTTTGTTACTAGGATGCTGGTACTGAAGTTTGTCGTGCGTAGCTGTTGTGCTTACTATAAATATTAACGTCTGCACAAATGGTAATGAATGGAATTTTTGCCAAATTCCTGATACACAGGCCTTCATGAATACAATTAACTCACTGCATAACAGGCAGATGTTGAAATATTCAAATTTGTTTAAAATATTTTCCGAGATGGTAACAAGGGAAAGGTAGAATTTTTGCTCTGCTTAGTTAAACATGACGCCATGAAGATGTGTGGCGGAGTGGAGGTGGAAGTCCGTGCATTCTTTAACTTTGGCCGTATATGGAAAAGACTGGTAGTAACCTTCACGCCCCCTTCGATGTGCATCTTGCGACAGAGCCATTGGTAATTCGATGCCCTTTGCACAGCGACTGGGGGGACCCCAGAGCTGGCCTGGACGCTTCATTGGAGCAGATAATGGGGCACGTGCATCCGGCCGAGAATCGAAGTTCAGTTCCCCGGCCCTTACGTTTGTTAGTGACGTGAATTTGACGAAACAGCAGTCACATTATGGCTCTGTTCCTCATCAACTCTGTCAGCAGCGTACATGTGTGTTCATGCAATTACGCGATTTCAGCAGTCATTTCTGACAACGAGTTTATCGCAATACGTATAAGAGAAAAATAACGAAGAAGAGGGTAAACGCCATCCCGTTACATGCCAAGTGTGTACACGGAAGGGAGGCAGAGGTATAGCTGCACCCACCCTCGACCCTGGCGCTAGAAGGAGAAGTACCCCGTACCCACTGTGCAGGAGGCTGGGTGGACCTCGCGGCCGGTCTTGAGCGGTCCGGAAAATCTCGCCTTCACCCGGGGTTTGAACCGTGGACTGTCCAGCCTAGAGCGAGCCGCTATTCCAACCGCGAAGTAACGAAGGTGCCTGCAGTAGATAACGTAGACACCAAAAGTACGTACAAATACAGTACGTTGAGACACCTGTGCTAACTTCTTCAGGTACACGCGTCTACTCTAGTGCCGTTATGTGGGCGCGAAACTGTATCAGCCGGTGTGCCTGCTGCTGATGTAATGCGACAAAACACCCGTTCCAGTTTTCTTCGCACATTTACAGCTACAGATAAAACTGAGCATATCTGCCTAATCATTTTATCACCCAATCAGTAGTATGTGGGCTGTGTGTGAATATTTTCACCCCAAATGCATTTTAAAGTGCTTGGATTCTAGTCGCTGTACACAAGGAAGTCTTCTGCGACAACATTTGTTAGTACATCGGCATGTTCTGCATTGTCGTGTGCTCAGGTGCACGGTTGGGTTTTCATAGCTGACAAATCTATTGCGTATGGATTTTAAAGCAAAGGAAGTAATAAATATACGTTCTGGTATGCAACCCCGTACAGTTTGGTAAAGTAGGGTAACTTCGTGATATTTTTTCTTCTTTTAAACATTTCCTTCTTGCATTTATTTTTTTGCTTTCAGTAAGGCACTCGGTTTGTACGACACTGCTTTAGTCATCTAAAAGCAGAAAAAGCAATATATTTCAATGTGCATTACTTCCGGATGAAAAACTGAAATACATTTTCCAAATTCGATGGGCAATTTTTCGACAGTGATATTTAATTTGGTGGTAGCTGTAAAGCGATTTGGTGAATAATGAGGGAAAGTAAGTATTTTGCAAAACACACTTAGTGGTTGTAAATTAATGATATTTATTTTCTGAGATCACTGATGTCATTTTGAGATAAATTTGAAGAAAAACTGGGTTGTTCTTGAAAAGCTGCTGTCAGTTGCGCAGCTGCTCCTCAGCTCCACTGCCTACTCAAAATCCGTCTCACTGGCACAACAGTTACCACTGTGCCAACGTCAGACACTTGGCACAGTGGCTGATGTGGTGTTAAACAGAGTCCTGTAGCTGCTTAGCGCCATTCCTTTAGCCCTCATCCTCCGAAGAGCTGACACCACGCACGTCACAAACCCAATCTTCGACGTTCTTTTCCTCTTGGTCTGTTTTGACTTTTCGTCCCAAGTAGTTTCGCTGACTGACGTGCAGCGCTCTGAGGATACTGTAACAGGCTGATCGCGAGTAGCAGGGCAGTCGGCACTTGAACCTCGCACTTTCCCTTTTGCCTTCATGTTGGATTCTATCAGGACCGTTTGAAGTGACAGCGTGTCTCCTGTTTGTGAACACTTGACACTTGAAGATCTTGCTGCGAGTGAGGAACAGGCCTGTTGGCGAGCGGGTACGGTTCAACAGCTTCTGGAGGACCCACATCACTACTGAAAGGACAAATCCAAGTTGTCTTGAAGGTATTCTGAATGTTTTGCTACAGGAACTCTGTATTTGATATAATGTCGAAGTTTGCTGTTTGGTGTCTCTGTAGCATGCTCCTTCATGTATTTTTCGTTCAATCCTTGTGGCCAGTTACACTTCAGTGTTGTGTAAATTCCCACATCTAATGGTTGCCACAAACGTGTTGTGTGAGCAGGACAGGTAACCATGAGCACGTTGGTTGCTTTAGCCAAGGAAATGACCTTCGGACGGATGTGCGACGAAGGTGAATCGTTAGCAGAACAAATGGACGAGCGGGTGGAACCGATTTGATGCTGAATCCTGTTTCAGCATATCGTTCCGTAGAGCTCCTTTGAAAATTATGGAAGGCCCAATCCAGTCTCACTGGCGCTACACATCCTGGGGTAAAGCGACCCGGGCGTGGAATTGACCACCCACCCATCATCTGGTGCCGAGGTTAAAGAAAATGTAGAGCTGTACTTCTGCCCCCACTATGGGCCTTCATAGTCCGTTCTAATGAGAAATTTCTCTTTTACCCAGACAACGTAAACATTGGATAAAACTTGCGGAAAAACTGCAGCATGGGAGAAAATATTTGCTTGCATCTTATAGCAACAGTGTGAGAACGAGCGACACGCCTGATGCCAGCGGAACGGGAGAGAAAACTGGCAGGGAAATTTTGAATCGTTTTCTACCCGATGCAGCAGACACACTGGTTTCGCAGAAACTGTCGCGAACTTATCTGAACCACGAAACTGAGTTACTTTACCGCACGCAGGAGCCCCATGTCTCTGTATTTTACCTTACTGCTGCTTCCCTGTGCTAAAGACCGACGGAGCAAATTCGTACGAAACGCTGGTGTCTGTCTGCCGCATCACACGGGATCACGTCACAGCTGAAGGAGTGAAAGTTTTCCAACCTGAGGATGTTTTTTACACCTGAATTATTTGTTTCTGTAAAAGCGAAGGCTAAATAAACATTTTCGCTATTTTACTATTTCGTATTCTACAGAAATTGCTCTGACATGTTGCAGATTTGTCGGAAGTGTATTTTCATAGTTGCACCTAACATCGCACCTCACACAAACTGTTCCTAATTTAGCTCCCATCGCAAAAGTCCTGTTGTGATAAGGTTCTGGGAGGAGGGTTTAAAAAGTACAAATCTGGGGGAGTCTGTAATGTCAGAGCATCTTATAACATTAAGTGACAGTCATTTACTGAAAAGGAAAGTTAAAAATGGAGGAAGCACACTCACAGTCATGCAGGACGACAGTTCGTTTTGTCCGATGACCTTAAGACACGGCGGGTTGGTACCGCTTGCTTCATCTCCCACTCTCTCTTTACGTGCGGCAGGAGGCACAGTAAATCGCCGCGACTCAGTGCAGCCAATATCTCGTGATTGATCGATGAACACTAAGCCGAAGTTTGACTCTCATTCAACGGTCTTTAAAGAATGTCTAAAGGAAATGAACCGCTTATCGGGAACACCACGGAACTTTCAGTGATGGGAAATTATTCTTGCCGAGAAGGAGTCTTGCGAAAGGTCATGAGGCGTTGCTGGTATCTTGGTGCTTTGCGCTGTGGCAGCCAATTTTGCGGAACAGAACTGTTCTTGGGAAGCCAGAAGGAGCTTGCCTGCTGAAGACACGCCACACCTGATATATGACCAATTCCGTTGCTGGTCCTTAGCGCTGAGCCAGACATATCCAGCCTGCACCCTCCAACTCCATGTTTTATTATTCTTGCATCTTCTTTATGTCTTCCATGCGCTCTGTTCTCTTCCGCTCCTCGGCGCAAAACTCCTATTAACTTTTCCTTTTGTGCTACACGCCACGGTCACCTCATGGTGCTCCACTAACCTTTTAAAGCCTAATAGTTATTTTATGTGCCACCGGGTTTAACATTCACAAATTCTACATCCCGCTCAAACAGTGTGTTTATGTGTTTTGTATTTATTTCATAACAAACACCAACTTTTGTCCTATACAATATAAACTGACTGGTTTTTATAACCCAGATAAAAAGTGTTTATTGCGCTGTACGGACTGGGTGCTTACAACAGTTTACCCTTTTTCTTTAAAGGGTTCAATCGCTGTAATAACACTGACGATGTGTGCTGGCCACAAAACTGCTTGCATAACATTTTCCCAGCCTGCTGTGACTCTCTGGCTCTGACGTCTAAATGCTGCCCTCAAACAGTGCAAACTGATGTTCTCTTGCTGCACCGAGACACCAAGTTTCGCACTCATACCAAGCAACTTGTGAAACGTCTTTTCTAATGTTTAGACCATCAGACAGCTGGCGGGTGGCCTCCTTTAATGCAGTACGATTACCATTAGCCCTGTCTTCCACCTGCGGTGTGTGTGTTGATCACAAACAGTGCCGCATAGTACCAGAACACACGGCGTCACAACTCACACAAACGAAATATAAACATTCGCCCCCACTGAAACCTCAGCTGCCCGCTTCTTCAAGTGACAGAGATGAGACGCCTTTGTATTTCTACTCTCATGTCACAAGGCACTTTTCTGGCCACGTGTGATATTGCTGTTAATCGTGTATGTTATGTTGCTCCCAGCCCAGCCGTTGGTGCACCCGAAAGGGGGGGGGGGACGGCTGCCGGGCTGCAGCTCCCCTCCCAAAGAGAAATTTACAAAACACAGAGTTTGTAGACACAGTCTTACCAACGCTTGTACGTGATTTACCTTTCGGCCTAAATCAGCCACTGACATCAGCTGACGACTGGTACACTGGAACGTTGAGAAACGCGATAAAAACCTGCAAATACGCAGATTGTCTTCCTTGTCAGTTTCAGTGTTTCCTGTAACCTGACTGCGTGCCGGCTCGGAGGTCTTGACATAATTTTTGTGGCATATTTTTAAAATCAGAGATAAATTATATCTAGCCTCAGGGTCAGCCCCCGACAGGAAAATTCTGGGTGCTCCTATGTTCCCAGCTAACATTCCAAAGCCTTTCTTTTGTAGATGTTTTCGTATCATGATCCTTCGTTTGATATTGCTTTCATGACAATCTACCCTATATAGCGCCCTTGCTTTGTGAGACAGTAACAGGTCGGTGACGTCACAGCCACCGCTTTCCGAGACAGTATATATGTATGTATGTGTATATATATGTATATGTATGTATATATACACATATATATACTCCAGTTTTCTGACAAACACTCCTTCTGGTATATAAAATAATTTCACCCTTTTTCATGTCTTATACATGAACTGTTCAGTACTGCATGACGCAAGCATTCCGTTACTCTGGAACTGTTAACTGCTTTTCTTAGCTGTGTGCTGACTGTCTGCATAAGTAGCAGTTCTGGTTCTGTACTTAAACATCTAGTGTTTTTAAAATCCAGCTGCAGTACCGCAAATGTTCCAGCAATTGTCGTCACGAATGGTGAGGTTTTCTTTCCATACGGGAGAACAATTGTTACCAAAATTAAGAAGAAAGTATGTCAGCAAAAGCTAGAGATAGCCACGTTACGGGTGAGTGTTTGCTTGTTCTGCCACATGTGAACTGCTTGTACGTAGGACGGATTTTATTGTCGTTGTGTTTGCGTGTATTTCAGCAGGGCTTCAAAATAGAGGGCCGGGCCGAAACTTCAAGAGTTGCACTTAGCGGCCCAGAGTTCAGGTACAAATAATCAACTTAGAAGGCGCAAACTGTCGGCCCGCACTGTGGCTTGCAAACAGCCTTGGAAGTTAAGCGTTAAGTCTGATACGGCATATCGCGCTGCGGGAAGTCGATACTTCGCCTGCCGTCAGGGCTTTGTCAGTACAAGTACGGGCAGATTTTAGCGCGGGGTCAACAGCTGTTCCGGTTCACATTTATAATTTGTGGCCGGCTCAGTCTGTACAGTGGTTACGCTACAGACTCGACGGCCGGGGGCCGTTGTTCGAATCCTAGCGGAGTAAGAGTTTTTAGGCGCTTTCGCAAAATTGAGGAACGTGAGTGTTATCTTCTTCATGTCTGTCCGTCCGCCCGCCCGCATGCAACAACTCGTCTCTCGTAATATTTTTACGAAATTTGGTATTTGAGGATTTTTCGAACCCCTGTCGAGAATATTCCACTTTCATTAAAATCTGACAAGGACAGCGGGTGCTTGACATAAGGAGTTATGTACGTTTATAATAACATCTCGCTGAATTCCTCTTAGCGCGAGGAATGTTTCAGACAGAGTCGCCTGGAAAATCAAAACTCACCTTTGACATGCAGTACCTTTTTTCTGAAAATCGCGCCACATGTGAGATACTGTGGAAACATGTAGTACAGCCAGACAGGCCACAGATGACAGTATAATTCTCCACAGAAAAGACGCGCTTTATATGCACGATGACCGAGGCAAGAACACAGACACACTCAGAATATTTAATACTTTTGCTTCATAACTGATTAATTCCGTCTGATCCCATAAAATGTTTCACGGCAACACTTACAAAACTGAGAAACTGCGCAACGACTTATCTATCTGTCATTGCGATGTGTGTAGCCAGACTGTACGTGTAAGGAAGGCCATCAGCAAACGAACATTCTTTGTTTCAGTGCAGCATCGGGCACTTTACATGAAGACCTACGCGCGTTTTATTTTGGCCTGCGCTATGAATTTCCCATAGACGCATTGTTGTTCAGCAGTCAGTATGTTTATGTAGATTAGAGTGGCACGTAGCGAAACAACAACACACACAGAAACGTTTTTGTGTTTCCACTCCAACGCCACATTGTTGCGTTATAGTACATTGTTGCGTCATACGTACATTGTTGCGTCATACGTACATTGTTGCGTCATGCGTACATTGCCTTCTTTCCTCTTCTATTCAAAGCGCTGGCCGTTTCCGGGACTCACCCAGTCTTCTGTTCATCGACATGTACTCAGATCTCATCGACGCCGGACACACACTCAGTTTGTGGCTCGACAGTCATCGCGTGCTTCTCGATAGTTAGCTAACAACACAGAAACCACTTGAACGTTTTAAAAGTGTTCTCGGTACTTAGAACCCATTGAGATATTACGAAGGCAACCGTTAACCTGCCTTTGGCGACCCCTGTTCTAGAAAATCCTATGGAGAAATTTGTTAAGACTCTTTTGATCTTTGTTTCTCACAGACTGCATTCTTTGTTTATTCCGTGAAGACTAGGTGTTTGTGGCGATTGTTAAAATAAACGTGACTATTACTGCTGACCAGTGAAGGGTGGAAGTACTTCACGAGGGGCCTGACTGTGTAGGACACTTTATACTCGTTTCCAGTGGTGTACACAGAGAAGCTTCCAGTGGTGTACATAGATATGTTTCCAGTGGTGTACGTAGAGAAGTTTCCAGTGGTGTACGTAGAGAATGTTCCATTGTTATACATAGAGAAGTTTCCAGTGGTGTACACAGAGAAGCTTCCAGTGGTGTACATAGATACGTTTCCAGTGGTGTACGTAGGGAAGTTTCCAGTGGTGTACGTAGAGAATTTTCCATTGTTATGCATAGAGAAGTTTCCAGTGGTGTACATAGAAAAGTTTCCATTGGTATACATAGAGAAGTTTCCAAGAGTTATATTAAAAAATCATGTACAGTGCCCGAAATAGCAGCCATATTTGTTGTCAGCTTCCGTTCAGCATTCCGGGGTTTACTTGATCTCAGCGTCAAGTCGTCAGCGACACAGACTGTACAGCGCTTTCTGTTGAGTTTTGGCCATCGAGCGCGCACAGTAGCACGTACTTTACCGCTCTCATTCTCTTGTTTGCAAGCCAGTATTAAACAGTCTTCGCAGGGGATACCTAACCGCACTTTGGAGCACGAACGCAACGTTTGAGGTGTGAACTGACATTTCGTTTTAGACTGAGAGTGAAAAACGCGCAGAATTGTGGGTAGCCATTCGGAAGAAAGGACAACAGCGTCTTCAGAATTAATTCTTCTTCTCTTTCTGCATACATAACAGATCTACTTTCGATGTGTTCAGTAGCGGCGAATTCCTCTTTGTGATTTTCGCGAATCGCTATGAAAATCTTCCGTGGCTGTGTAAGTGTCAAATCCCAGCACTTCCCTTCTGGCAATATTCCTTGCCATGAGCTCTCCGTTCAGAGGCCTGCCTTTTCCATTAACAGTAGGATTACCTTCAGAGATAGCCTATATACCATGCTAAATGCTAATTCTCCATCCAGTACACCTACTCGTTGCGGCAGGAGTGGAGATGGAATGCATAATAAATGTCGTGCAGGAGAGGGAGAGGGAGAGGGAGAGAAGCAACGTTTTGAGGAGTAGGAGCGGTACAGATGTTTGGGCCTGCCTGAGGGTTACGCAAAGTACCTGTTGTCTGTGTAAACAGATGGCTACACTACTTATTTTTACGACAGATCTTTAAAAAACGGGCAAAGGTCTTCAAAATACATGCGCATTTGCTTATTATTCCACGTACGTCTTATTAAAAGCATTAAGAATTAAGTTTAGATAAGCAGTATTCTATACAAAACTTAGTTCTTACACCACAGTGAACGTGTAGTGTCTCTTTTCCAATGTAAACCAAAAAATGTACACATTTTCAAATCACTGTGTTCAAACACCCCTACATATGTTCCAGTAAGCGAGTTACCATCATCAGGGGGTTACATCAAAAGTTTCAAGCACTGGGTACATGTAAACACTATATGGGCCTACATTAAAAGACACTATGCACCGACCCGAGGCACAGTGAAGTGTTTCGTCTTTGACATGATAGTGTCTTTTAGTGTAGACCCATATAGTGTTTACATGTGACCAGTGCTTAAAACTTCTGATGTAACCCCCTGATGATGGTAACAAGTTTACCGAAACATATGTAGGGGTGCCTGAATACAGTCATTTGAACATTTCTGCCTGTGTTGGTTTACACTGGAAATGAACAGCACGCGCGGTGTAACTGTGAAATGCGCTGCCTCATTTGTAAAGGCTGAACGTTTAGTACTGTTTAGGGAACTAATCGCTGTTTTTGTAAGAATCGTAGGGGGCAATCAAATGTAGCGGCTCCTGCTGCGTGACTGAATGCACAGTGCCTCAGCGTTACAACAGGCACTATTACTGTGCTCTTTAGAGACTTGACAGGCTTCATAGCAAGTTAAAATCTCGTGGCTTAGAGAATTATGGCACCGAAAGGGCCGATAGAGGTTGCTGTGTCGCTTCTGGCAAAGTGAGGTTCTCACGACAGTTTTTACGGAGCCGAAAGCTCGGTTGCTTCTGGCACATGTTGTTACTTTTACATATCTCTACGCGCTGTTACGTATGGCGTGACACTGAAATGCTGACGGTGCTCTGCCATGTTATCACTTCCACAGGCAAATCCCATAGACACCATGAGAGGCTCAGGTCTCACGTGGAATGAGTTCAGCAGGCAGTAAAGCTACGGATCCACAGTGACGGTGATGAAGATGTTTCTGTTCACACCACTGCTGACAGCACCTGCAGGTTCCTTCAGTAATCGCGAGAAATATTTGACTAAATCAAAAGTGCTTTCTGAGAACTGAGTTTCAGACTATTGACTTTTCGGATATGGGTCATTACATACTGGCAGAACTGTGCCGACGTTTCGGAGGAACTCTGTGGATATATGGAATTGGTACACTGCCACTAGCCCGCACGGTGTCACATGCCAGAAAACAGTAACCTTCTGAAAAGTGGTGCGTGGATTCAAGCAGTGTACTTCGCACTGCCAACTAGACACTGTGGCTGATACTGATACCTATCAGCATAACACTACCAACGGAACTTCTGTTTTCTAACAAGTCCGTCCTCCTGCTCACTATTTCTCCAAAACAAACACTCCAGAGACGTTCTGCGCCAGCAGTTCTTACTTAGACTGGTTCGGTGACGACGAAAATCAAATTTCCATGTTCCCGTTCCTGATTCCCAGTAGAGTTTAAGCTTTTGTAAAAGGGAATTCTCGCGGTAGGGAGGTACGGCTGGAATACAAGTACGTGAAAGCTGCAGGCTGGTGACTGCGCCGAAAATATTCTTTCAAGTTTCAGAAGAAAACAGCACAGACTATACTTGATGCACCAGGCTGGTTCATTTTGTGTAGTGTGAAGATCTGAGGAGGTCTAAAGCTGGTAAATAAAACGTGTCACGTGCAAGCAGCTGGCAGTTCCCGTATCCTAATTCTTGAAATTACTGTCAGCTCCAAATTCAAAGACCATATATATACGTTTTGCCCAGAGTGGGTTTCGTGTAATTCTTACTGTGTGTGTGTGTGTATGCACGCACGCATGTATGTATGTATGTGTGTACGTATGTGAATATGTGTGTATGTATGTATGTATGTATGTATGTATGCATTATGTATGTATGTATGTATGTATGTATGTATGTATGTATGTATGTACGCATGTATGTATGTATGTATGTATGTATGTATGTATGTATGTATGTATGTATGTATGTATGTATGTATGTACGTATGTATGTATGTAGGTATGTATGTATGTATGTATGTATGTATGTATGTATGTATGTATGTATGTATGTATGTATGTATGTATGTATGTATGTACGCATGTATGTATGTATGTATGTATGTATGTACGCATGTATGTATGTGTGTGTGTGTGTATGTATGTATGTATGTATGTATGTATGTATGTATGTATGTGTGTATGTATGTATGTATGTACGTATGTATCTATGTATGTATGTGTGTATGTATGTATGTATGTATGTATGTACGCATGTATGTATGTATGTATGTATGTATGTACGCATTATATATGTGTACGTATGTATTGTAACTGGCCATCCTTGGCTCGATTCCCGGGAGAGGCTTTCCTGAGATGCAGGCTAGCATGTGAGTTGTTGGGCCGGAGGTTTGCTTATGAAAAGCAAAGGTAAATTTCTCCTTCTGCACTGACTGTACGGTCCATGTAGGACTTCGACCTCCATTTTTTCACATTCCTTGTCATTTGGTTGGTTTTACGGCTTGGGGTCATAAGCGTCACGCCCAACCTCCAACCTGGAAGACCAGAGTACCTCTCTTAGAACGCGCCGTCACCCTTGTCCTGCCCGGCAAGGCAAACACTACCAGCAGCTCTGCTACCGCCGATATAGCTCTCGGCAGCATCTGGCCACGGCAGCCCCACCGTTACATCAAAGTAGTGACAATCTCAGGGACGGGGGTACATTCCGGCTTGTTGATTTAACAGAAGCCTTCTGCAGGCAGGTGCGCTTCGCGGAGGTCTCGAAATCTTGCCGAGGAAGGGGCAGTGCTAAGTCGGCCGAACTGTTGCTGGTCGCGTTCATTCAGTCGCCATTGTCAGCCACTGAGAAGCTGTAAACAAGCAGGTCACTAGTGACGGGAACGCAAGCGAGGGCACGCACGGACTGCACACATTCTTTGTGGTGCCCGCAGTAAGTAAACACAGTTTAACATAAATTCTCAATGTAATATTTACACGGCAGCAAAAATTTAATCGGCCAGTATTTTTAGTACAGTACATAACCCTGCAGCGTCGCGTTCTAAGGCATGGGCCTGCGGCCATTCGCTTGCTGGGATCGTGGGTTCGAATCCTGCCGAGGCATGGATGTATTTTGTGAGTGTTGTGTGTTGCCAGGTAGAGGTCTCTGCGACGGGCCGATCCCTCGTCCAGAGCAGTCCTACCGACTGTGGTGTGTCTGAGTGTGATCGCGAAGCCTCGATAAGGAGGAGGCCCTGGCCCACTGGCTGCTGTTGCGCCGCTGGGGAAGAAACAGTGCTGCTACGTGAAACTAATAACTTGTGTGAAGCGTGAGGTGAAGGCAGTAACTTAGTGTTTGCGCCACGTGTTAAACGCGTTTCCTAACTGAACGGTCATACCAACAGCGGCCGAGTACGCCAACATGACGGAACACGTTTCTCGAATTTTCCGTGACATTTAAACGTTCATGCGACTGACTTATGCAAAGCCATCGGGCAAACTGCGTCAGACAAGCCAAGAAATGTGTGCAGTTGCACTGTGCATGGATGCGTGGGTGCGTGTGCGTAATATCTGTACGTACGCATATATGTGTAATGTATGTAGGAGTGTATGTACTTGCTTATCTACGCACGTATTGTGTAGGTATGTATACATGCATGTATGTTCGTACTATGTACACATGTATATAAGCACGTATATATGTATGCATTTATACATATATGTAGGTACGAATGTATATAAGCATGTATATATGTAGGCATTGATGCACGTATGTAGCTTGGCATTATGTACTTATGTATGTACGTATGTAGGCCTATGTATGCATGCATGGATGCCGGTATGCATATATGTATGTATTTACGTAGTCCGCATGAATGTACATATGTGTGTGTGTGTACGCATTAAACATTAATTACAGGCCAAAGCAACGCCCAGTCTGTGTTTGATTTGGGCAGGCACAGAGAAGTCTCCCCACCACCACCACCAAATGGTCCGAAGAGGCTCTGGGGTTGCACTCACACTTCTCTCGAACTGCAATCGGGGTCTGTTCGCCGGGGGTGAAGTGGCCAAGCGCAAAGCGTCGCTATCTGTTGCACAAGTTGATTTGTACGTCCATCTCCACACCTCTTCAGGCCGCGGCGCTCAATCAAGCGTGCTGACAGTCCGAACATTGCCATTAGTTTATGAATGAGCACTTCAAGTGTAATTACGGATATTGACCCATTTTATACTAAATAGGCTTTAGTATTATTTGCACTTATCAGGACTTGCTATGAGTTTCGCGTCTTGCAGTTACCGCTTAATCATGTTCAATTACCAACCGGCCACATACTGCACTAAACGTGTTCGCCCCACGCGAGCTATTAACGGCCGCGATTTGGACCTGCATTCTTACCAGCGGCATTGTTCTGAAGGCGGCTGGTGGTGATGCGAAGACGATGGTTACAGTGTCTCTGGTTCTCTGCGACAGAAACTGATGAAGAACAAATAGGGCTTAACAGCGCCGACTAATTGATGACTCTAAAAGCTGCAAGCGACGTATATTTGAGTGGCCATGGCCACTGCATTTATGTAAATTTACAGCTGTGAATAAACCAACTGTAAGTCGGCACTGCAATTTACTTCCTCCGTAGCTCATTCAATTTTCCAAGGAAAGTGAATCAGCGCGATAGGAGTGTTCACAGAGAACTGCTGGAAAACTGTCGTCTATATTTTAAAGCTGCGTTCATTAGGCCCAGGGTGCTTACAGAATCCCGTGATTGGGTCGCACTTCAGGCAGCTGAATCCAGCCTGATCACTTAAATTCCCTCTGAATATCACAGCCTACCTACGCGGAGGGTATGTAAGTTACTGCAGTAAATGTACTACGAGGTGCACTACCGGGGAACCGGGATTTGATTTTCAGCAAAGCAGAAGTTTTTCTCTTCCTTGTATCCTCTCAGTGTTTCTCCGAGGGTAAAGCGGCCTGGGCATGAAGCTAACAAGTCATGTACATGTGGTGCCGAGGTTAAGAATGTGTGGAACTGTATCTCCATTTTGCCCTCTGTTTCCTATCATGGTTCTTAGCGTACGGACAGCAGCAGTTTTGTTCTTCCTCTTGCTTGTCCCCTCGAGGCTTGCCAACTGCAAATGTATACGCGTACGTATTTCTCACGCCTCGTACAGCAGCAGGTAATTTTGAACACTAGCTCTTAACCTTTTAAAGCCTAGCGGTAACTTTACGTACCACCAGGTTTAACATTAAAAAATTCTACGTGGTGCCCACATTGCGTTTATGTGTTTTGTACGGATCTCAGAACAAACAGCAACTTTTGCCTTATAAAATATTAAGAGATTGGCTTTTATAACCGAAGTGGAGTGTTTACAGCGCGGTACGTACTGAGTCCTTACATAAAACAGATACGCTTCGTCTTTAAAGGGTTAAACTGTAACCTGCGTGGAGCTCAGGCTGTCCTGCGAAGCTGATAGTTGTTTGACTGTTGCGCGGATTTCGTGGAGTTCGGAGGTTAATTACCTTTGTTTCAGAAGAGCTCGCCACGGGCAGATGGCAGCTACGCGCTGCCACCTTGCTTCTTGCAAGGTCCATTTTAATATTCCGTACTAAAGTACTGTGTCATAAACGACAGGCTGTAACTTTGCTCCCCACAAAATACGCCTCGCATTACACAGAATAAATTTTGGAATTTAACCGCTTTCACACAAACTTTATACGTTTTCGTCAGAAGCAGCTGTCTGCCGAGCAGTGCGTTATCTAGCAAGTGTTCTCTGTGTTCCGTCAATCTAATCTATTGTAAAGGTTTTTAAACATGTGATACATTTTTTCAAAAGGCGCTTTTCAATTCAGGTGTAAAACACTTTGATAATGAGAGTGCGGCATTCACGATAAAGACAGTTCGCCACCCCCCTTGCGTCTCTGAGCTGCCGAGAGGTTCAGGGTAAAGCAATGGCTTGTAGGAGTGGAAAAAGAGGCGCTGAACATTTCATTAAAGTTGAGTGCAAACAGAGCACAGACGATGAAGGAAAGCCCGAAACTTCCTCTACAGCAAACACAGCATCCACTGGGGTCGTCAGGGGTGACCAGTTTTATGCATTAATTCTGAGAAATTCCTTACCTGCTGGTCTGTCTTTGAATTGTGTTTCCCAAACGGAAACGGCAATGTCCTTCGCATGGAAACAAGAGTTGAAGGGTTAGGCTAAGGAATGTTTGTGTACTGAGTGGCTAACTAACTGACTGACTGACTGACTGACCGACCGACCGACCGACCGACTGACTGATTAACTGACTCCATGAAACAGTCCTTCTACATAGTGTAATGCTTCAGCTGCTCAAAACTTCCCGGTTATTTTTTCTTTCGGAACCCGAAGGGTCATTACCGTGTTCGCAACAGCCCGCCCTTGCTCCCTGTCCTGAGCCAGATAAATCCAGTTTATGCCCTCCCATCCTATCTCTCTGAGAAGCATTTTATTCTTAATATTATCGTCCCATCTCTGCCTAGGTCATGCAAGTTGTTTGTTCCTTCAGGTTTCACCAAAAACATCCTACACGCATGTTGTTCTCCCCCACACGCGCCACACCTTCCCGTCTCATCCTTCTTTATTTTAATCACCCGCATAACATTTACTGTGGCGTGTAGGATATAAAGGTTGTCATCATGCAGTGCTTTGCCATATCCTGCTCCGTTCGTCCTTCCTCCCAGCTTTCTTCATCTTCCTGAGTTCCCTGCTGTTGAACAGCGTCAACATACAGCCTATGCTTCCCTCAGTGTGAGACACCCAGTGTCACGCCCATATAAACATACAGCCTATGCTTCCCTCAGTGTGAGACACCCAGTGTCACGCCCATATAAACAACTCAGACGGTACTGCCGTTGCGCACTCCGTGCAATGTGATATGTTTCTTGTTAATCCAGCTGTATAACATCACCGCTCCCTCTGCCACATGTTTCGGCGGTCGATCGCCATCCTTAGGAAGCAACGCCAATATTTAAAACGCAACAGAGCCAGTTCCTACAGCACGTAGCAACAAAATGCTTCGCAGTCATCAACACCTGCCGTGATACAAAACACACTAGCTTGTTGCACGTGTGGTTAAGACTCTTAACAGCAGTACTGCGGTTAGCTGTGCCCGGTTAACATTTGATGCGTAAATAATTTTTTGCGTAACCGTAACCTGCTGCATATGCAGTGACAGGCACACTGTGCGTGCTGATATCCGCATCCTGTACATGTGCTGTAGAGTGCGGCGCAATGGCGTATGCTTGCTGCTGTACCTTGTGTGTTGCTATGCTGTGTCGACGGCAGCGTGTACTACAGCCCGTTACACGGCAACGGGACTGCGTACGGACTGCTAACAACACACGTTCCTATGCCATCGATAGATGTGCAGCAGTTGGAACTGGACTCACGCATACGCCATTAAGCCGCACTCTACAGCACATGTACAGGATGCGGATATCAGCACGCACAGTGTGCCTGTCACTGCATATGCGGCAGGTTACGGTTACGCAAAAAATTATTTACGCATCAAATGTTAACCGGGCACAGCTAGCCGCAGTACTGCTGTTAAGAGGCTTAATCACACGTGCAACAAGCTGGTGTGTTTTGTATCACGGCAGGTGTTGATGACTGCGAAGCATTTTGTTGCTACGTGCTGTAGGAACTGGCTCTGCTACGTCTTAAATATTGGCGTTGCTTCCTAAGGATGGCGATCGACCGCCGAAACATGTGGCAGAGGGAGCGGTGATGTTATATACCCTTCGTATGTGGAAACTGCTGGTTTTGTAATGAGAAGCGTAAAATCATGTTTCTGTATTCCTAGACAGCAAGCAGGAAAGCGGAAGATCTGCACCCAGTGGCAGCAGACATTCCCGTAATTTAATCTGTCCTTAAATTTTTCATGTAGGCCCATGCAGTGGTGGCTCGTTTGTGTCCTTCTGAAAACACTGTAACTCTGAAACAGGTTTCAAGGATTATTCCTTACCTTACGTTGTGACCTTAACGAACGAACGAACGAACGAACGAACGAACGAACGAACTAAATAGATAAATAAATAAATACATAAATAAACAAACTAACTAACTAACTAGGCCGCAACATAGCTCGGCCGATTAGTGGCCAAATTTTCACCACAGAAGAAGAGTTCATCCCTGGGAAATTCCGTAAGATTTGTGGTGGATAAAATGGCACTAGCACAGGTTCTTGTTCGAGTGCGTTATTCTCCCTTGTCAGTTACCACTCCACCAGCCCTCGATACACATACCTCTCTCATTCGAGGGCTGGAGAGCGGGCCGTTAGAGGTCGCACTTCCTAACACCCAGTGTCCCTCCGTCAGAAGGTAACAAACGAAACAGTTCTAGAGCAGAGTACATCTTGACAACCAGACGACTGGTCAGATAGCAAAACAATTACCCGTCTTTTATGGAGCCCCTGCTTCAAGACGGTTTTGACATGAGTCTGCCACCTGACCACGTCGTGATGCAGTCTTTGGCCCGGTACGCCAGTTATTTTATGCCAACCGCTAGTCAGACACGCCACGCCTAGTCCATTAAGGCAAGGGTATGCGGGAACCACAGGGACTTACAAGGAGTTAGCAGTGGAAAGTGATACAGAGCCACAAGTGACACAGTGCCATAAGTGACAGTGCCGAAACTGAGAGCGTCGTGACATAATGCCACAAGTAACACAGTGTCATAAGTGGCACAGTGCCACAAGTAACACAGTGCCATAAGTTACACAGTGCCACAAGTAACACAGTGCCATAAGTGACAGTGACACAAGTAACACAGTGCCATAAGTGACACAGTGCCACAAGTAACACAGTGCCATAAGTGACACGGTGACACAAGCAACACAGTGCCATAAGTGACACGGTGCCATAAGTGCCACAGTGCCACAAGTGCACAGTGCCACAAGTAACACAGTGCCATAAGTGACACTGTCACAAGTAACACATTGCCGTAAGTGACACAAGTAACACAGTGCCATAAGTGACACAGTGACACAAGTAACACAGTGTCATAAGTGACACAGTGACACAAGCAACACAGTGCCATAAGTGACACAGTGCCACAAGTAACAGTGCCATAAGCGACACAGTGCCACAAGCAACACAGTACCATAAGCGACACAGTGCTGTAAGTGTGATACAAGTTTCCAAATGACTTTCAGCAACCGTCGCTTCTTGTGAACAGCAAGATCGTGTTGCAAGCAAACGCGCGTGTTTCGTGGTAAACTTGTGTGCAATAAATACTCAGTTACATGCAGACTCTGACACTGTATAGCACTTGATTGAGTGGTATAGCCGCCATCATGACGGTTGAAATTGACTTCAGTGACATTTGACATTCCTTCGATGGTCAATATGAATAGTGCTGCGGTCTGCAACTTGACGCCGAATCGTACGTTGGAAGGTCACTAACATTTCCGAGAAGAAGCAATACTCCAATTTGATTCGTCCGAAAAGCCGGTACATTTCTACAAGTCTGCACATCTCACAGCGAGTTACAGAACACTTCAATAAACAGCTAATTTGTTGCTTATGTTTAACTTTCTGAAGGAATTCCTGTCTTCAAAGTATTGTGCGTTAGGAGAAATAATCTCGTACCAGCAGCTTATATCAGCGCGTTATGTAACAGAAGGTGGCTTGTGGTTCCATGCAGGAGCAATGAAAGCGCCATAGCTTAGGAGGCAAAGGTTATGCGGTAATTTATATGCAAATTGCATGACAACATCAGGCGCTGTCAAAGAAAATCAGACGTGAAATAAACACCTTGAGGAAAGAAGGGAGAAACCGCACATGGATTCTATAGTTTTGGAATTTATGGAAAAACGAAGAATTTCGGTCTCAACGCATGCAACTTGCTTGCTTCTTGGACTCTAGTGTATTTTATTTCTGCGAAATACTTTTTAGTTTATTTTACAGATATCGATTTTATTTTGAGTCCTGGCCCCCCCCCCCCCCCCCGCAGGAATATCTTTTAATTATCCAGCCCAATACGGCATGCTGTGCGTCACTTAAATTGCTTGTGGTTGGATGCATATCTGCAGCAAGGCTGTACTTGCTAAGCACGTTGCTCGCACATATCTCTCTTCTAATGAGGATTTTTCCAGTCCGCAAGCATCCTTGATTAATTAGTTTTCAGGCACCAAATACAGTGTCTGTAATTTATTTCGAAATACTATACACTCAGCATTATAAATATGAGCTCCCAGCGTCATATTGCCATTAGAACACGATACATGGTACCATTCTGATAAAACAGCACAAAGAACTCGTTTCTTGAAAACATCAATAAATGAAATGCTGACCCATCATAACAATTCTGGAACTGTTTACACTGAACCGTTTGAAGCTTAGTGTTTAGATACGTACCGCCAGGATTAGCGTCAAAAGAATTCTGTATTCAGCCCACGGTATGAATTTATGTGTTTTGTGTGGATCTCAGCATGAAGACTATACAACGTTAATAGACTGGTTTTTATAACCGAGAGGCAGAGTGTTCACTGCGCGGTACGCACTCAATCTTTACGTATAATTCCAATTCATCCTACAGTCAGAGGCAGGCTGTTAGTCACCAGCTTCTCGTCGCGGGGGCCAGGGTTCGATCCCGAGTTCGAGGTACTCCGCTGATATCTGCTTGGGGGGCTGAGTAAACCCACGATCTGTCAACTGAGAATGATCAAGTACCTGACCGGGAATTAAAGTAGGCACGTCCCGAATACAAGTCAGAAGTATTGCCGCTTCAGTCAAGTATGTCGCTATGGAGGTTACACTGTCCCTGTCTGTCTGTCTGTCTGTCTGTCTGTCTGTCTGTCTGTCTGTCTGTGACGTAGTAGCAGCAGCCCGAAACTGTCGGACGCATTTTTATTCGATATTAATAGTTCTTATTAATAGTTGTCGGAGAGTCTGGATTCTCAACTATACTGAACATAATTAAGTGCACTTTAACTAAGGGATATACAGGCCACACTTGTGCTTAATGGCCTGCAAAGAACGGCAGTGTGAATTTGATGCACTATTCGGCGAATTTCCTACACCTTTTGTAACTTTCTTGGTAATTGTGATAAGGAAAGGATAACAAACGTCAGACTGCAAAGTTTTGAACTGCAACCCCCTACCCCCACAATTCATAATTTCTTCCACGTAAAAGTTAAAGTGAAAATGAATGTGTAAATTGGTAGGGGCGGTACCGCTATAATAGTGTGACAGATTGTGTGCGGCTTTTTTCAGTACAGTCTGCGCAGGGTGTGTGCTTATTTTATCTTGACAGAAGGCCGACTGTTTTTGTCTATCGAAGTTCTGGATACTTTGTACGTGACCTAGTGTAGTGAGAAAGGAAAGGGAGACGTTTCGTCTAAGTCATGTAATATTCCTACGCCACTACAGGCACCTTTTTTTGAGGAAGGACACTTTTGTTAAGGATTTTCTACATTCGCTGATGCCACTCGCCGTCAGAACGTGCGTGCGTGAGGCCGAGGCAACAGTAGATCTTCTCCTGCGTAGCTGAGCAGTATTTAATGCTTTCGACACGTTGATAAAAACCACAAAATTTCATGGTAAAGGATACCAAGTGTCTGATGTCCGAAGCCATTATTGCTTGGTGACTGCTGTATCTGACACCTGCCTTACAACGAAAAAGGCAACTATCCCTAGACACAGCACACTTTTATTGGTTTTGTACTGTATAATACGCACTGTTAAAAGCGTCAATCTTAAGGCATATTTTTCTTCAGGCGTCTTGTAGTTTCTGATTTCTATGCTAGGTGGCAGTGTATGTCACAGCAGTCTGTCGTTATGAAGCAGTCGAGAAAGGCAATGCTTCGGTCGGCATTGCAGCTTCGATATTTGGGCGTTATTCGTAGATATTAGAGGCGCTTCCTCTGCTTTCAAGGTGGTGGTATGCCTGCCTGTTGAGTGAAATGTGACCGCAAGGGCGGTAGTGTGCCAGGTTATGGGAGCAGAACCGTCATCGGCAGATGTCCGTGCTTAAAACGGGAAGTTTAGCGCACTTCACGCACAAATACGACGGAACTTAAGCGTCAGTGCTTTTTTTGTAAAGCGTCTACTCAAGGGACGATTTTCTCTGTTTGTATATTGTGTAGTATCATGGGTTAGCTTCCTACTCTGCTACACAAGTATACACCGGACACCATCGTCTGAGCAACACCCACCGTCCAAACCCGAAAGGCTTAAATAAGAAAGGTGAATGTTTTCAAAGTTGTTCCGAAAGCAAATTGTCTATATTTGTTAGGTAATATCTGTAGTGGGTTTTCGTATCTACTGCTGTGTCCAGCACTTTCTCAGCTGTGGGAACTGGGCTGCAGTCCGTGTTTCCTTCTCTCAGTGTATAACAACCGAACATATTGGCTTCTTACAGGCAGGTTATGAAGAAGGAGAGAGGTAGGCCACCCACATAGCATTTATTTAGTTTAGAATCTACATTTGTTAAATAACGGCGCAGTAAACTTGCGGTGTGGTGTGATTGTGGCGACAGAAACAGCAAGGAGGAACCGTTGTGTGGAAGTGCTTCGAGCGAAAGTACTTGGCTTGTAAGGAGGAATAATATTAAAATGAACGTTAGAGAAGCCCGGAGTACAGTCAAATACAGCCAGTACTTGAGAGTGTAACAGACGGGCCGCGCCAAGTGGATAACACATCTTCTTATTCGTATGGTCCGGAGTTCGAATTTCACCATGCAGACCGTGTGTCATACTTGAAGGTTCTACTTTCTTCCTCAGGTCCTCCACGAACACTGTGGGACCGGGCCTCTTCTTGCGACATATTTATGAAGCTGTGATTCAGAAACCGACGCACCATTCGACGAACCGTATCTCGAGTACGGAAAGCCTCATTAAATAACCACTCACCAAACGGTACTGTAGAGTTCTTAGCCTTCACGCTTCGTTACAACATATTACGTTCATGCCCTGGCCTCAGAAAGTCCTGGGTTCAAACCCGAGAATTCTATCGTCACTGAAGTTTTTGTGGTTTCCGTCAGATGCTTCAAGCAAGCACCGGAGTACTTCGTCCGATTACGCCACGACTGCTTCTTGCAACATCCGTCGCGCTTCGTTATTCGCTGAACACGTATCACGCGACGCTGTATGATGCGGTACTGACTACAGTTACGCGAATCACAAAAACAAATGACGTAAGTAAACACTCGACTCTCACAATGGGTGCTTTTTCAGAGGCACACAAGGAAAGAGTATAAGAGAAATACGTTAGTTGAGCCTGTGTGTGAGGCTATGCTGCCTTAGCGAATGTGGGTTTAGACGAATTTAAAGTTAATCCACGTAGAATTTACAGCAATTCTAGAACATGTTACGCAGTTAATATTGAGAATGATTAGGTGTGCAGAATGCCTCGGAATAGTCACCACACAGTGCCTTTTTATGCAGCAGCCTGTTTCATACATTCTGACAGCTTACAATACAGTAGCCTTTCTCGCCTGCATATCAGTTTTTTTTGTCTCTCCGTTCTGGATTTGCTTCGTCGAATCTAGGACAAAAGTCTGGTGAGTGGAGCCTACATCGCCACCCCCTTTACGCCCCCTGGTGACACTGTCATAATATCAACAGCCAAGCAGATCCCTACACTTGCCAACATGAATTCAAATATTTAAATCCTATTTTCACCTTCGCACAAACAAACGGAGAGACCCGCACAATAAACACACTTAAGCCCACTGCTCATGTATGACGTGATGTTTTACAAATACAGCGGTGTTTTCGACTACGCAATTGGAAGATTTCTGCGCACTGAAATGTTAAATGACTGTACGTACGTGTTCAACTATCTGACCAACCAAGGAACCGGTTAATATTGTCAAGCAGAACCTTGCGTGCGAAGTTAACAGTCACTCAGCTACTCAGATTATCCGGCCTTTTATGAAAGCCTCCCTAGCCGCGACATTTGTGGTATTACAGGTCTGTAATATATGACGCCGTGTTGTTTGGTAGGAACTGGTTAAGGTTTCGAAGGAATTTCCTACGGCCATTTTCTCCTCTGCCCTGAATACAGGCATAATTTTACGACATTACTCGGGCCACATCCCAGCAGACGTCACTCCTGCTTGACTGCTTTAGTCAGCACGGCCTGCCGCTAGTGTCGACCCTGAAGCAGCCCGACACACGGCGGAAGGGGGAGGCGAGGTGCTTCACTGAAGTGGGAAGAATGAGGTGAGGGCAGGCTCAATAATTTTGAAAGAAAAAGCTTTCAAGCAATTTTATAACTTTTTAAAATTATCCACATTTCGAATAAAAACTTTACACTTAAAAAATTAAAAACATATATATATACATATATATTAAGCCTAGTAACAAAAACATGAGATATACAATTTGCATATTTGATGGCCAACGCCTAAGTATGATATCTCACTCGATCCAGTATTGGAAATTGTAACAATAGCTGTAAGAATTCTTCTTGCCACGTCTGTATATAAACAGCCTGCTGATGACCAGTCAGTTTCGAAACACGTAGCGAGTTACTGTAAAATAAGACTGCCAGTGTTTCGAATCACACGAACCGTCTTGGCCTGTTGCATTACTTTGAAGTGACGTAATTACCCTAAGCAGATCTAAATGGGCTACTCGTCCCCCGTACGAATTCTGCCTTTAAGCGGCACTTGGCTGTGTGAATGCTGTGACGGGGTTTGTGCAACATTAATGCTCCAAATCATTGTACAAAAACTTAAATTCTGTTTTATTTTGAGCCGGGGTAACATTTAACATATCACTACCAGACTGTATCTGAAAGTGTGTGTATGTCAGTCGGTGGCAGTCAGCACTCGCCTGACAGTAAAGGCGGGACTGACACTTTGACAGCAGCGTGAGGGCGATTACCCGACGTCCCGTGCCAGGCTTGAATGTGCGGGTTATGCTTCGGTCGGCATTGCAGCCTCATAATTTGCCTGTAACACACGTGAAGCTGTATGCAGATAAATTGCAACTTCAAAGCGTCTCTCTAGGGATGTGACGCGGTATGTGGGAACGGAGCCACTGCAGGGCTGTCTGAGCAAATCACAGCCCACAGACGGGAACTGGCGAAACAAGTCAGTTCTTGTCACTGTCGAGAAAACCAGAAGACATCATTGCTACGTGCGGGGAGAAGAATGGCGATGCGCTGCACAAAGAAAGCTGATGTAAAGGAATACGGGAGAAGGGAGGCAAGGAGATACGAATAAGAACTACATCTGTTATAATGCAGTAGCTGCTGATGTCTACAGAGATACTGCAGAGTGTAACAGGAGAAAAATATACAATGGTTACGTCGAAATAGGAGTGACTTGTGACGTATGCATACCGTCTGCCAGTGCCTGTTTGTCATGTATGCATGCCGTCTGCCAGTGCCTGTTTGTCATGTATGCATGCCGTCTGCCAGTGCCTGTTTGTCATGTATGCATGCCGTCTGCCAGTGCCTGTTTGTGATGTATGCATGCCGTCTGCCAGTGCCTGTTTGTGAAGTATGCGTACCGTCTGCCAGTGCCTGTTTGTGAAGTATGCATGCCGCCTGCCAGTGCCTGTTTGTGAAGTATGCGTACCGTCTGCCAGTGCCTGTTTGTGAAGTATGCATACCGTCTGCCAGTGCCTGTTTGTGAAGTATGCATACCGTCTGCCAGTGCCTGTTTGTGAAGTATGCATGCCGTCTGCCAGTGCCTGTTTTATATCAGGACAGGTAAACCACCCTTTGTTTTAACTGGCACAGTTTTAACTGAATCGAACTGGTACGTCTGCTGTGCAATGGGGACTGAGATTTTGGATTTTTGTGTTTTGTTTTAAAATATTTCTGTTTGAAATTTTAATGGGCTTTGTGCTGGTCTCAAGTAAATGTGAGTACTGTGTAAATCGTGAAACACTGCGAAAGGTTGCAATTACATAAGTTAATATTTATTGTGATAAATGACATTTCATTTTTAAAGCAAGTAATAAAAATTAAAAAATTTGCACTTGCTTTCCACGTACTGTTAGTGGGCATTCTACCAGTGAATAAATAAACCGACACCTTACATATGTTGCGAAGTTAGTTCTCTCGCGTTGCTTCACCTAATTTTATCAGTTTGGAAGGAAAGGTTGTTCTTTTATTTGTTTCATTTTGAAAACCCGCTACGTTACTGTGAACATGCATTTCACTGCTGAAAACTTTAACATGTAGGTTCACACGCCCGCGTGTGCTTCACATGTTTACGTGACTACCGCGCCTCGCATTCGGCTGAATTCGAGCTCGTTATAGACAAATTTGCCGTGCAATTCCCCAGGGAGCGGCCCTGTTGATTCTTTCTCAATTCACGTAAGCAAATATTTTCGTTTGCTTTCTCGACCATCTTCTGCGTAACAACAAGCGAGTGTTGTTATTGTTCGCTGGAACGCAGGAGTGGTTTCTTTTGTAACGTCAAAACAAGATTTCAATGGAGACTCTGGCAGCAACATAAAAACTTCGCCAGAGTCAAATTTGAAATACGCTGCCTTTGATAGTGTCAGTCTAAGAGCATGTGATAATTTTTTGGCTACTGAAGGCAGACTTCTTAAGTAAAGTCGTGTGTCAGGGTCTCCGTAACAGTGCCTATAGTGTGCACACTTGCGACAAAAATCAGAAATTTGAACATTATTTATAAGGAATATTCATTACCACTTACAACTGTTTTCTACATTTGAACTTAAATTGACTCTTTTCTCGTTGTGTTAAATGCACAGAAACGGATAACAATCCGCCACAAAAATACATGTTTGATGCTGGAAATGTAGAAAACGTGCGTGTTTTGGCTTTCATTTAAGCCACCATTTGGTTCTACAATATTTTATAAGGTTTCTTATCCTAAAGCAGTGCAACAGCTGGTAACATCATTCAAGGCTGAGATCTTAAAATTGTCACATGTCGTACTCGAAAGTATCATAAAATTAAGGTCACAAAACCCTTGAGTAAGACGATCGGTGGAATGTGATGGCTTTCTGCTGTTTGGGAAAGTAACTGCCCACCATGCAAAATTTAAAATAAATTAGAAACGTTAGGCAGTGGACAGCAATGTAACCCAAATATGTCAAGTTTTAAATCACGTGGGATTTCACGTGTACAGTACTTGCATTACAACGCGAACTTCCTACATAACACTGTACGTGGGTGCCTGTACCGACACTCACAACGTGCTGTGCAGTCGTGGCTTCAAACGCTGCCGTTCACTAAGCAGTAACTGCAATTGACTCGAGTGTTTCGCTTTTGTGTGCTGAGCGGCTGCTTTCGCAAACAGCGACAAACCATCGTACTTGACGGAGCGTCTTACTAGAATCTTCCACGTTATCAGAAACATTTTATTATAAATGCTTTATGGCGCTGCCAATTGCTAATATCGACAGCTGTGAGGTCCCAACTTTGATTTGTATTACTTGCACTGTTGTGCGTTACATCCTGTTATAAAATATTGTGCTACATGTTTCGGCTTTATTAAAAGCCGAAACATGTAGCTCCTTTAGGTTTTCTACATCAAATATATATTTTGTTTGACGGACGCTTATTGGCCTTCTGTATATCTATCAGACGTCAGACAGGACCAGTGGCGTTCAGAAGGATTTCAGCCTTCGGCTGCCAATTTTTGTTGACTGGTGCAAACAAATACCTGTGAGAAGTCAACGGAAAGTTTTATCTTCATGTTTTTCTTCCGATGTCCAATTTCCCGGCGGACTCAAGGACACGAGCATGACAAACACGACACACGCACGCACGCGCACACACACACATGATATACAATTTTGTTCACTTGTTATCGAATGATGCATCGACGCCGTTTGACGACAGACGCAGTCTGTCAGACGCTGAGTGTTGCTGCGCCTGTGTGTGTGCAAACACACGAAGGCGAAGAAGCACAGAACTGTCTTTATACACCGTTCTGGCCGGACTCATAATGCAGGTGCTGTCTTTGCGAGGGGCTGATTAGAAAAATCACACTACAAACAACATGAAAATTTATGTTAAATAGATTTTCCTAAGAGCTCTAGTCTGCTTGCAAGCAATATTTGGCTTTCCGGCACTCGTCTATAGGCAAGAGTTCTGTCTCCTTTTATTACTTTGCTTTCCACTTTTTCTCATCCACTCTTCGGATGTAAAGATTAAGACGTCATGTTATCAGTTGTCTTTCTATAAGTGTGAACCTAGCGCCACACATAATGCAGACGGCACTGTGACACCATCAGAAAGTTTTCCCATTATCTGAACATTCCCACTGGGATTATCGTCAGATGTCACTGACGCACAGAAAGATGGCAAGTGATATGACGTTCCCACATTGTCTGCCTGTCTGCCCTCTTCGTGCTTAAAGTACGGTAGATTTTAAGGAACCAGAACAAGTTTCGGACGGAAAACTGTGCAAAAAGTTGGGTAATTGTTGCGAATGCAGGGTCTAAAGAGACGCTTCGAAATAATTAGGTTACTGCAGGGAGTACGTGCAGTGTGCAGTGCGGGATAGTGTGAGGTTACTGCAGGCAGTACGTGCAGTGTGCAGTGCGGGATAGTGTAAGGTTACTGCAGGCAGTACGTGCAGTGTGCAGTGCGGGATAGTGTAAGGTTACTGCAGGCAGTACGTGCAGTGTGCAGTGCGGGATAGTGTAAGGTTACTGCTTTGCGGGAGTTGGATGCTATACCACACGGCGCCACTCACCCGCACGAGAACAATACGTCCACAGTAACAGTAAATAGTCATGTAGAATGCGATGTGTTTCGTGTGAAGAGGACACATTTGTGTGGCTGTTCGGAATTGTAAACTGTGCTTCGCCTATCTTCAGGATACGCAGAGAACCGTCTTGATGAAAATGTACAGAGTAAAGGGATGAATGCCGTCAGTCGCCACTAACTGTTATGTTCCGCTGTTGCATAACCTTAATGCGCAACGTGTTTCGGCTCAAGTACAATAAACCATCATCAGGCAACGTTAGGCCACCACCTCAGACTCATCGCCTAAACTGCTGTGATTCGCTGCAGTTGTGACCTCAACTTTATCAGCCCCACTGGCTTCTTTATCCCATGAGGACGCCCTGTTTAACGCCAGTCCACCGCAGTTCGCCATCCTTTTGCACCACCACCCACACCCTGCATATCAAATCGTACAATTTTACTTTTTGACTTCCGTCTGAACATAAATGAACGAGACATGATCCAAATGGCCGTTGGCCCCCCCCCCCCCACCCACAGCCGCACAAAACCACAGGCTGGCATTCACTGCAGCTGTACAGTACTAAAGTTGTAAGATTTCGATCCACCCTAACCACGGCACTAGGGTCACCAAAGTACGCTATCGCGGACTTGCGCTTTGCCACACCGGTACGTGCGAGGCAAGTGTGGGCCGTGCTGCCAGCTCGTACACACAGCAACCGCACGTTGCACATAACGTGCCACATCGAAACATGTCGCGACCTGTTACATGACTCCTTATATGTAATACATACTTTCCGTGTGTACAAGTTGGTGGAACAATATAGAGTCCATTATCGTGATTTTCCTCAGTCCCTTGAAGAAATGTGAGGGCCTTATCTCAATTAGCAACGTCCCTTCCAATTCAAAGCGCCCTACTGAAAAAGATACACCTCAGCTGCTGACAGTGTCAAATAACAAACAATCCAATCCTCTATTTATTCATCTCATTTCCTGTTTTCAGCAGCACACTCCACCAGATATTTTCCAACGAAAATTGTGTACGTATTTGTGTTACGTGTCCGAGCGACACGTGTCAGAATGCTAGAAAACTGATGCTACTGTAAGGCAGATGCAGTCCTACTGTCAGTCAGTCAGTCAGTCAGTCAGTTATTCGTTACGTCATGACCAACATATACCAGGTACTCGCACTTTCATTGCTGTCAAAAACGTTCGCACATTTCGTGTCTCCCTTCGTCACAAAGTCTCTCTTTACGTGAACGTACTTCCAAATTGTTGTAATTTTATCGAAAGCAGCGCGTTTGTTGCACCAGTCCTGTTGCTCCAGCAGTTCTGAAGGATGCAGTACCGCCGCGACGGCGCGGAACCATCTGACTGTAGCATATTCCGCTAACGGGCTCTTGTGGTAATAACTTTAGATTCCATAACAGCGGGTGATTCTTGACCATCCGAGCGACAGTGGCTTTCTTTACAAGAAACAGAGTCCTAAGACACAAACTGATTGTGGCGACTTTTCTGGTAATTTTGCTTCATTTCGTTTCAGGTGACCAACAAACGAACCTTCTCTTCATTCCAAGAGCCTCGCTTCTTTGGTAAGTAAACAAACGTTGCAATTTTATTGCGTTCTCAGAGTGACAACACAGTCTGCGCTTGAAAGACTCAGTGACGATTCTGATGTCAGTTTACGTAAGCTGGACGTCTGAGGGTGGGGGTTGCTGAGATCAAATGCGTGTTCATACAGAGTATAGCAGTACTGACCCACAGCGCGCCCGTCACCACAGGTATGGGTCAGTACTGCTAGTTATAAACAGAACCAAAGTTGGCGTGAATAAACGGGAGTGAGAACCGCTTGTTATTCAGTCGGTATTGCAGTAGGCCCACTGACTTCTGCCAAAAAATTTGTGGCTTACACAGCAAGTGAAATCGCGGATTTTGAGCACCACCACGTGCCTGTAACGTACGGTAATGGACCGATGGAACGACTGTCCCAGGAAATCGTAGCTACAGCTTCGAACTCTCGAATTTCACTGTAGAATTTTGAACGGAAATGTCACAAGTTGGATATAATAGGATTACAGGAGATAACCTGACACTGAAGATCGCCATTGAGTAAAAGCATTTATGCTACAATGGATTAGGAGCCCAGCCCTGCAGACTGGGAACTTATTTTTGGTAAAACGGTACTTGAAACAGCAGATAAGAAAGCAGAGGCTTGAAGCTTCTACCGTGGGGTGAATTTAGGTTGCGTTGTTCTGAACTGCACTTGACACTGTGCAATGTGGTCAGTAGTTTGGGGGCGACATACTACCTTTAATTGCAGGGTATAAACTTGAATGCGACGTTGCCGCCGGAAGTTTTGGTGAGCAACTGGACACCGCCATCTAAACAGAAGTGTCACTTTCGGATCCAGTTCAGTACCTTTCCCTACCCACATTCAGATTTTGTTAGAGCACTCTTTCCTTAGGTTTCTTAATTAAAATATTTAAGCATTTCTTATTTATACCCTGCATTGTGTCGCGGTCTTGATTTTAAATACTAACGAACATTGATAGGCCATTAATTCAACAAGTTAGTACAGTTACACAGACACAATTAACACTGCAGTCTTCCTGAGTGTGACGCAATGCAGTTGGTGTGAACGTATGTACCATGCTGTAAAGGACCGGGAAACCTACTGCCTCCATCTTCAGAGATTAACACTTGCTGGATAGGTATAGCATGTAGCAGGAATTTATACACCAGAGGTCTAGAATGAAAACTCTTCTGCTTAGAATGTGGAGGCAAAACATTGCTCCGAAACGTCAGTCTCTCTCTGTCAAACTACACGTGGCAACATCACCTTCATGATAACAGTAAACATCACAGTGTTACACTAATGTTCGTACTGACATCTGTGTGTTCCGCCACAGTGCGGTCCGCGCGCCTGTCCGCTTCCACCTGAAGATAAACCATAGGTCCAGGTTCCTGAAGGTTCTGTGGACAGTGCTCAAAAGAAAAGCAAGCAAACTGCGGAATGCCACAGTCAGAATGCTTGACAGCTGACAAACGGTGCTGAGTTCAATACAGCTGAGCCGGAAGGACTGTATTTGGCAGAGTCGGCGGAAACAGGAACTGGAATGTGAAGGTACGGCAGACCTTCTGTGTGCCGGCTGCTGTCATCTGCGCGTCGTCAGCAGTGGTAATGGGCCATTACTCTTTGAGTGCATCGAGAAAAATACCTGCCTCCCTCGGTTTGCACACTCTGGTTGTTCTTTTCACGTGCAGGCTGAAAACATCGTCTGTTAAGGCATGAGCCTGCCTTCGCATCCGCATACTGTCACGTCGAATGCGGAAGCACTTTGACATACAAACTCTCATTTTCATCTATCAGAGAAGCAAAACTGTGCGCGCACTTCAAGTGGACGGTTTGCCTTCGCTGCACTCCACTGCACGCGAGTGTTATGAACAGCGGCATCTGAACACCTGCGAAACGAGTTTCAGAAGCTCCACTCGCACCTCTGATTTCTGGTATTTCTTTCACTTTCATTTTTCACCTCTCTGTATTATTATTATTATTGTTATTATTATTATTATTATGCTGAGAATCAGTGGAAGAATATCTCCACTTCACCATACGCCCTCGTGGTGTGCACGGCGACTTCACTTTATTTCATCACACGGATAATAATAAAATACAATCAATAACAGTACCGAGGATGACGATGAAGATGCTGATGACAGCGCACAGTATATGACGACAAAAGTGACCAGTTCGTCCCCCCAAAGAGTGGCCTAGCGGCGGCTGGAATGGTTGTGACTGGCTCTGACAGGAAGGGATTAGGAATTGCTGGTAGGAAGGGAGCAGGTGTGCGTTTCGGACTGGACAGCCAGTGCCACGCAGGAACAAACTTCTCCCTCCAAAGCACACAGGCCATTCCGAATCGAAACCGATATTTAGCTCTGTTCAAATGAGTTTCAGGTTCTGATAGGATGTTCAGCGTATCCAGTCACTTTGATCTCTTTTTTAATTCTTCAGTATAAACTGTAACCTGTGTTCCTGTAACGTGTTTGGGTTGCCCTGTGTAGCTCTGTGTGCTTATTCGTACATTCACCGTTATTATATTTCTGTATTTATCTAGCTATATACATGCAGGGGTGACCCACAAAATGCAGAACTTCAGGAGGGCATTAAATAGGATACGCACAGCAAGAAATTGGGTCAGATTCTAAACTAAACTAAACTGAACGATTTTTTTTTTTTGAGTTTCTTCGGTATTGTACGGAATAATGACTCAGGATGTCTATAAAATGTACAGTTCACTGACCCGAGAAATGGCGTACTCAGTCTCACAGTTTCCTTGGGTCAGTCCGGTTTTACATCCACATAGTAATGTCGGTGAATTCAATTTGACATTATCCCACCTCACGCTGGCAGCGCCAGCTGTTACCAACCGCAGACGCCTCACTAAAATCCAGAACACTTATTCTTTTCCAGTTCGGACTTACACGTCGAAACATTTCTGAAGAACAGCGAAGCATTAATTTTCCTAAAGGGCAGAGAACCTGTCCATCGCCCTTGGCCTACTGGCCCCCAGAAAACTGCGCTTTGGAGCTGCAAATATTAACATACAAAGTAAGCTAAATAACATGGCAAAAGAAATGCCGTGAAACGCGCTTTACGTAGAAAGTACAAATTATATCCGCTGTTACTTTATACGGCCTTCAGACGAGTGATGGTTTCAGATACTTCAGTTCCTTTCTCTTTTTTCTGTCTGGCTCGGTAGAGTAAAACTGGGTCAAGAAGCGCACCAAATTCCAAGAAACAGATCACTGGAACTGTACGGCATCGGATTTGTAAAACAAACTTGGACAGTTCTTTAAATGACACCATGTTTTTACAGTGACTTAAATTCGTCGCAGCCGGTGTTTGCAACACAGCTCCTGGCTCCAGTGTTCTTGGACAGACGTGGCGCGGTGTTCTCACTGGACTGTCTCTAAAATTAGTAAGGAGACGAAAAATACTGACTTCTGGGGGGTCTGACGCCTTGTAGTGTAATTCCTTACCTGCACAGCCACAGCAGCTCTAATTATGTATGCACTTGTACTACGTAGAACAATAGACGAGTTTTAGTGCAAAGTGTTTCGACCTGTATGCGTCATCTTCAGGTTTATCCTGTAACGTAACAAGGTTTTTGGTTTTGTGTGTTGTACTTAATTACACGAGACGTGTTGGTGATGCGGTGTGCGTACAGCATTGCGTTGCATGTTTGGTGCTTGTTTTCGGGATAATATTCTGTCACTACCTTCAGAGTTGAGAACAGACACAGAAGATACCCCGACATACACGTGAACCTGCAGTACACCGCACGGTGACACATTGCAGCATACAGGACTGTTTATAGCGACGGCGTGATAACGCCAAATGTGACAGTTTTCAGAATCTGGAGCACTTGTTCTCAGTGCTTTCTGAAATGAAGTTGGTACTGTCAAGGTTTGCGCGTATAGCCAATGGCAGGGATGTTGGTGGGTGCGGGGCAGTACGCAGGGTGTAAGGTGCACACAGCACACGTGCACAAACGAGCCACAACACGAAGATTTACGGATTTTGAAGTCAATTTGAAAATTAGGCCTACTGCCTTTTGAGATGCGACGCCGCGTGTTATTCCCTGTCATGGGAAGGAACTGTTCTGGCTTACACCGATACCTTAGCTACGCTGCAGTGTTCAGAAACACTCGACTTACTTGCAGGTGGCCTGCTTGTCTACTGAACGTCATGCTGAACATCTGAGATAGACAGCGTCAGGAGATTCGAACGGATACGGAAGGAAGAGGCCATGGCCGACGTTTAGAAACGGCTTCAGCATTTGCCCTTCGAGACTGAGAGAAAACAGGTCATTCGGTGTGCGGGCCAGGATTGGAATGGGGTACCTCCCGCGCACGGGTCAAGAAGCGGTACCGGTTGAGCGAACTTAATTGCTAACACCTTAGGATAAGTGCTTCCTTCATTGCAGTGGTTATTTTGGAACACTGTGTCAACTGATACGTCAAATGAGGCACAGTCAGTTCAGTAGCAGCGGATGAAAGGACTGAGGCCTAGTTTTAAGGAGCAGTCTTGCCTGTCAACTGGACTAACGGAGTAAAACTACGGAAAATCTCGCTCAGAACATTCGGTCTCCGGGCAGGTTTCTATCCAAGCATATTCAGAATACGCACCAGGGGCGCTACCGCTCAGCTAACCCGTCCAGTGACATACATAGTGACATGGCACAGGTGCACACCTCAGAACTCAGCTGGATTGTTTTAGTGCACTTCCTCAGGGACGCACTGGTGGAGGGTGTTATTTGGTCTTCAAATGAAGTGTCACAAATGAAGTGTCACAAATGCATCTCCTGCAGGACGATGACCGCTTCATTCCAGATCCGTTTCTGCTCACATGCGTACTTCTCCCCAACATATTTACGTTGCGTAATGTCCGCCTTCGAAGCATCATCTTTAAATATCCTACAATAATGCAAATCACCAGTGACTGTTACGCGGGAAGCAACCAGCAGTTATCAGGACGCCGTAGTGACTATATCGTCTGGGGCTGTACAGCGCGGCCATCAGAGGCCGCAGCTTTACACAGCGTGTCTCGCCCCACCGTGAGAATAAAATGAATACATTAGCGTCGATATGCGCGGCTGAATGTAGTTGCCAGCGGAGTGACACACTCTCTGTCGCACACCAACGAATCTGAGGGCTTTTAGCCACCATGTGACACACGTACAGACGTCTTCAGTGACCCAGAGGGATCTACACACGTTGGCTCAGTTGGCCAGCCTGGTAACCCCCCAGAACAAAATGGACGCCTGTGCACTCCGCACCACCACTTAACATAGGAATGTACGCTACACGGCGGTAGGTATGCTGGTGTGCAACGTGCCCTCTAGTTCTTTTTACAGCTGCTCGGACCTGCTGCGGCTCTGAGCAGGAATTTTTTCCACGACCTGACGACTGCGCGGCACTTTAAAGGTTTTTTTTTTGTAATATACATAATCAGAGTACGTATTTAGAGATTTACTGCTGCACACAAACACAAACACAAACAGGCTACAGAATAAGGACGTGTTTGCTTTGGTTTTCCACTTGGCACGGGTAAACAGACCGGAGGATTTGTTAAGCCCCGGGTAATGAGGGACATTTCGTGCCTCATTTCCGCTGTAGCTATACTCAGTTTTCTTAACGGGCGCAGAACTTTTAAAGATCAGTTTTGAAATTAATTCATCCTCTGTCATCCTTTCGCCCTTGGAGCTGAAGTGGTTAATACAACCTGTGCGCGTACCGCCAGTGTTAACGCTAAAACCTCAGCACTAATGCAAACAGCTTAGTTGTGTGTTTCGTATGGTTCGCGCAAAATCGGCGATACAGAATTTAGGTTTTGGCCTTTATAATAATGGAAGGGCGCTGTGTTTTCTGTGATGTACGAACTGATGTTTATAGCCAGTGTGAACTCATTTTAGTCTCCAAAGGGTTAACATCGCAGTCGGCAGCAGCTGCGAGGCGCGCGCAGCTTCGCTCATATTGTCCCACCAACAGCTTGTGAGAAGTTGGTCACGTGTGTTACAGGACGCACGGGACCAACTGCTGACGCACTGTCAAGCCTGCTAGGGCAAGCATTACACTGCTTCGTTATGTGCGTGTACATGGATTGGATTTGTCTGGCTGAGGATTGGATCCAGCGAAATATCGTGAAGACGGTAATGAACCATCGGGTCACGAACAAAAGGTGCCGGCTGTACCCTGTTTTGGGGCTGCTAAGCAAAGGTAAAGGCAAAGCGGCCCCATTACAGACCCGGACAGGCCCTGAGGGTTCTGGCAGGTTGAGGCTCCCAGATTTCTAGGCAGTTGGCACATGAAGGTGGTAAGGTTGTCAGCCCTACGCACCGGCCGCCTTTACCCAACAGGAAATATTCCTGGTACTCAGTGTGTTAGAGACTGAGTCGACCCCGGGGATTATGTCAATGAAAAATTCCAATGACACAATCGGGAATCGAACCCGCGACCTTCCGGCTTGTAGCGCGGTGCCGCAACCAACTGCGCAACCGCGTTCCCACCCCCCCCTCCACCCTTTCGTATCACCGTAATATTATTAACCCCGTGAATTGTTCTTGTAATCTGAAGATGGAGACAGCGTTTTTTGCCGAAACATCAGTAAATTTACATCAGACAGGCTGCTGCCGACGGTAGGCTCCGTTATTGATGACTGCTGCAGTTTAAAGTGGAAGCAGCAGGCTCCACTGAAATTCTAGTACCCAAGGATGAATCTCAAACCTCACAGGAGCAGATGAAGTTCTAATCTACGCAAATGCTTGAATTAATGTTCAGAATACCGTAGCGCTGCATTGTTGCGGTTTGGCACATGTGACGTGCCGGCAGTTGACAGCAGCGCGCCCTACGGTGTGCGTACTTGTATGTACACAGTTACTCGTATGAATGTTGCAAGGTCGAGCGACATAAAACAATCGATTATCTCTGTTTGCTTTATCTCGAATTACATTCCGCGACAATTGACTCCTGATATCATGCTGAATCACATCTCTTGCCCTTAGGCGTGGCTCCACTTGTTAAAAGAGAGAGACCGTCGCAGCGCGGATTCATACACACGAACTATTAACCTTTTAAAGCCTAGCGGTAACTTTACATACGACCAGGTTTAACACTAAAAAATTCTACGTGGTGCCCGCATTGCGTTTATGTGTTTTGTACGGATCTCAGAACAAACAGCAACTTTTGTCTTATAAAAAATTAAGAGACTGGTTTTTATAACCGAAGTGGAGAGTGTTTACAGCGCGGTACGCACTGAGTCCTTATATATAAAACAGACACGCTTCGTCTTTAAAGGGTTAATTTAACACCGCTTCATTCCAGACTGGGGACATCACGTTGCTTCCTGTTCACTTTCCTGTAGGTTTAACAGGTTACCCGATATTGTTAAAACGTTTTTATTAGGCTTCACTTCGTCCAAAATAAAAGGCTTTTTATAATTTGGAACTAGGGCGTGAGTGGTGGCATACAGAGATATGTGTGATTCCGACAACAGAACGCTCCGCTGGGAATCGTTTGCTTGTGTTCAGTGTCCCGTGTTTTAAACAAAAACACTGTGTTTTCTGTCCCCGTAACGCAGTGTTTTATATTCAAGAAGGCCTGGTCGTCAAGTAAGCCTGCATAAATACGGTACTCCAGGCGGACGTCAGTGTGTGGCTACGAACTGGCCGATTTTAGCGGCGCTGTGTGAACCGTCTCACCTCAACCAGCAGTGCGAGAATGCTTTCCACTGGCTATCGTTACCGATACTACTGTCCCACTTTTTCTATTCATGAAATTTCTTTTAAGCGTACTTGTAACTGACTTGTGCCACGTGATCTTGACAGTCAGAATTTTGCATTTTACCCATACAGGCAAATATTGTTTATTTCCCAAAGCAAGATCAAAGGATTTATTTTATGATCGAGGGACAGTGTGTTTTCTGCAAGCCAGGGACTGAATGTTTATTTGGTTTGCTTCGTGCTTTAAAATGTTGAACTACTGACTGCGGCTGTTGCAAGGTGCACAAACTCGCCTCGCATCTACCTTGTTCTGCAGCAGGCACAGTACTATACGGCCCAGCCGCAGCAAGCGTCATCTGCGCTGCTTCCGCACTACACAAGATGTTGTGTCAGAGGTGATAACACAAGGAGTAAAAATCTGTTCCCGTTTTTCATTTGTTTCCATTCGTACAGAAACTTGTGCTTTTGTTCGTCTCTACATTGCGGGAAAAACAATGTATTTTGAATTCGGAGGAACCGAGAAAACTGCCGCGATAGAAGCTGGGGCAGGAAGTTACTAAATGAGACGCACAGAGAGTAAGGAACATGGCCAGAGAGGAGTGAGTCCTGATTGGGGCAAGTTCCTTGAGTCGATGTATTTTTTTACAACGTACGTGTGTGCTTCCTGGCGCCTGCTGTGGCGCTGGTTATGACTGAACGTTTCCAGTCTGTCTGTACGGAATTGGTGTATCAGATTGCTTGTATCAGAAAGAGAATGAGCGAATGGAAAAAGACGAATGGCTTATGACGAAGGATGAGAAATTCAGGTTTATAAACTTGCAAATCTATTCCTTCAGTTCCGTTCGTTGTTTTTCCTCAGTCAATACTTCACCCCTTCTCTCTCTCTCTCTCTCTCTCTCATAGGATTTATAAAATGAAAACTAATGCTTTCTTACCAACTCTCATAACAGACGCAAAGCAACGGAGTAAAGGTCATGACAAATGTAACAACAACCAGACTGCACAGAAACACAAGAATCTGATGCCCTGCAGTTGATAGTCTGTTATAACAAAGGTCAAAGGTGTCACAGAGTTATATATCTGCGAAAAGTATCTTCCGTCCCGTGCAGCACTAATCAGTCATGCCAGTGATTGAAAGTGAAGGCTCCGAAACGCCGGAACAAGAAAGCAGCACTGATGTAATTAAAAACGTGTCGTCTGGGTGCAGAGGAATTATCCTGCAGGAAGAACAGACAGTCGGGTCCTGAGATGACTGGTGGGATCAGGGGTTTTAATTTGATTTCTTCTTATCGAACACAACACGCAGCTGTGCGTACTGCAACGTACAGCTGTGCGTACTGCAACGTACAGAAAGCGTTGTGTGAACTTTAATGCGTAAGTGAGTGCTTAGGCTGTAATGATGCCGTATGTAAACTGCAGAAGCGCTGGAGATCGACAGATCTCTTTCGTGTAATTTTGTTGAAAACCTTAAACATTTTAGAAAGAAATTTAAAAGAAGAGTTATAAACACTTGGCTACTCATGTAAGAAGGAAGCTATAGGTACCTGAAACTAAGACAACACATTGCTAACTCTGGTTCGATTAAGACATTTTGGCTTTCTCGAATAAAGAACAAAGACCGCCGGAAGGACACTAAACAAGTTAGGTTACGTTTCGCAGTGTGACAGTTGGTGCCCCTACGTTCCGTATTTTCTGCAACCGTAGGAATGACGGGAAAACTAACTGGAAATAAACTGTGGTTAATTTTTTATAGAAATTTTGTTCCAAATATTTTCTCTTCAACAAATACTTGGCGAATTACGCAATATTTAAACTCCACATGCATGCAGCAACGTTTGTTTATCATTGCGTTGTTTCGGTCCGATTTCAAATAAATGAGATCGGGTATCAGAATTTAATTAAACTCCATCATATCAGTTGTAATATAAGCCCCTTCAGAAGTCCGCAAATTGTGCCGTGTGACAGAGCCAGAGGAACGCACAGAGCGGCATGTTACATGGGTGTGGCACCCAGTCTGTAGTGAAAAGAACAAAATTGGGCCGTGTGACAGAGCCAGAGGAACGCACAGAGCGGGACGTTACATGGGTGTGGCACCCAGTCTGTAGTGAAAAGAACAAAATGCTTAAAGAAATGGAGTGGGGAATTGTGGACTGGACTAATCTGGCTCAGGACACAACTCTTGCGAATACGGCTTCACAAAATGTGGTGATTTCTTCGACTGGCTGGGGGTCGATTTAGTCCCTGGTGTTTGCTGTGCCGCACGAGAAAGAACGGGAAAGCACAGCACACAAGCAGCAAATGCAGAAAGCGATTCAGCGTTTGCTAGCAGCCTTTGCGAAGGACTGCCCACATAACACTTCCCAGGGCGGTATGAATCCGAAACGTCCTAAGGTTGTAACTCCATTCCTCCCCCACGTCTTCACAGCGGGCACAGCGACTTGTTGTTGTTGTTGTTGTTGTTGTTCTGCCGAAGCTTCCCGAGCCGACAGCGTGCGGGTGACAGTCAGTGAGGGCTGGGTCACAGCTTAGGATCAGAATTGTCAAGTTTATGTATCCGGTTAAATTTCCCGGGCATTCCACTAATGTGCCTGTAATGGTGTGACGATGGGACCTACGTGCCGAAACACGCGGCCAACTTACAACCCGTGGTGATACAGACAGCTAGAGACAGGCGTGTCAAAACTGCTACACGCACACGCGGTTTCACTATCCATAGGCAGTAAGTGTCGTCACCTGTCGATCAGGTGGTTCCGGGTTTTCTCCTCTCTTTCCCCTTCCAGCGGGACCCGGAAGTAATGTGGATGGAGTCACAGCCTGTTCGATGTCCACTAGGAGTGTTGCCTACGGTTAGCATATGAAGTAAGGTGCGCTGTGACACGTGTCACACTGTGTAACAAGAAACAAGAACAGTGCAAGTTTAAGTGCCCGTAATTCGAGCTGTGTTTGCTGCTGCAAGAAACGCGCAGGTGCAGTTGAACAGCAGTGCAAAACAGGCAGGTCTTCGCGAAACAGAAGTCACAAAAATGCAACGCAGGAAAATATAGTTACGGAGAACTGTGCACAGCAGAGCCACACACAGCAATACACGCTCGTTGTGTTTGTCTCTTCACTTCAAACGAAGCAGCTGACAGTTGCAGTGCTACTTTTCTTGTGAAGCACTGATGGAAAGCCCCAATTTGTTCGGAAAATTTACCCTTTAAATCTCGGCGGCCCTTATATGTACCGCTTTCTGTAACGCAAAAAAATCCTGCACTTTGCCTGCGCAGTGCAGCAGTTATGTGCTTCATGTGACTCTCAAAATAAAATGTGATTAATTCCCCAAACATTATTAAAGTGCTGGTCTTTGTTATGCAGAGGCGTGATGTTCTCTGTGAGTTAGACACGGAAGTTTGTATTTCCAGTTTGCTGAATTTAGTCTTAAACGGGTTAAACCAGTGTTTCCACAGAGCATAGATACACGTTCCGCCAGAAAACGTGGAATGAATGAATGAATGAGTGTAAATAAATAAATAAAAGTTTTGGAACACCGCAAGAAGTTCCAAATATCCTTCGAAATTTCGCGCAATTCCCAGCAGTGGAGTGACAGGTGTGCGCTAGCAACTACCAGCCGCCGCTGCGTTCTGTCGTTTTGTTCAGGTCGTGTTTAAGGATGTATTATCCGTACCGTGTCGGTCAGAGTCGTACTGTCGCATAGCCGCGCCACCGGTCGTCACCTGAACGTTCCCCGCTATCAACATTTCCTGGCTTGTAAAGGTCTTAGTACGTAGGCGTTCCTCTGGATATGAAATATTACTTCGGGAAAAAGGTGGAGATGCAGTGGCTTAAGGTACCAAACCTCTAACTCGTCAGCAAATTTTAATTACTGGTCTTTGCATTTTGACAAAAACTTCCCACAGTCTGTTCTGACGTGTATGAAACAATAGAGAGGTGCCCTTTATTAGAACTGGCTTAGACGTACTTCCGTCTTTGCGAACAATTCCTCATTCCTACTGCAAGCTCGCTATGCAGATGGCTGAGTGCAGGTGTATTGGCAATCTGGGGAACGGAACAAAATGTTCCACGTACGGAACAGTTTATTTCCTAAAGCTGTGTAGCAGAACCCCGCCTTGCGGACAGTTTATCATGCAAAGGCACTACTGGAAGCCATCCTCGGCCAGTTCACACGCGCCACAGACTCTCAACCTGTGACAGTTTAATGCACGCACTACTGAGACGCATGTTGCCATCCCATTCCCGTCCGCTGAGTCTTCAATGAAACGTTTTCTAATACGCGTTTCCACTGCAGTTTTGTAAGCACTCCTTCTCTGCCTCCCCCCAGTCACACGCCCGGTCCTTCTTGATTTCCTTACGCATATCGCTACAGAAATTTTGTGCGTGCCAGCGTGTGCGTGTGTGTGTCAGTAAACGTAACTTCTTTAATTTTCTGTGACTCGGGCACCGCAACCCGCATAACGACAGGGCTGCGTGTTCGATTTCCGACTGGACTGGAGATTTTTCCTTCGTCATGGTGTCAAGATGAGTTCTGGGCCCGGGTGGCACAGCGGCCGGAGCGTGAAAATAGTGAGTCACCTTTATCTGGTGCTGAAGGTGAAGAAAGCCTGGGGTTATACTTTGCAAGAAGGCCGAGGTTTGTACTGAGGTGCGGCGCCAACGCTGTCACCTGTTTTGGCGCGGAGGGCTTCGGGATAACGCTGTCGGTGTGGCAACACGTCAGTCGGTACTCGAGAACTGCTGGGCAGATGTTCATGAAATTAGCCACGGGGGAGATCAGCCGACATTTGTCGACAGACAATCCGTATTATTTTCGGAAAACTGTTGTGGGTGCTTCACCTGGAGATAATACGCACGTTTCTGGACGCATCTCGAGGCTGGAGCGAAAAATGATTTGAACGAAAGCTGTAGGGAACTACAAATATTTTTAGGTTCAGTAGGCTTTATCGCCAGTTCTTACGTTATTTGGGGCGTACAGAAACAAATGCTGGCTCCAGAATTGTAATCACTCAATTATTGCCTTAGTGTTTAAAACCGATGTCAGATTTGTTCTTTCAAACGTAACGCACAGTTTTTTTTCCCAAGATAAGACATGTCGGGATAATATGAAACAGAATAAAATGAAACATCAGAAGCAGGCTAGGGAGTATGTCGGTGTTTCTCTGTTTCTCAGCCTAAGGAGAAACACACGAGAAAGCGCACGTGCACACAGAACTCCGTTTCCAATCAATAAGCCACAAAACGGTGAAAATGAAGTACCTTGCGTAAGGCACCTTGCTCTAATTAGACGTCGTCATAAATACCAAAGGTCAGCGAATAGGCCGGTCCCAGTGGCCGCGAGGCCTAAGGCGTAGGTCTGCTGCCGATCGCTTGCTGGGATCGTGGGTTCGAATCCCACCGGGGGCATGGATGTTTGTCTTGTACAGTGTTTGTGTTGTCAGGTAGAGGTCTCTGCGATGGGCCGATCCCTCGTCCAGAGGAGTCCTACCGAATGTGGTGTGTGTCTGAGTGTGATCAAGTGAAATCACAAAAACACTCGACACCTGCTGTGAACAAGTAGGTAGAAAAGGGAAGGACTAAGAAAGGTCAGCGAATAATAAGTGGGGCCTCCTACGCAAGAACGACTCGTCTCAACTGGGTGACTCGTACGCACTTTAAACCCCACGCACAGCCTACAGACGAGGCTGCAATAAAAAATACTTAATTTTAGTTGTAACTTCATATTTGGAACATGCAGTTTCCACCGGGACACGCGGTTGTATAAAGCCATCTGCTTAGTACAGGTGGCGCCTTAACAAGCTGAACTCAACCTGCGTCGTACCTGACACTGCAATTTACTGTACATATTGCATATTGCTTTTTATTTAGAGCCTGAATACAACGTATAGTCAGCCGAAATATGTGGCTATATCAGCGGTATTAATAAATGAAACAGCGGCGCTTGACTGAAGACTGTTGTCCCTACTGACACTGCGCAAAGCGGGACGAGCAAAAAAGCGGACTGGTAGCTGGAAGTTTAGAACTTAATTCTTATGCACGTCACAGTAAGCAGAACGAGCAGTAATAAGTGCGCAATTTACGTCCATGCTGAAACTTGTTAAGGTAATTAGACACAGTAAAGCTGTACAAACTGCACTTGCATTGTACGCAAGTGTGACGGGAGCACAGTGTTTCTCTCCCCCTGCAAGCCATTCGACTAATTAACCAGCATTCTTCTGTTTATAAGAGCATGCGAGTGTACTGCCCTTATCTGAAGCCAATGTTGGCGAAAACATGCGAGAATTCAGGCAGCGCGGCTAGAAACCCCCTCAAGTTATGCAACCCGAATGATCGTTTCATCCATCGCTACTGGGTCGGCGCCGCCACGCACCTTTCGCACTACGCACTTACGACGCGTCGTAACATTCTCCCGTCACCTCCACCCACATACCGAGTAGACTCATTAGCGGTAGCACGCTACACAAGGGGTGTCCAACCCGCGCCCCGCCGGGTTGTGTTATGCGACCTGCGGCCACATTATTAATTCTGCATATGCTATGAAAATTACACTGCTTCAGGAGGGTAGATCACCCCTTTTTGTGAGGGTTGCACTTGTGTCCCGCAGGCCTGACCACAGTAGCTGTTGTAGCGCTTTGCCAACAGAAGTTTGAACACCCCTGCGCTGGACTCTTATCTGCGAGGTGGCCGCTTTGAATCTCGATGCAGATACTGACTGTGCTGCCTGAGGTCTGTCGTGGTTTTACTCGGGTCATCCGTGCAAATATCGGAATGTCACTTCCCTTTCTTCCAAATCGTTTGCCAGCTCTCAGCTATCGACCACCCTGCCATCTACACGGTGCACAAAAGGTGCTGCTCGGCCACCTGAACAGCCTCTCTCCCTCCTTCGGATTTCGTAACAGCCTTCTGCGTTCACATCTGGCCCCTCTCACACATCCTAAACACCCAGCTCACGTCACAGTGCATTTTCGTATCTTGATTTGGTGAAAAATGCAGTTTATGAAGTTTGTATCTTAGGCGCCTTCATACAGTCGTGAAAAGCGCTTACTGGCTTCGCCATGTCGGTCCGTCCGTCTGTCCCTCTGCCTATCCGTCCGTCCGCATGTGTCAGCGCGGATCCCACTGGACGCATTTCTGTCAAATGTGATACTGGTGATTTCTATTAAAATATGTCGAGAAAGACGAAATTTGGTTAAGATCGGGCACACAAATAACGTGCATGTTAAAGGAAGACCTAAGTGCGGTGCATGTTATTGTTTCCAGCCGCGCAATATCCGCCATAAAAGCGCTCTCTTATAATCGAATGGTGTCAGGCTGTTCGGATGGCCGACGAGTACAAATGTCACGCGAACGCACTCCAATCTTACATCATACGTACATTCTTCTCCAGCCTTGCCTTGTTTTGTTCCTCCCGTCTAGCCCAGACATTTTCTTCACAACAGCATATGCTTCTCGTAACGTGAGAGAAAGGCGAGGTTTGACTTTCTCACAGCGGTGCTGTCTAAGGTTCAGCTGTTCTGGGATGCTAGGCGTGTCGACTGACAAACAGCAGGCCTACTGACTTTTGCAAGGCACGTCCTGAATTCGTCACCAGAGTTTAGCTGTATAAGAACACAAAACTGCTAGACCCTGATGGTGAGGGCAGCACAATTTTCGAGGTAAAGTAGGAACTGAATATTTGTGTATACTTTAGAGCCTTTAAAGTGTTAAAAAAAAAGCCTGAGTTATTTCTCCAAGAGACCTGTCAGAACAGCCACTGCTTTACCTTCCACTGCTGTCCGCGCGAGGCCGCTGTTGATCCGAATTGCTTTATCGCGCGCGGTAATAATACGGACTAATATTAATAAGCAGGGTCGGTGGTGAGTACCAGCAAGGTCACGCCTGATCCTTGTTTGAGAAACTTTTGATGAGGAATATCCGCTAAAACTAAAAGTCTACATAAAATTGTGTTGTAAAAGACAGGAGGGTCCTTCACGAAGAAATGCCCGCCAGCAACTACGGATTTACGTGCCACAGGTCTACGAATTCCGTGTACAGATCTCATCGAGCCTAGCCAGCAAACACTGGCCATTACACTGTGACATTTTGCAGGTAGTGGTAACAGTGGTGACAGTTGTGGTTACTTGTTACGATGGTGGTGGCGCGGGCGGGGGGGGGGGGGCGTAACGACAGCAGCTGTATTGGTTAAAGTTTTGTCTGCAGGAATGTGAAGTCACGTAGTTTTGTGGATAAGATGCAACGTTTAGGAGGAAGAAATTATTTGCATTTTCAGAGTAAACTGTTCTTACTGTGTCACTCTTCCAATATGAAGAAATGCAGGTTGCACCTCCCTCCCAAACACTGGCATCCCAAATATCATAAACAGGTGCGAACTTTGCCATGGGTTGGCAGGACGAAGGAAAATTATAAATTGAAAAATATGTGAAAAGTTGTGCCCGCAAGACAAGTCTGCTGCGCAAAGACTGTTAACCCCAGGAAAATGTGGAATACCTGAACACCGGTCCTCAGTGTGAGGTTCGAATTTTGGATTGCCATGTCGCAAGTGTTTGTGGCGGCCTCGATATATGTGTGAGCTTGTGGAACTATAGGCTGCGCTATGGTGACTGTTAACACAGAGGTGTGCTGGGACGTGAGACCGTGTGGTTTGGTAGGTAAATATGAACACTTGTGAAGCACGAAGCTACCAAACTACGGGCGTCACGCCCCAGAAGACTACAAGCGTCACTTGTCTCGGCCGTGTTTAGGAGGAGGCGGCAGCTAAGGCCGGGTAACACAGCGGCCGCAGGAACGTACCTGTGCTTGTGGCAGATGCGCGTCCCCCTGTGCCTGGTGGTTGTGGTGGTGGTTGTGGTTGTCGTGGTCTTACTGCTGCACGCGTATTTTTTGCATCGGTCAGCCTCATGCACGCTGATGAGGGCCTACCATTGCGTGGTGTCGGATAAGGGGAATAAAGAAAACGAACTTCCAACTGTCAGAGGGCAGCTAATTTCACTGTGTTCGTCTCAAGAACTGTACATCGGCGTACGAAAAGCAGTCCCTTTCTTAGTACAAGAGGTCGTTACTGTTCTCAGCTAAGCCTTCCCGTCGCAGTCTTTCCACGAGCTGGTAACCCTACCTCTGCATCGCAGCCACCCTTCAACCCCAACTGTTCCAAAGCTCGCAGACACATTCGACTCTTTCCAACCCCCTCTTCCTACTATCATCCCTTGCAGCGCAACTGCGCAGGGCGCGAGTGATCCCTCTGCCCCTCAGAGCCCTTACAGAATCCATCTCAACGAGGGGCTGTAGAGAGCCTCCAATTTCATGACGCCTGCCGTCGTGTCCGTGCGTCATCATACGTGACGCGATATAATGCTCCTGTGTTTTTTGTGTTATTTACCTTCACACAGCCGACACACGACATCATGGTCACTACTTTACGCGGAAGAACCGCACAGCAAACTTGAATATTTGCTGTGCAGGTGTACAAAAATAACACTTTGTCTGGGCATTATTTAAAGAAAGCTTCTGTCTGCATTTCCATAGCACTGTACTGCACACAGCAGTTAAGCACCGCCAAACGTTGAATGTTTTCTTTCACATATAACGGATCGACCCTGTTCGCCACCTCAACCTTAATTTGTAAGTCTTGGACTTAAGGGTATTAAGGAGCAGACCCCTGCAAGCCACAGGTGTCCCCTAAATGTTTAAGAATGGTATTATGTCCAAATCTTTTACTTTTGTCTTTTTAATCTCCTAGAATCCGGTGCGGTCACGTTCTGCGCTGAGTGGTCCCGTGACCTCACGTAAGGCCTAGGGAATTAGTTTCGCAGGTGACAGAGACTCACCACCAAGTCCACCAATCAAAATTTTGAGATCTGTAATAAATTTGGTAAGGATTTTGTGATGTGTGGACTATGAGGCCAACTGACCAATCGCTGACCGTGAAACATATTTGAATTTGTCACGGGGAGGCACCTGAAGTAACACGAGAGGTTGCACGGCTAGGCGAGGAGGTCAGGCGTGGAGGTCGTGTGAGGTGATGGAGTTGTGAAGTTCGAGGACAGGAGGCAGTCAGTTGGTGCGAATGATAACTCAGGTGCAGGACCAGTGCTTATTGTGACCGCTTGTTGGATCACTTGATAAGTCCTTCTCACGGACACTGCCAGTTATTCCAGGAGCCCCAAATAATTATACAAACGACCCTGACATTACTTCCACATCCACCCTGAATCACCAGGCCCTGTGTTAATTACAGAATCACGGGCACTCCTTCGGATGAAGAAGTCCTTGGATATCCAGCGCACGCCGACCGAAGATAAAAATCCAGTACACACGTGATCTCAGAAACTAAGACAATTAAGACCAGAAAAGGGTCTTTCTAAGAAATGTGTCTCGTTGAATAATTTTTAAAAGGGCAAAAATAAAAAAAACGGGATTCCAATTAGCCTCACCACTGTTTTAGATACAGGTTCTTCTGCAGTGTCTGTCTGTACGCACTTATATCCACAGTACCTGACACTCAGCGTACCGCGCCCGTGTGTAGGTCTGCCCCCCGCTCCGTCTCCCGCGGGTTTGTTAACGAGATTGGTTGTGTGGCGGAAGGATTCAAAACATTTTTCGGGAAGGAAATGGGCCCACAAACTGAAACGTTTTACGCGTGTGCATTGTATCTCTACTGATACCAGACGTGCTGGCGTACTGGCGTGAATGTAACACACACACACACACACACACACACACACACTCACTCACTGACACAGAATGTCGCAAGAAATGATTTGTTGTCCTGAAATGATACTAAGTCGTTAAGAAATAGAAACGAGTCGGCTTCTTTGTGATTTCTGTAGTCCTGACGTAGATTAGAGGTGGTGATTAATAGCAGAGACAAGTATGGTACTAAGAAACACATATGCAACACACCGTACTGATAAATGTCGAACCCAAGCTTCCTTTCTTATCGACACATGGACAGCATCATAACTGCTGGTTTTGCACGCATCATGAAACATCGTTATAAGTTGATGTGGCACTTCTCCTTTTCTCTTTTCACTCCCGATAGGGTCCTTGTACGTAAATGACACGCAACTATAGCTCGTCTGTTTTAGGGTGACCACTGTTATGCGCATTGTACGCGTAGGGAGTTGCTTGGTGGGGAGTGTGGGGTCAAGCCGCCTGGCTCGTCACTGTTTGTGGGTACCGGCCGTCAGGCAATGCGGTTTGATTTTCTATCAGCGGTGACTATGAAGAGTTTTTTCTCCTTGGAGGTGAATCGGGGTGTTAGAAGGAATAAGTGGTTCTTTTCGGAGGAATTTGCTGCCTCCATTTTCACGGCAGAAGAATAAGCCTCGCGGAAACAGCTGTCAGTGAAGCAGGTTACGCAAGACAAGTATCCTGGCGCAGAGAGAACCAATGTTACTCTGAGCTTCACCAGTCGCACTGGTTGGCCGTTAACATTCGAGGTTTTCTTTTCAATCCTATATCACTAATTTCCCTAGTAGCGTGCTGTTTTACAATAAAAAGGAAGCAGAATGTTACTCCGAAATGTCAGCATTTATTTGTCAGACCATATGGCATCGGAGGTACAAATATAAACTTGTGACTGAACTCTTACAGAAATAGAGAAGTGTGGGTTAGTGAAAGGTAGCGAATTTGTTACACGAAAAACAGACGGCTTACGGCTACGCAGAGTCGCGCTTAGTGACCGCCCGTCGCTCTGGGGGAGGCAGACAGCTGGAAACTGAAGCAGAGCGAGTGACTGCAGAAGGACGGTTTCGAGTGTGGAAAAAGAAACGAATTTGACGATATGAATTTTAATAGGGCGTGTTTGCACTAGAAGATCTGAGTTAGGGCGGGATTTTAACAGGGCGTGTTTGCACCAGAAGATCTGAGATAGGGCGGAATTTTAATAGGGCGTGTTTGCACCAGAAGATCTGAGATAGGGCGGAATTTTAATAGGGCGTGTTTGCACCAGAAGATCTGAGTTAGGGCGGGATTTTAATAGGGCGTGTTTGCACCAGAAGATCTGAGTTAGGACGGGATTTTAATAGGGCGTGTTTGCACCAGAAGATCTGAGTTAGGGCGGGATTTTAATAGGGCGTGTTTGCACCAGAAGATCTGAGTTAGGGCGGGATTTTATAACGATTAGATGGCTGCTTTTGGGCGGAAATTTTGATTCTAATCTTCGAAGGCCGCATTAATTTATGCAAATAGACTGTGCTATCTTTGATTTTTGTGGCTGTTTATTCTGAGATAGGTGGGAGTCGCATAGAGCGAACTGTGGCCTGAAGGGCTGGTTTCCATTGACGTGTCTTTATATTTCCTTAATATGCCGCATCACAAACATGTTAAGTTACAGCAATATTAGCGACGCGATTAACCTGTCAACTGCAGAGTTCGTTTCCATCCAAGTGCGGCAAATCGATTCTTCGTTCTACCTCGCCTTCTTTTTCCTTTCGTAGAGACTTCGTGATCTTTTTCTCCGTTGTCATAGTTTTTCTCATATCCTCGTTACTGTTTGTCTTGACAAACTTCCCGCTGTGTACACTAGGAACACGGCCAATGAAAGATTGCGAAATGTCAATGCGCTCGTATCGGCACGTTAACAATTCTTGTCGCAAAATTCAGTTTCCGTCTTTCCATTCCGGGTTTTCATTTCGTCTCAGTTCGTGTTGATAGCGATCCCAGTTGATCCCAGGTTTGCTGTGGGGCTGCTGAATATTTGTGACTGTCGGTTGAGTCTGGTCTGGGGCTGTTACGGCAATGGGCGTCACTTTACGGTCTGTGGGTGTGTGACAACGTGCACTTGCGTAGCTGGGCTCAGTGTGTTTGCTCTGTCGTCACTGTCGGTACTGCAGATACAGTAAGCAGGTCCCGCCGAAACGTCTGCACTCATCTACCAAACTACACGGTGTTACGTTTCGAAGCACCGTAATCTTTATCAGGGATTATACGTAAGTTTGTGTTTGTGCTGACGAACGAGAACCAACTGCCAGCGTGGAGAGGCTACAAGTCTCTCAGCCAGTCACGACACCCCACAAACGTTACAACATTGGCGGGCTTATTATTATGTTTAGGAAGGCCCACTTGTTCCTATTCTGAGCCAGCTGCATCCATTCCACACCGACCCCTGTTCTTGAGGTCCCTTTCAATACACTGTTCCCATTGACGCCTAGGTCTTGCAAGTGGCCTCTTTCTTCAGGATTTGCCACGAAAGGTTTGTAAGAATTTTTCTTTTCGCCATGCGTGACATCTGCCCTGCTTATCTCATTTTCCTTCATTCGACCATAGGAATAACATTTTGCGAGGACAGACGCCACAATTCAGCCCCTTTAATCCGAAATACATTGCGAGCGAGCGAAGTAGTGACAGGTAGCAGCTTTCCATGTAGCTGAACATTCATATTGCAGTATTCTGGGTTATGACGTGTGCCACTCTGCACGGTGTCATCGTCCAAAAGGCCATAATATAAATGGTGGCAATTTAAGTTATGTTTCAAAATTTATCCGTTGTTTTGTACGGTTACGAACCGTTGTCTCTGGCGCAACAGAAGAATATGGACGGTGCTGTCGAAGATGTTTTAGGACGAGATGCTGAGAAGGAGATTTGGACTTTAGAAAGAGGAACTAAACAGGAGTGCGCAAAGGGTTGCCGTGTTCTGATGTGCTGCTGAACACGATGTAATGCGGCAGTGGAAACCACTGCTGCCATCTTCAAGGCAGATAAGTGGCTGCTCTGCATTTAAACAAAGGCATCACATTTTCCTGATATATCGGTCAAGTTATACCAGACTACACGGCGACACAGTCTTCACAGCCACCGCCCTAAGCTCCGGAAGCCCCACAGTGTCTGAGGAAGATTTTCATATTCTCCACTCATAAAGGTAATTAAGTTACGGACAAGAAGGCACACGCGGTAAATAGAAAACACAGGGAGATGGGCAATGCGTGGGTTTGTGGAGCGTTAGTCGGAAAATCTCCAGTAAAGCCCTCACTTCAGACAGTTAGGCGTAAATGGGGTAATTGTGTGAAAAGGAATATTACAGGAGCAGTTTGGCATGATGTGGCTTGGATTTATCCTGCTCAGCATAATTCCAGTGGTGCTGTCGTGTGAACCTGTCCGGCAATAAACTGTCCGGTTCCACGTAAGACGGCAAGTTTCTAAACCCGCTGACAGAAGGAGACTCTACCGACTGATTAGTTGCACTGTTACTTCCCGTCACACGTAAGTCAGAATCTTCTTCGGGGGTTTCAAAAGTTCCGTAATGACGCCGTCGCCACCGCGCATCATCATCATCATCATCATCATCACCATCATCATCATAATCATCATCACCACCATCATCAGCAGCAGCCTCACCATCATCACCATCATCAGCAGCAGCCTCACCATCATCACCATCATCAGCAGCAGCCTTACCAACTTCCACGTCACAGCAAGTGACACTTGGCTTTAAAGGCTACTGCAAGCCCAAGTGCCAGCCTCACAAGTCACGGACTTTATGAGGCATTTAGAACGCTTCAGACGAAGAATACCCGTTTGATGATATGTGACAGTGTATCCACTTAACGTCAGTATGTGTACGTACATACAAACGTATACATACGTGCGTACATACTCACACATATACATACGTACATCCATCCGTCCATACACACACACACGCACACGCGCGCGCTAGGCTATAGGGATCTTGAAGCAACGGGAGGCGATTCTGCAGACGTCAGACTGCGTCACGCTACGCTGGCGGTGCCAACTCATCACCATAAAGTCATAACGATGGGCGCCAGCAGGGTGGGAAGTAAAATACTCATCTACCCCCCGCTGGACTTTTGGTAGGAAAATGTTGAAACAATTGAGGGAAAAAATTATATATATATATATTATGACTGGCTGTAGTGGAAGGAGCGTAACCATGTTCTTAAACAGCCTAAAGGTAAGAAGGCTGAAGTGTTGTGGGATACTGTGCTGTGTACGCTGGTCGACAGACTAACTGACCCTGGCAGTGAAACGAAGGAGCTGGGATCTGTCGAAACGTCGGTCGTTGCTCAGCAGTGGACACGGCGTAACATCACAGAAGTCAGCGCCACCGCTGCGACAGCCTCAGGTCTGTCACGGCGGTGACGCTGAGTCCGGTTGCCCAAACTGAAGAGCGCCAGGCGTGGCCCATGCTCATGCATTAGCACCATACCGGAAGAGGTTAGAACAGCAGAAAGCTGGTCTATTTATTTCACATCTTGTTTCTGCATTACGCGTCTGTTTATAAGTTGACAGTGTACAGGACTCGCAGTAAAAGAGCTGTAATGTCTGCAACGCCTTGTTCCACCGCGCATTGCGCCCATCGCCGTTTAGCGTTGCTTCCAAGACACGGAAGTCCTTGCACATGTGGTGGAATTATTTCGCTGCCAGTCGGTGTGTCACATCGCCTGTACCACACAAGCGAACACACCGCAGATGAACAGCCTGCCGACATGCCAGTACAACAACATCCAGGGTGAGGATTCCGGCTCATAATCCGCAAGTTCGGGTGGCTCATGATCCGCAAGTGTCCTGAATCGGCCTTGATTTGTTTCGACAGTATGTCGGGGCTTATTTATAAATGTTAATAGACATCTTAATGGTGCATGTGTTGGTATGTGTCAATCGCACGCGGTTGCATTGGGACTTGACTTGACGCACTAAGGGAACCATGCTTCTTCCCTGAAAAAGCTTACGTCCAGAATATCTTCATCGTAAGCGGCCACGACGTCTGAAATCGGCGGCAGTTACACACGATTTGCATAATCAACTTCTTTCCGTTCATGGAATGACGGCATCGTCTATGGATGCAAATTCAGTGTTTCTTTTGCAAGCGCTTCCGTTGTTGGTTCGTACGAGAGAATTACCTTCTGAGACCATTTGCGAGCGTACTATTGCGGATTCTCATGATGCGTGACTTCGTTCTTTGCTCAGACGGTCGGCCTGCAACTGATCCAGTTTGTCTAAACATTTCAAACTGCCGCACTGTCTTCCAATGTGGCAAATTTGGGGCCATGAAAATTCTGCTAAATTTACCCCACCACCTCCCCCCCAAGGCGCTGTGTATTTATATTATGGTCGTCTGGGATGTGACGCCGTGTATTTTGAGAGAAATTTGCACCACTTAACAAACTACATGACATATATCGCCAGGAGGACGTCAGATGTTAGATACTACTTGCCAGTTATTCTTTATCGTGCGTAATGCTTTCTGCTGCCTTGTATTTTGATTGTTCTGCGGCCAGCTTTAGGATGCAATAACTGTCACAGTCAAAGTAATGTAAACATCTCATCAATATTAATCTGACCCTTCAGAAAAGAAATCTGTTCATGAATTTTAAGAAATGCATTCTTATGTACAAGAACTGGCGAACGAGGTTTCAAAGTGTTGGCAACAGTGGCCGGCCGTGTGATCAATCATCACATGGCCGGTCAGGCATGTATGAATGGAATCTGTGCTGCTGGTTTTGCATTATTTTCCACATGCCAGTTTCCGAAACAACAACTCCACAAGCGTGGAATATATTCTTTACTTTGGAAAACGCCACGTCAATCTGCTGCCGAAATATACGGAGAACAAAATGCTTCGGCGAGCCCAGACACGTTCAATACGTTTAGAATTTTGTTCATATGGAGGTTATGTGAATCAACAGGGACACAAATGTCAGTGTCGCACCATCCACTGTAAATAATAATGTAGGGGCCAGGATAGCTCAGTCAGTACACTGACTAGACGAAAGGACCAGGGGATTGGGTTTTGATTCTCCACAGTGTTCATCCCGAATGCACGTCCAGCCAATCTCTTACCCAGTGCCTGTTGGGGGTCTTGTCCATAGATGTAAAGTTTATTGTTCATCTAGCTGTTTCCGAGGTTAAGAATGAGCGCGGCTATGCCTCCACGCCCCCATACGCCTTCCAGGGATATGCTACAAGCGATCGAGATGGGAAATACAATCCATTATATCGCTGGATGCAATGTTACGGCACAGACACGACAAACCGTCTGGAACACCAATTGTTATAGCGTGAATGTTGCTTCACATTTGTGCAGTGCTTGTGTTCCCGAACCCTTTGTCGTTATTTTCGGCCTTAAATGCTTATGTTTTCCCTGCCCCCCGCCCCCCCTCCGTCACCGAAAATTTTAATGCGCCTGAAACATAGCTTCATAACCCATGCCGAATGCAACCCCGTTTATCTCCCTTCAGCCATTTGACCAGATTTAATTAGTGCTGTCTGTACATGACTTGAATTTCATGTAGCGAGGTCACTGCACTTTTCTTAAACTTGTTACGCACTGGAAGAATTTTATGGTCAGATTTGCAGTATGCATGTCAGAGTCAGATGATGACGTGCGACCGTGTGGCGAGAATTCTACAGCACAATACAAAACAAAGGCTTTAGACCCTAGCGAACGCCACAGCCCTTAGTGACACTCCCACAGGATCGGTAACCTAAATGGGGCCAAATGTGTAGTGACAGGAGGCACGTATCGCATACAAAAATACAGACACGTGCCGGAGTTCCTGATATCAATTCAAAGCACGACCGCGACACTGTCAAACACGAAGCCAATGGACTACCTGCACACGTCACTTCGCCACAGCTGCATCCAACGACTGCAGCATGGGTAGTGTTGTTATTGTTGTTTGAGCAAACGGCGGAAGCTTGTGGGCGGATTTGCGGTAAGGTACGCGATCACACTCGTGGTGCAAAGCACAATGACAGGACAAGTGCCACACAGTGGATATTTCGTATCACTTTAAAGCAGATACTATATTAGAATCCTTATGGGGAAAAATGTGGATCAGATTCATATAAATATAAAATTAGTATTATATAAGAAGCAACATACTAATTTTATATTTATATATATTTATATATATATTTATATTATATAAGAAGCAACAATTGGAAAACTAAAAAGCCACAAATCACCAGGTATTGATCAGATTCCAGCAGAATTGATTAAAGCAGGGGGTAGGATTATTCGGTCTGAAATCCATAAACTTATTATTTCTATTTGGAATAAGGAGGAATTGCCTGAGGAATGGAAGGAGTCAGTCATTGTGCCTATTTATAAGAAGGGTGATAAGACAGATTGCAATAATTATCGAGGCATATCACTTTTGTCGACTACGTACAAAATTCTATCCAACATCCTTTTGTCAAGGTTAACTCCATATGCAGAGGAAATTATTGGGGATCATCAGTGTGGATTTCGACGTAACAGGTCAACCACTGATCATATATTCAGCATTCGTCAAATACTTGAGAAAAAATGGGAATACAATGAGGCAGTTCATCAGCTATTTATAGACTTCAAGAAAGCCTATGATTCAGTTAGGAGGGAGGTCTTGTATAATATTCTCATTGAGTTCGGTATCCCCATGAAACTAGTAAGGTTAATAAAAATGTGCCTAAGTGAAACATATAGCAGAGTTCGGGTAGGCAAACATCTGTCTGACACGTTCCCTATTAAGAATGGCTTGAAACAAGGAGATGCTCTGTCGCCATTGCTTTTCAACTTTGCTTTAGAATATGCCATTAGGAGGGTTCAGGCAAACCAGGAGGGCTTGAAATTGAATGGTACACATCAGCTTCTGGTTTATGCTGATGATGTTAATATATTGGGCGGAAGCGTACATAGCATAAAGAAAAATGCAGAAGATTTAATTATTGCTAGTAAGGAGATTGGTCTAGAAGTAAATGCTGAGAAAACTAAGTACATGGTCATGTCTCGAAATCAGAATGCAGGACACAATCACAACATAAATATAGATAATAAATCCTTTGAAAGGGTGGAAGAATTCAAATATTTGGGAGCAACCCTAACGAATCGAAACTGCATTCATGAAGAAATTAAGAGCAGATTGAAGTCGGGGAATGCTTGCTATCATTCGGTGCAGAATCTTTTGTCTTCCAGGTTGCTATCCAAAAACACAAAGATTAGGGTATACAGAACTATAATTTTACCTGTTGTTCTGTATGGATGCGAAACTTGGTCTCTCACACTGAGGGAGGAACAAAGACTGAGGGTGTTCGAGAATAGGGTGCTGAGGAGGATATTTGGGCCTAAGAGGGACGAGGCGACAGGGGAGTGGAGAGGACTACATAACGAGGAACTTAATGACCTGTACTCATCACCAAATATTGTTCGGGTGATCAAGTCGAGAAGACTGAGATGGGCGGGGCATGTGGCACGTATGGGGGAGGAGAGAGGTGCATACCGGATTTTGGTGGGGAGACCCGAGGGAAGGCGACCACTTGGGAGACCCAGGCGTAGATGGGAGGATAATATTAAGATGGACATTCGGGAAGTGGGATGGGAGGACATGAACTGGATTGATCTGGCTCAGGATAGGGACAGGTGGCGGGCTCTTGTGAATGCGGTAATGAACCTTCGGGTTCCATAAAATGCGGGGAATTTCTTGACTAGCTGATAAACTGTTAGCTTCTCAAGAAGGCCTCTGCTCCATGGAGTTAGTTAGTTAGTTATAAGAAGCAACATAATTATCGTCGTCGTTGTCGTCGTCGTCGTCATCGCCGTTGTTGTTACTGTGTTTGTTTCTCAGTTCTTGAAGCATTTGAAATTCCTGTTCGTGCCCGGGACATGCGGAGTTGTCCTTACGCCTCGTGTTCTCTTCATGAAGTGTCCCTCCGCCAGATGTGCCAGTGCTGCTGCTACTGCAGTCAGTCAGTCAGTGTGTTCATGAAGTGTCCCTCCGCCAGATGTGCCAGTGCTGCTGCTACTGCAGTCAGTGTGTTCATGTTTTTAGCACATTACGTTTTTAGCTTGGCAGCATCATTTGGTGGTGTGTCTGCTTCTGTTTGTTAACTGTCTTTCTGCAGTTGCTTCCTATTTGTGTGTTTCTCATACTGTTTCTGCAATTGGCTCGCAGTTTTTGAGGCAGCAAATTAATAACAAATAATTGAATTTGTTATTAATACAGTTTTTTCATCTAGTCAATTGCAGATATGTGTTGGCAGCACTTCTCGTACCGATCTGTGTTTAAGTGTGAACTTGACCTAACAATTGCCAGGAACGTAACAGACATTTCCTGATCCTGACATCAACAAAGCGTTATTCGACACTGGCGTTGCGTTTCTTTCGAATTTTTGTAACGTTATCAACACCTTTGCAGCTAGCTGCATGTGATTCATCATCAGATGTCTCAGTTGTAATTGTTACACAGACAGTATTCTTTTACCAGTGCGATGTTGAAATGCGGTGGCTTCAATTGTCACAGCTGCATATCCACAGCAGTCAGCGTTCGATTCCCGAAGTCACTTCATGCGCCGCACCGTAGTGGCGACACAAAGGCGCAACAGCAGTTGTGTGTCTCGTGTTAATGGGCTTACACACTGCTTCAGCGGATGGCAGTGTTTGCTGAAGATGCGGCATGTGTGTATCACAGTACGCCTTATGCTGAATAATTTCCTGTTAAAACTTTAACGGGCATTTTACTTGTAAATACTTCCCGTGAGTCACATTAAACGTTACTGAACCACGTACAGTACCTTCCATAAAGTTTGGCGCGTATTAAGCCTGTGTGGACTCGCCCAAGGCTCTGTTTTATCCCGCATTTCAGCAGGATATTGACATGTCAGTACAGTAGGTGTATGTTCATACTGCATGATGACACAAGAGTTAAAAAAGCTTACTGACATGGTGTGACAACAACAGGTTGCCACTACAGTACACTCTTATTGTCTGACTAAAGCAGAAGGTCATTAGCGTATACTGACATTTTGTGACGAACAATGTCAGTACAAGGTATTCCTGTTTGCTGTCTGACGACAAAATAATTTCAACACACCACCATCATGTTGTCTCAAAAAAGAACGCGAACGCAGGCTAGTCACGTGGCCTGACGGCACAAGTGTCAGTGCAGCACGTTCGCATCACGCTGACGACAGAACAGCGTCTTGTCTGGGAAGGCACATGAATTCCAGTTTTAAGTACAAGAGTGAAGGTTGCGTAATTCACCTACGGAAGTCACTGGCATGCCAGCAATAACTGTACCCAATCGAGCATGAAATTAAAACAGACACAAAGTCATATCGTGGACTACATTATGAATACAGCTGCACTGAAAATTTGATTTCGCAACTCGTTGGGGTGGAGTTGAGAGGCCTGGCGCTTGGAGTCCTCTTACAATGGAAAATCGATAAACAATTATGGCTGTGGGAACCGGATAAAGGACGTTTAATACGGATTGGCTCAGTTTAAAATTTTAATCCTCTTATATAAACGAGGTTCATTGTCTAGGAGTGTGCAGGGGCGGGGGTTGGGGTGAGTTGGGGTGCTCCGTTCATTTAAGTCTTTATGAAAGGTAGGAAAATAAATGGTCGAAAGAGCTTTGATAATAAACGTATCTCCCCTTGAGACACGCATTCTAATTTATTTATGTATGTGTGAAGGCGATCAGAGTAATGGCACGCCGTTCACCAAGCAAAAGGGACATTGCAGGGGTTGATTTAACCCTTTAAAGACGAAGCGTGCCTGTTTTATATAAGGACTCAGACCGTACCGCGCTGTAAACACTCTCCACTTCGGTTATAAAAACCAGTCTCTTAATGTTTTATAAGGCAAAAGTTGCTGTTTGTTCTGAGATCCGTACAAAACACACAAACGCAATGTGGGCACCACGTAGAATTTTTTAATGTTAAAGCTGGTAGTATGTAAAGTTACCGCTAGGCTTTAAAAGGTTAACGGACGGCATATTCTGAAGTTCCATTATATCTGCTCCTCAGAAAGACGTGTACTAAAATTGGATCCCAAACTTAGGTTAAACCTTCGACACATTGTGCTGATTTTGCGAGTAACTTCCAAGGTACGGTAATGGTAAAAGCTGCAGTTTTGCAAGCAGTATATAATTAATCATTTCTGGGCATTTGGTTGTATCATGCAAGCGAGATTGGCGAAAGGGTTTATAAACTAGCAGAGCTGCACCACATTCATTTAGAGGCGCGTTAATTGAACAAAGTTTGAACAACTTTACACGCACAAATGTTATTGCGGCCCCGCCACGAAGCTCTGCGCCTGGTCTGGAATATTTTGTAACTCGCAGACCGACACCACAGGGAGGATTAGCTGACTCCGTGGAGCAGAATCCTTGAGAAGCTGACAATTCTTCTCTGTGGTCAACAAATTTATCCCATTTTATGATTCATTACCGGGTTAACGACAGTCCGCCGCCAGATATCGCTGTTGAGCCACATGAGTTCAATACAGGCTCACCCCTATTCGTTTTAGACGCACTATAATGTGACACCTGGCTTTCCGTCTACGAACAAGTTTATAAGAGAGCTCATTACATTAAATACAAAATCTGTGTGACATTAATATGTTACGCTACCAACAGGCTGTCATTTGTAGTCACGCGCATCAGGTTAGAAAACTTCTGCAGCCGTGGAGACTGAGGCACGGCCCATATACAGAATGCTACAAGAGGAGTCACCGAAACGTCGTGGATATGTTAATAAAACGAACTTTTAGCATAAATGTGCTCTACTGACGCATTCAGAGATGTAAGTTTGAAGGAATCAAAGCTGGTTGAAATTCAGGTAGCTGAAAGAGAAGTGATTTTGTTGAAGCATTTCAGAACAAACAGCGAACCCAAGGTGAATGTCGCGTAGCGTGATGCAAAGCCTTCGAAATTGCCTGAACATAAAATCACATTTCAACGTGGCGTATTATTCAAGTGCTGGTAACAGTGTGCGCATGTGTACATTCGTGTGGAAGGTAACAGTGTGCGCATGCGTAGATTCGTGTGGAAGGACGACACAGCTACCAGGTTTTGTAACTGGTTTATTTTTATTATTACACAAAATCTGCTCTGCCTTGACATGAGATGTGCAGCACAAAGACATGTCAGTAATACGTGTCTCATTTCAAGTCACTTTATTAACGCAGGCTTACACACAGCGCTTGGCTGACCCCACCTCTGCTCTACCTGCCCAGCACGCAGCTGGCAGCAACTTGCTGCCCGAGACGCAGTGTTATGTGGCCCGTGGACACATTTGAAACAAGAGAACGCCTTTAACCCTCTCCCTGGCAAAGCGGACACACAAAGCCGAAAAAATTTTGAAAACTTCTGAACTCTTCCTGTATGGAGAATACACTGCTACATTACTGACTGATCTTGTACAATGTGCTAAAAATAGCGACACCATAGCGTAGGTTGTGAATTGCATTTTTAAAGTAAAATTTTTCTTTTATTACCAGTGTAATTTCATTGTGCATGATGTGTGGAAGAATACACAGGTGAAATTATACACATAACTGTACGTAAGCTTACATGTATCCATTCCTCACTGTGTACTGAATTCCACCTGGCTTGCACACGATCCCATACTTGCCCAGGTGTCGCGCACGACATAAAGACGGAGCAGGCCTGCCGTACCTGGTGCACGCTGTGCATGTGGGTGGGCCCACGCATATGGTGTTACATAGCATAAAATTTTGAGAAACCGAAAGGTGGCAGCTGCCCGTGTTCATCATGTCTTTAACAGGGGGTCCGCAGTGGAGCACTTTACTTGCAAACGTGTAGGCTACACGCGTGACAGTGACTGTAGGGGCAATATGGCCGCTACGCGTACCGGAACACAGCAGTAAAGTGGGGTCTGCTGGTTGCCTAGCAACCGCATGTGCAATGTAATGGAATATTTCCACTTGTCGTTTCATTATAAACCACAAGCACCGGCCATCACATGCCTATCGGCCTACCTGTCAACTGCAGGTGACATCCGTAGCCGCGACAGGACACTGAATATCTGTAAAAGTGTCACAGTCACTGCGCAAGTGGGTCGGACGTGTTTGTTCTTTGTGTTTAACCGTGTATGAATATTGCCAGTCTCGTGGGTAATAAGTGTGTGTGTGTGTGCGTGCGTGTGCGCGCGCGCGCGCGCGTGTGTGCAACGAGAAGTTTGAAACGTGCTCATGTTACCTTCACTAGGCAGTCAGCATGCAAACCCTAAATCTTGCGAAAGTGATTCTCGTAAAATTCTACAGCGTGTTTCTTTTGTTGTCTGCTCCATCCTCAGGTTACCACTAGAACTCAGGTCATATTCAACTATACCGCACGGTGTTAAGCTTATGCTTTTACTGTGAAAATGCAGGCAGTACATTCTACAGAGCTGTTAAATGGCGTTAATGGCACTTTTCTACTGTGAAGATGGCAGCAGTGCGTTCTTTCGAAAAGTCGGTAAATTTTACTAGGCCATACGGCATAAATGCCCACTTTCCTGCTCTGAAGATGGAGGCAGCACTTTCGTCCGAAGTGTCTTTCTAACAGACTAGCTGGCTCAGCTGGGTCTCGCTGTCTCGGCCCAAGTGCCACCGACCTCGGGGTTTAGCTGTGGAAGGCTACTGCTGACTACGGGATTCGAACTCAGCGCTCCGTAGTCCGGGGCTGCTTTGCCTTGCTGCCAGGTCCATTTTGTTGCCGAACCGAATTGTTTCGAAGTTGGGGGTGCTGGGGCACCGCTTCATCAATCTTCTGTTGCTCGCGATTGGATTTTTGATTGAGAAACGTGTTAGGTTATTTCCCGGCGGTATATCGGGCCTGTACACAAACATGTTTTTTAAGAATTGCGCTTAGTGCAGCGTGTGGGACCCCAGTCACCGATGCTGCGTGGCACTTTCGCATAGCCGTAACTCCTCTTCTGATTTTACTTGGCGAACGGACCCTTACATTAACTTCCAACCTCACAGCAGACTGACTGACGTGTGACACGGGCCACACACGGCTGGGCTCAGTCCCGGATGACGCGGTGAATAATACCCCGTCCTCTGGGCAAAACATTTTTACTACCTTTCTGCCTCGCTGTAAGCTGGGATAGCCCAGTTGGTACAGCGACTCGCTCCGGGCTAGACGGTCCGGGGATCGAATCCTGGCGGCGACGAGATTTTCCGCACCCGTCCAGACAGGCCCTGGGGCCGACCCAATTTCTGCACAGCGGGTACCGGGTGTCTTTCCCCGGGAGTGAAGCGGACGGGGGCGTGGCGTTGGCCGCGCACCCCAATCTAGCGCCGAGTTAGAAGAGAGAGAACAGTTATACCTCCCCCCGCTCGGGTCCTCATGCTCTGTTCCGTGCCAAACGTCACCTTTACCTTTCTTCAGGTCTGTCATTCCGTTTTGTTACTTATACAGTAAGAAATAAAGCGCTATGCTGTCTCTAGTATTTAATTCTGTGACATGTTTCTCCCACACAAAGTGTCGTCTTCGCGATAAAATGCTTTAAGAACACACAAAGGGTACTGTATACAAATCCATTGCAGTTGTTAACTGAGAACCCAGCTGTCACAGTTTTTGGCACACACATTGCTGTTTCCGGTGTGCAGCAGCTTGCAGTGTACTTTGTAATAACGCACTTAACAAATAAATTTTCCTTGATATTCCGCGGTGTTCTGACCAAGTAGAGCGGAGGTGGTCTGGGAACCTCGAATGTGATTGTACGTCTTGTTTGTAATCATTACTCCACGTTTCTCTCCGCGTTCTGCAGAAGGGGCCGAAAGGCGCCAGGCTGCAATCGGTCTCAGTACCGCGGCACCCCTCCAGCTGCTTGGGAGGCGCCCCAAACCCCCCTTTCTTTATACGCCTTCATTCGCGAACGACACGTCTACGGAATGGTGCAAACGCAGAACAGAGGGGCACTGAAGGAGTGTTTCGGACGCAAAGTGATCTTGTCTGAAACAAAAGACAAGCGGAAAGTAACTGCAAGCGACGCCACGGTTCGGTACTTGTTTGTGCGTCGGTTTGTACGTCTGATCGGGCCGAGTCAATAGGCGTAGTGGCCAGTCATTAACAATTTCGAGTGTCATGTGATATGGAAATCAATACCCTCCCTGCCATTTACCTGTCAACCGACGCGTTAATCTCTGCTCTACAGCTGCAAGTGTGGATCACTGGATGTTCACAGAACAAGCGAAGTGCCGTCATGGTATAACGCTGTAATATCAGCAGAAAGGAAGTGAGATGGGAGAAGCCAAAGCAATGAAGGCAAAGCGTGCAGAGTGGGTGTGGGCAGCTATCACAGGCCTGTTACAGTGACGTACGCAAGTGAATCCGGCAAACTTCAGTGTCACGCAGCAAACGTGTGAAGCGTGCAGTACAGTGCTACGTTAAGGTGCGTGCCTACCTTCCAGGTGCCTTCTTCACAATTTTACTCAATGATTAATCAGCCTCGGTGCTCGTTTATTTCAGATACAGTTTTATGGCAGACCAACTGAAGTGCGTGCATATTTATCTCAAAACTATAAGATAGGCAGGGCATGTAGCGTGCACGGGATATGTGAAAGTGCATACAAAAATGTGGTGCGAAAATCTGAAAGAAAGAGGCCATTTGGATGCCTCAGGAGTAAGCAGAGTGATAATATTAAAATTGATTTTAAAAGAAGCAACGGGATGCGGACGGTTTCACTCATCTCAGGATAAGGTCTGTAACACGATCATGACAGTCCGCGTGGCTTTGCACTTCAGAAGGCGAAGCGTGGGCTCGTATAAAAATGCCGAGTTCAACGGGCATATTAAGTAACGGTTACACAGTTCCATGGCTGCCAACTTTGTTGCTTGAAACTGTGTTCTGCAGTATTTTAATATTCATATTTTAAAGTCACTGTATAGACGCGAGAGGGCCTCACACGTTTCTTCCCACATCAACGAAGCTTCACACTGTAAGTGTAAAAAAGCACCGATATAGACGTACGTTTCTCTTTGACAAATATCGACACAGTTATAGCTACCGAAACGCTTAGGGGTCCTATCTGAACAAAGTATAGTGTGCGTACTTGGTTTCTGTGCGTGTCACCAGAACGCAGGCAGACGATGTGACGATACGCAGTACCCTGTTCAGCGTAATCGTGACTGTATGTACAGACGGCAGGTCTGAGTTCTGATCGAGTCTTGAATGTTTTACATTTTCAGCAGAATGAGATGTGCTTTTACACGAAAAAAGGAACCGCGTGAATGTATTTTGCTAGTGGGTTGTGTGCCTTCTAGCAAAGCTTCTAAACGTACAGAAAGACGAAAGAAATCCTGTGTCGGACATCTCTTACAATGTACAGGCAGATAAACACTAGACCACAGCGGTCAGCTGCTGGCGGAAGTAAAGAAAACAGATGAAATTGCTGGAGTTCGCTGCACAGCGAGGAAGGTTGTTACAGAGAATCCACGTTACTTTTCAATGATGCGTTTTTAACGATTTCCATTGATTCAGCTGAGAGCGTTCGTTCCCAGATACTGTCAGTCTGATGTCAAGTTAGTCCAGCTATCCGTGGACTGCCAACAATTTCTGGCTGAACACGCACGCGCACGCGCACGCACACACACACATGTGAGAGAGACATGTTACTGGCACCTCTGCATTACAGCTTTATAATTCGTCTGAAGAAAGAAAGAGATGATTTAGGAAACTGTGGTGTTACAGGCTTGCAAATTCCGTACGGAAAACTGAGGGACAGTTTCATTTCTGTTGCTCTGACGTCAAAAATACACATTTCCTTTTCTTTACCGAATTTTGAAATGGAACTTAAGACAGAGCATAAAGGAGTTCCTTGCACTTTGTCACGCGTTCTGAATAATTACGATTTAGACACTGTTGAAGAGTGCAGAATACCGCAGGCAGAAGTGGCTTAAAATGTACCACAAAAGAAACAGGATTTGCAGGAGTAGAATGGGATTACGTGGCTCCGGAGAGAGGCCAGCGGCGGACTGTTCTGGTCCCACAAAATGCGGGCAGAGTCTCCACTAGCTGAGTGGCTGTGCCCACACCAGGCAGTGCCGCGTGAAGCGCGGGGACCAGAGCTGAAGTGGCGCCCTCAAAAACTCTCGTTTGCCTTACACGCACTGGTGTAAGAAATGTTCTTGTTTCTAGCCAAGTTATAGTTTCTGGAAGCTTACCAACACAGAACGTTCGCCCTCCTCCACCTTCCTAATCACAGTGCCGCGTACCGCTGTGGGCTTCTTGTACTCTTTAAGCAGAAGAGATGGCGTAGGTTTTTGCTGTTCACACGCGAATGCTGGTCTTGCGACGCTGGCAAGAGCAATGAGATTATTCGTTACTTTTGGGGACGGCGTGTTCTTAGTAATTTATGCAGACAGCAGGCGTTCTGTGCCTGCGATATACTCTTTATTACAGCGGAGGTCTAATTAAGGTTTGGTCACAAGGCCTGGAGAGGTGACGCTGGCAGTAATGAACGTGCGTCTGGTGTGACGCTGTCAGGAGGCGGCAGGAAGATAGATAAAGCCAAGTACACGCGCTTTATTAGCACCACAGATGACGTAGCAGCTCGTAGGAGGTTTGCTGCTGCTGCCGCTGCTGTTCTGAATTATATGCGACTTCCCTCTTCCTACCTTGAAGAAACTGTGTTATTTTAAATGCATGCATGCTGCTTTCTTAACGAACGTCACAACAGAATTGTTACTGCAAATTGTACTCACACGAGCGCAAGAAAAGTGTCCTTTTGGAAACAGAATTGACGCGAGTTGTATTTCAGACCCAATTAGTTACCACCTAACAAAGACCACATTCCGTCTCCAACACAAAGCGCAGACTTTTCATGCTGTGTAGGGAAACAGTCGCTGGTTATTGACAATTGTGCGAAATATATTGCACCGTGTGGGGGCAAACCGCAGACCTGTTACTGTTAAAGCACGTGTAATTTGTAACTACAGTGCTTTAAAGGGTTAAAAGTTCAGTTCCTGTCTCACAGAAAACACACGGCTTCCGCATTAACAGGCAGAATGTCAGGCGCCGTTTAGTGAAATGTTCCGACAGTCATCCGAAACACAAGTACATTCTGAAGTGAAGGAGGAGAGCAGTCATTGCCGTGCCGAAACATGTGGTACGTGTAGGGAGTGTTACCTGGGTGTAAGAACACTGCTGTTGAAGCGAGCCACAGAGCGCCGCACTGAGAAGGAAGTTGCTGAATGCAGTGTGAAGCTGCCGTTGTCGCATGTGGCTTTATGCGCTTTGGAGGCCCTCACTGCTTCGTGGTGTACGGCGTTTAAGCAGTACAGCGCCCGGCAGTACAGTCACACTGAATGTTGAACTGGGTGCCTCCATGTGTGTCCGAATCATTATCATCTTATCTTTCAAGCAGTTCTTTCTGCACCCGACCTTCGACATTGCAATCTGCACTCTCGGCGTCGACAGAACTTCAAATCCCAGTGCATAGAACAGAAAATCTGGAAGATCTCGACCTATGTCTGGGGATAATATTAAAATTAATTAAGCATAGGGTGGTGTGAACTGGATTTATCTGATTCAGGATTTGGACCAGTGGCCTTGTCTTGTGAACACAGTAAGAAACTGGCGAATCCCGTACAATTCAGGATACTGCCTGACTGGACGAACAACTGTTAGCTTCTCAAGAAGAAATTTTTATGGAAATGATTTAGAAAGCGAGTTTCGAAAGAAAAGCACTAGTGGTGGTGTTGGTATTGGTGACACTGTCAGTGTAAGCAGTAGTGCCTGCAAAAGGGTCAGTAGTAGTACTAACTGTAGTAGCAGCAGCGGCGGCGGCGGCGGCGGTGGCGGTGCCAGTGGCAGCAGTAGGTGTGTTCCAACACTAGTGAATGACGTGACGCGAAATAACTACTGGAGCAGTCGTTATGCACAGCAAACTGAAGCACCAAGGCAAGCAACGTGCAACTGTAAAGCCCACCGTCTGAATGTCCCCGCGCCGGGAGCACGCAACTGTGTTCCGTGCAGCACAAACTGCAGGACTCTTTCAGACAGTGCGCAGGTTACATGCATTGCCAGTTTATACGAAACACCTTGTTGTGGGGATTTCACTGTAAGTCTTCTCTAATTATCGTAAGAACCAGCGTTGTGTTTTGTACCAATCAATTCCGTCCGTCCTTCCTTCCTTCCTTCCTTCCTTCCTTCCTTCCTCCCTCCCTTCCTTGGTTACTGATCCGTGGATCCAACCTCAATGACGCGCGAGGGGGGGCGGTACACCCGCCGCCACAACGGTCGACCTGCTTGCCAGCCTTCTTCCTTCCTGGCGAGTTCACTTGGACCCGAACGCGATTGTGTCTGTTACAAACAGCGCTGCCACTTGCTGAATGCATTCTGACCCATCTTGCTGCTGCACGCCACACACTGCACGGCCTGTTCAGTCCTCTCCTGTTGGTAAGGCTTCTTTCAATCTCGTGATAAGGTAACGCCTTCCCTTTGTGGAACTGCGGCCCATAATGGGGCCACTGCCAGGCTCTGTGTCATATGCAATGCGTACAGATCATCGGTTAGACGACACTGACAGAGCAACGCCGAGGTGCTGCAACAGGAACGTGTCCCCGCGTCACTTCAACACAAACCTCACACGGACTCCCCTGGGATCGAGCACGCGCTCCCGCAGTCACAAGTCGGCGACTAACCGCTTGAACTGTTACGTCACAGGCCACATCTGTCAGGCGTTCTGCAAACCTGCCGTGCAGTGTAAGCGTCTCTCCAACCGACGGACATTCTAGTGTCCCGTGAGGGTAGGAACGCTGTATGTGCGCGGACAGTAACAGAGAAGTCCGCCGGTGTATGGAGCAGTGTTTTCTACTTCTGCACCTGTTAGCGGCGTTACATCTTTTTTAAAGTGAGCTGTAATGAAGTTAAAAATCTTAGTGTGCCATGCACTGCGAGTCATATTGCACTCCGTGGGTCTGCACACATTTCCATCCTGCATAATGTGTTCTGCCCACTCACCTCCTTAGCTCGTGTGCGTGGCGCGTGGTTGCAAAGGTGAGAGCGCACGTTGGCAGATGTGAGTGGCGTGATGCAAACTTTGAGGATACCCAGACAAAGTCTGTCCTTCCCTGGAAATACGCACGTGGAGGCTTGGGGTTTAGCGATCTACTGTCGAATATCTGATATAAACTGCCTTGAAGCACAATTAACCCTTTAAATCCTGCTGGTTACTTGATGCACCAACACGTTTAACATTCAAAAACTCTACGTTCTGCCCTCACTGTAGTTATGTGTTCTGTGTTTATCTTAGAACGAACAGCGACTTTTGCTCTGTATACCACAAACTGATTGATTTTTATAACCGAGATGAAAAGTGTTTACTGCGCGGTACGAACTGGGTCTTTAAATAGAACAGTTTACGCTTCGTCTTTAAAGGGTTAAGGCGCATTTAGCTGCCGATTGCTCGCCTACTGTCAGCGGTATCATTAGACCCAAGCAGGTGCATCTCGCGTTGTTCATTCAGCTGTCACGTGAGTCCTGTAATGCACACCGGCTCCGTCCGCTGTCCGGAAAGAACTGCAATAACTGGTCCCGGTATTAGACGTCGAAAAGTGCGTGCCTACACTCGTCTGTTGCAACGACCTTGCAGCACGTGGGTCCTGCGTGTTGGTAAGTGTGGGGAACCCGGCAGCTGTCTTCAAGTTTGATTTTTCTGTCAATGCGAACTGACCCCGTTTTAAACTGCGTCAGACATCTGGATAAAGTTTAATTGAAGGTAAAGGCGAAGCAACGTAGCGTTTGTGCTCGTGTTTGCTTGCCTTGTTGCACGGACAAGCAGATGCTTCACAGAACTGCAAGCTGTCGACATGTGTCGCGAGCAGTTTGATATGAAAAGAGCAGAAATTAATTGTTAGTTGTGTTACTATTCTGCATGACGAGACTAAATGCCACGCTTCTAGTTATATCCTCATCTTTAAACAGTTTGTTCGAGTTCGAACCTGGGACCTTGGCTTGGCGCAGTATTGATTTTTTTATCATCGCCCTGTTGCTAAAGGCGACAGCGCCCCTTTTCTGCCCCGCGTACTGCAACTTGAGAGAATGAAACCAGTTGCCCGCAACGGCCAGTAGCAAGCAGTTCTACACTTGGTAACTTCATTACAGCCATGCGTCCATATCAGCGTCCTCTCAACTACCGTGTGCTACATGCGTGTTTGTTAAAGAACGCTATGACACTGCTGCAGCTCTTGTGGTGTCACTGTACGTCCGTGCCCGCCTTGTTGCTGCTTGCCGATATCACATGCACCTTTTATTCGCGCTGTTACTGTCGCACTCGGTGCAGTACGTGTATTCGCACACTGTAATACAGCTGTGAGTGCATCAGTACCAAGCTGAATCAGGAGCGTAACCACGGGGGGATGCCGCGTGCAGCCCCCCCCCCAAAATCCACCAAAACCGAAATTTAAAAACAGATTTTATATATATTATGATATCAAAAGTTTTACGTGATTTCCCATTCAACCGAAATCAGCCACTGAACTCGGCTGACGACAAGTACATTAGAATTTTGAAAAATAAATAGCATTAAAAAAACAAGAAGCTGGGACACTGTGAGTGAGTCATGGAATATGTAGTTATATTCGCGTGTACATAAATGCAGGTGCAGACAGCATTATGTTGTGCTTACAACATGATTTTATAACGTAATTTTTAAAATCAAACATAAATTATACATAGCCTGAGGGTCAGCACCCCCCCCCCCCAAGGAAAAATTCTGGGTTAATTAATAAAGTTACAATGCTGATGGTGAGCACGGAACTGGAGCGATTCCACAGCAGGGCGGTACACACGTACGTCAGGCCTGCGGTGGGGTACAGGACACGTGGCGATACTAACACCAGAGCCGAAACGCGTGTGGCTGGAATGCAGGGACGGAGTGTAGAGCCACCGTTCGCTGTTCGCTGGGATACTCTCGCTTCACTCAAAGCCGCACTGGATGCACAGGTAGGGTTCCTTCAAAGATGCTAATGCTTCTCACCGCGAAGAACCCTGTTCGCGCCCAGAAGGAATGATTTGGGATTTGTGGTGGATAAAGTAGTACGGGATGGGAATTTTTCCGAGTACCTCGGTTTCCGCCTTTTAGTATCACTCCTCCAAAGCGGAACATTCGTACTCACACATTTGCCATCGGCGTCACGTAGTCTGGTTACTGGCAGCGTCGCTAGAAAAGCACAAAGGAGCGGTTTAATTTCCGGTTTTATACTCTGTACCAACGTGACTGATGGTTGGACAAACGCAGAGCAGTTAACAAGCACGTCTCTGTATAGACTACTAGAAGCGAGGTTAGCACAGTGGTGCAGATTCGTGTTGTGGTCGCACCGTCTGTTACATTGTTGCCAGCATTTCGGGGGAATCTGCCGCCACAGAGTTTAGTGTTTAGACTTGCGCAGTTGATGCAGCGTATCAAATTGCCCGGCATAACAGCCAGTCCCACATGTAACCAGAAATTAAGCCAAGCAGCCACCTGAAGCCTGTAGTACAATTTTAAAACCTACCGCCCAGTGAGAATTCTGTCGCCCGTCCTTAAAAGAACTGAAGCCGGCACATTCCCCTCAGTTTGTATTAGTACATAGATCTTCCCGTTTGTTTGTAGCTGTAATCACGCGAATGACTCACCGTTCTGCAGCCGGTACTTCCAACGCCCCTGCGGGTTGCGCGTCTCCTTGATTCGGCACTACACGGCACTACACGGCTGCATCTTCCGTTCACTGTTACTGAACCGAAGTATATTTGTCGTTACGTCCTCTGCCACGCGGTGTAGAGCGGCCGTCCGTCAGAACTCTTTCACGTCAGTAACTTTAACCCTTTAAAGACGAAGCGTGTCTGTTTTATATAAGGACTCAGTGCGTACCGCGCTGTAAACACTCTCCACTTCGGTTATAAAAACCAATCTCTTAATGTTTTATAAGGCAAAAGTTGCTGTTTGTTCTGAGATCCACACAAAACACATAAACGCAATGTGGGCACCACGTAGAATTTTTTAATGTTAAACCTGGTCGTATGTAAAGTTACCGCTAGGCTTTAAAAGGTTAATGTATCCGTGTGACATCGTGTAGTCTGGTAGGTGGGTATCAACATTTCAGAGGAACATAGAGCCTCCATCTTCTGCCCTGGCTTCGAAGCCAGTGAGTCCATAGAAACATCGTACACGGTGTCAGCGAAGGTCGCCCCATTTTTATTCGTGTTGCGTAGCGTCGGATTCAAATCTCGGCTCGGAGATCGCGTTGTCTAACTTACGCGTCTCGTGGTTTTCTCATTCCCTCCAATGCCGGTTCAGCAGGTCAAAGTAGGCTACGGTCACTTCCCTGAACACATTTTCCAGTGATTCAGCACAGCGTAGCCTGAGCTGTTCACATGCCATAACTAAATAAACGCACTGTGTGAGAAAAAGAGAATGTGATGAAATGAACGACTGTCCATCATTGCCCCGAAAGCTGCGGATCCCACCAGTGCGTCAGACATCCTCACAAGCACGTCTAATCCATGTTTCCACCCCTCAAGAAAAATGTAGATTCGAGAACTTGGGAAAGCCGCATTTGCCTCCTCCGCTGTTCCTGCCGTGTTCTTGTCGCCTTTTACCTTTCGCACAGCACATTTTTTTCATCGACGGTCCTCGGGAATTTGATACACAGGACCAAGATTCCGAAATTCTGCAGGAGTAAGAGCCTTCCATTTCTTCTAGTGATTCTCATATTGACCTCAGTCGAACTGTGCACTCACCGTGTGCGTAATGGGGACACAGTGCGGACGGTCAGTAGACAAGCTGCAGTGCAAATGGGTTTATCGGCCTTAGTTCTTGTTATTATTCTTTCTTTATTAGTGCTTCCCTCTTCTACTGACTTTTTCACGGCAGGTGTCGAGGTTCCTTGTGATTGCACTTGATCACACTCAGACACACCGCAATCGGTAGGACTCCTCTGGACGAGGGATCGGCCCGTCGCAGAGACCTCTACCTGACCACACAAACACTGTACAAGACAAACATCCATGCCCCCGGTGGGATTCGAACCCACGACCCCAGCAAGCGCTCGGCCGCAGACCCACGCCTTAGACCGCGCGGCCACTGGGATGGGCCTTAGTTTTTGTTATTATACCTCTGATTCATGAAACACCTGTCATACAGTTGTATTGGGGGGGGGGGGGGGTTGGAGATGCAGGTATACGCATACTTAAACTTGCTGTTAGAGGGAGGTGATTAGGCAGTTACACACCCCAGACTTTATTCCCAGGGGACGCCCGCCTATGTACTCTTAATAGGACTAGGTGGGCCCTGGATCCCGTCTGCATGCTCTGGGGAAAAAGGAACCTGTCGGTCACCTGGCGGGACCGAACATAAATTTCTGGATCCTGCAGTCAGGTGGCCAGTCACTGTGGCGGATGAGCTATCGCGGCTTCCGTCATTGTCAGTAAATACCGCTTCCTTACGACTCGTTCTGCCTGGTGCCTTCCGTGGGCTTTGTGCCAGGCGCGGCCACAGACGCTCTCCGTCCAGACACAGTCCCACACTGGTCAGCACAGGTCACTGGCGTGATTTGGCCTTCGTACTGCGTGAAGTGCTGACCCTAGGAAGCCGCACCGAACGATGATGAAGTGTGTAAGTCGAACGGCTCAATGCTCTTGCATAATAATTGGAGCAGTGCGGATGTAAGCGGTCGTAAGCTGTTTGAGTTTCTAGCCCGGAATTTTCCTGAAGGCGCTGAGCAAACCCACAGCACTTTATCAGCCGGGATACTTTAGCGCCCGCCCAGTTCGATACAGGCGTTTCCTGGCTACAAGCTCATTTTGTTACCCTGCAGGCCTGCAGTTTCCTTGCTGTCCCATTCGTGATAGGATGCATACCGCATTCTATGCTGTGTGACTTCTGCAGTTGATTCGACGCCGTTCAGTAACGTGCCAGACTGCCCTTGCGTATTTTTGACTTTCTTTATGAGATTGAGCCACCGGTCTCGTGAACTCAACTGTCACTGATTGATGGCGCTAACGTCGTGGAAGACGACTCCAGTATCCACTCAAATAAATTGTTTTTTCGCTGAGATTTGGGCGTCTCAGGGCAGCCAGTATCACGCCGTGTCACGCCGCTGGATGGGCGGACAGGTACCAACATGGCGACGGAACTCCCTACCTCCGTGGGCTGCCTGTACGTTCGGACAGCACGCCGTCTGATGGCCTTTATACATGTGTTTATTATTCGTTCATTTGTTTTCCTTGTTCGTCAGAGTCGCATATTTCTCCCTAATCCTTCTTTCATCCAAGTTTTGTGCATACACCTAGCGCATGGCGATATAAGGCATAGTGACGCACAGTATCGACCGAAACGCACGGCCTCTGGACCGATATTCTTTACCCGCTGTCTTTAATAGTAATCAGAGTAAGGTCACATATCGTGTCGAAAAGCTTAGTGACACAAACTGACAACACACCACTGCAACGTAATAGTATCCAGTGTTCCGAATAGCTACGCGAATTAACAACAATTTCAGGACGCCTGAGATAGTTGCTTCCTCGACGTCAACGTCAACTTGACGGCATTGTGTTAGTTTACATGAGCTCTGGCTGTGAAGATAGTTCAGCTGTTTTCGTGGCTTCACGGAGATGGCTAGAAATAAGTATTTCATATGACGCTGAAAAGGAAGTATGCACAGAAAAATGGACAAAGAACCAAATTGAGGAAAGAAGGAATTTAAAGAAAAAGCAGCGATTCAGAGGTTGCTCGGCTCTAAGAGACGCTGAAACAAAAATAAGGGGCGGAACTCTAAAACGACGCGCGAGATTTGTAGTGGCAGTGGCGGTCCGTGTGAGGGTCACATTCTTCTGAGATGTGACGCGGTGTAATGTGGCAGACGCAAAACCCCGTTGCTTCAGTGTTGAAGAACTCTGCCCGGAAGAAGGAGGCAGTATGTTGCGCCGAAACGTCGGTACGTTTATTTCAGACCACGTGACTCGACACAGAAGGCGGCAAGCTGCAGTGTCCCCCGTCTGGTCTCAAATACCGGCAGCCAGTGAAGCACAGTAGGCGCGTTTCGGTGCGTATATGGTTACGCACTGGGCTGTGGCAACAAGCAAATGAAAGGCACCCTTTTTGTATCTTATCCTTAACAAACTTACTTTTAAATTTTTTAGAGCAAATAAAAAAGAATAGCACAAAAACTCAGGGCTGCCACAGTAGGGGAGACCGGGTTTAGTTGGCTACACGGGTAAGCTGGCACAACGTTAATATCTCGCCTCTCCTTTGTAAGAGCGCGGCACCTGTGGGGCAGTATGAAGAGCTACATCTTTCATTGGAGGGGAGTTAGTTGGCAATGTGCTGACAGCTGTATCGGAAGCAAAATTTCATTGTATGTGTTTTGCACAACGCCGAGTAATTTTACAACCGTTTGGTAAATCCGTGTTATTGAGAAGGCTGCCAGGGATTTATCTGAACTAGAAGCGTGTAGTTACGTAGTATATATGTGGCAATATGACTGAGAAATAACAGCGTTCCTTGTGCATTTAATCTCAGAGGAAACTAACCTCAAAACTGAAAGTTCGTGTTGGGTCTAGTTGGCACACCTGCTATGGGGCAAGTTGGCTCACCGTGCCAACTTACTCAGCGGTCAACAGTGCAGTGTTCTGTAGCTTCTTATTACTTTCATCATTTCAATGTTGTTTAAGGAAATATAATTATGCCAAGATCGTGCAAAAGGAAATCTGAAATGGCAAACATTGCCCCATATACAGTTCTTCGAGCCGTTAGGGCAGCCAGAATAGAAAACAGGTCGATTAGAAGTTAGCAAGAGATTTTGGAATCCCATTTTTCTCTCCAACGACATATTGCAGCAGAGCTTTTGAAGATATACGGAATTTCACAGAACCCGACCTTCAGTACTCAGTACAAGAAAACTCGCCAGTTGAGTTCACGTGTGTTTCTGCTGTATGGTATAAATGAAGAGGGAAATAAATCAAAAGTGCTCCGTAGTTTTATTTTTGATAAATGGGTCGCTACATAAAGCAAATGTTCTTATATCTTTCACCATATTTCTCATTAACCCTTTAAAGATGAAGCGTATCTGTTTTATATAAGGACTCAGTGCGTACCGCGCTGTAAACACTCTCCACTTCGGTTATAAAAACCAGTCTCTTAATGTTTTATAAGGCAAAAGTTGCTGTTTGTTCTGAGATCCGTACAAAACACATAAACGCAATGTGGGCACCACGTAGAATTTTTTAATGTTAAAACTGGTGGTACGTAAAGTTACCGCTAGGCTTTCAAAAGTTAATTTTTAAAAATAGGATAAGTGTAATTTCTGCGCGTTTGTTCACTGATGGTGATTAAGAAAACTCAGAGAAATCATTGTAAATGGCATCAGACATCTACTGTGGCTTGTCTGCAAGGGAGGTGAGAAAGTTTTCTTTTGAGTACGCAATGGCGTTAAATATAAGTATCCTCGAAGGTTGGAGGGATACAAACATGGCAGGCACAGAATGGTTTGCGAAGTTCTTGAAAAGGCGTAAGACTGCTTCACTGCACAAACCTGAGGCAACAAGCATCAGTAGAGCTTAACAAGACTGATGTTAATGCTTTTCTTTTATAAATCTGAAAGAAGTGTTTGCTCGTCTGCGGCTTGGTTCGGGCGACATATGGAACATGGACGAAACGGGTATAAAAACGGTGCAGATATATGACAGAGTTACTGCGCGCCGTGGTTGCAAATACATAGAGACACTGATGTCCGCTGAACCTGGAAAATTAACAACTTCAGCCCTGGACGTTTCAGCGGCAGGAAACACAGTGCCGCCATGTTCTATTTCCCCTAGGGTGAAATTTCGTGCCCACTTCTTGAATGGTGTTCCTGCAGAAATTCAAGGTGATGGTAGTCGTCCTGGATGGATACAGGCGGAATTATTTGTGAAGTCTGTGAAACATTTTTTTTCCCCCATGTGAAAACTTAAAGAGAATGACCAGTAGTTCGCCTTTGGAGAGTCATGATTCGCATTTGTCAGATGTTGCACTCGATTGCTGTAAGGAAGACGGTGTGACAGTTTCTCCTTCCCTCATTTTAGTCAGAAGCTGCAGCGCCTTGATAGGAGTGTCTGTTGGTCACTAAACCTATGTCAGTCGTGCATGTGAATCATGGATCACAAACCACGCAGGAAAAACGATGACGATTTACGATTGACCTGGAATTATCAACATGTCTCTCAACTTTACAGCTACTCCTGCAAATATCGAGGCTGGATACGTGGCCAGTGGAATTTTTCCCTACAACAGAGATATCTTTTTTGATGAGGAGTTTCTGTTCTCCTATGTAAGACAGACCAGCTCCAGCCACAGACATTGCAGCATCGAGCTGCAGCAACGGAAACATTAAACATGACGGGTCTGCAGGACCAGACCCTTCAAGAATTCATTCTCCCCAAGCAGGTCCTTCCAAAAGAACACATGCCAAAACAAATCCTTCCTCAAGCACGTCCTTGACCCTGAACTTGTCCGTACTTTTCCTAAAAGCAAACGCTACTAGAAACAAAGGATGTATAGCAATCCTGACTGATACGCCGGCGAAAGCAGCCTTCCTAGATGCGCAGAAATTGAGACAAGTGACAAAAGGAAAAAGAACATCAGGAGGGGAGCAAGAGGCGCCTTTTGATAACCCTGAAAGAGGTTCTAAGAAGAAGAGGAAAATAGTGAGGAAAATTCAGACTGCTCAGACGAAAATGGTGGGGAAACATTTTGTTTGGTGTCCATGGACACATACTGCAATAGTGTAGCGGGGGAAATATGGGTTCAATGCACCCAGTGCAAAATGTGGGCCCATGAAAAATGAAAGTCTGGCGTTTCCTGGGGATATATTTGTCCCAACTGCAAGTCGGACGTATCAGATGAAAATTTCTGCAGTTTTGTGGACACATATATCTGTACCGCTTTTCATTTTCCAATGTAATTTGTAATGTTTGTCCTGAGTTTTGTACGGACTGTAAATCAGTTTCATTATGTTGTCAACAGTTAAATATTTTAGCATCATTCACGCTGCCCTGGAATATTTTTGACAATAATAATAAATCATGCTCTACTATGTGCCTACCTACCCCATCATATGTGCCAACCTACCCCATATATGGGGCAAGTTGGTACACGTGCAGAGGTTAGAAGAAGTTCATTTTTCTTTGATTAGTTGTTGATATAACTTCTTCATTATATTTTCTTGCTTAGTCTAAGAATGACACGTGCCACCAGTGCCATTTTCTTTTTTGTATCATTTGTATGAAAATTGTAAAAAATTAAGAAGTGAAAAGCGTGCCAACTAACCCGGTCTCCCCTACTTTTTTGAAATTCATTATTTTATTTTATTTTATTTTGTAAGCCCTTCTTCCTGTCACAACATCTTACGCACGTTCACTTTCGATCTGTAATGTTCGGCAAATGTCAAGGAATTTATAACACCAATTCGTTTTTATCATAATTTGAAGATAACATTAATGTGGTTCGGTTTTTTTCGTATAAGTTTAACAAATCTGAGATTAATTATGAAGTTGAAGTCAGTTTCCCAAATTACGAACAATTCACACGCTTCGTATGACAACGCAAGCTCTGTAGAGGATGCATGTTGTTTACTAAAAGCAGCTGCAATCTAATCACGGGAACCATTACGGAACAACAAATATCTCCTGCAGCCTCAAGTTTAATCAGTTCCTGCTTGATTTATGCGTAATTTAACTGCCGTAAACACGCCTCAGTCCACACTCCTGTACCTCTTCAACTTATTAATTAAACTGCTGATTTGTCTCGGTTCGGTCTTTCAGTTTACCGCTGCAAATGGAAAACAGGATACACAGTTCCTCTCGCCGTAGCTCTGGTCCTCTCCGAAGTGTTGCTGCCTCGATTTGCTGACGCAGTGTTCTTGTGCTCTGTGTCCTTCGGCTCCTCTTGAATGACGTTAGACCATTTTATAAGGAAACGATATTTACAGGATGTACAGAAAACCAGACCGCATGCTTACATTCAGCTTCTTTTACTAAACATTTGAGACAGTCTGTCATTTAACAGATGTGAAGCCACAACCTACGCCCAGTTGAGTGCGTAACGTCATCTTCCGACCTTCGCCTTTGTTTCCTAGGGGATACCTCAGTTTCACAGTTTCTTGTTGCCATTTTTATGCGTTTATCTTCACTTTTCAAGTTCCATGTTTCATTTCCTTTCCTATAATACGGAGGTCTACCCGAAGGAGCCTTCGAGTTCCGGGGTCACTTGCGTCGGCACCCAAGCAAAGTAACAGCAAGTCTATTTCTGCACGCCTAATGCGAAGAGCAGTGTTATGCAGACGGGCCGTCACACTGCACAGTAGCAAGCAGCGACGAGGTGGTTCAGGAGAAAAATCAAATATGATAACCAGTTACTGCTGTACGAAGTGTCTCTCAGGATTAATCTTTGAGCCTCTCAACAGACAGACTTTCCTGACGCCCTCAGGAATAATCTGTGTGAAAAGAGATAGACGTAATATCGCAATTCAATTAAAACGGGACATATCGCATTTCCGTGACTCCTACATGCCCCAACGCCCGCAGTTTTGGGTCGAAATTAGCGAACAGCAAATCATTTTGACACTAATTGTCTAAACGATTCTTTGCATGTTCAAACTCTCTAGTGGGGTTACAGTACTTTATGGACGAACTGTACGTTTCTGCAGAAATTCAATTTCCTATTCCCTGCCATAAATTTTACACCCATCATTCTAACTTCGTGTTAACTGGCTTCCAACTGCAAATGTTACGGGAAGCACAGTTTCGAAATCCCAAATCATATTCAAACCACGCCGTATAAACACAGACCCATGGCGATCCACCCAACCAACCAACCAACCAACCGACCAACCAACCAACCAACCAACCGACCAACCAACCAACCAACCAACCAACCAACCAACCAACCAACCAACCAACCAACCAACCAGCCAGCCAGCCAGCCAGCCAGCCACCCAACCAACCAACCAACCAACCAACCAACCAACCAACCAACCAGCCAGCCAGCCAGCCAGCCACCCAACCAACCAACCAACCAACCGACCGACCGACCGACCAACCGACCGACCGACCAACCAACCAACCAACCAACCGACCAACCAACCGACAAACCAACCGACCGACCAACCGACCGACCAACCGACCGACCGACCAACCAACCAACCAACCAACCAACCAACCAACCGACCGACCAACCGACCGACCAACCGACCGACCAACCGACCAACCAACCGACCAACCAACCAACCAACCAACCAACCAACCAACCACCCAACCAAACAACCAACCAACCAACCAACCAACCAACCAACCAACCAACCGACCGACCAACCGACCGACCAACCGACCGACCAACCGACCAACCAACCGACCAACCAACCGACCAACCAACCGACCGACCAACCGACCAACCAACCAACCAACCAACCGACCAACCAACCTACCAACCGACCAACCAACCGACCAACCAACCGACCGACCAACCGACCAACCGACCAACCAACCAACCAACCAACCAACCAACCAACCAACCAACACCATGGAACGGAATGCTTCTGGACAAGCTAACAGTTGCTCAGCTCGTCCAGCAACTCCCATTGTATTATGGAATCTGAAGTTCGGTACCGCGTTCACAACAGCCCGCCACTTTCCCTGTCCTCAGCCAGATGAATCCACTTCACGCCCTCCTTCTTCAACGCAAACTTTAATATTATTCTCCCACCAACGCACGTACCTTCTAAGTTGCCTCTTTTCTTCAGGTTTCCCCACCAAAATTCTGCACGTATGTATCTTTTCCACCGTCAATGTAACATGTCCCCTCCCAGCACATCATCGTTGACTTTGTCACATTTAATATTATTTGGTAAGCAGTTAATGTGTCAGTCCTTAAATATTTCTGATCCAGAACTACAATAAACGGCACGCGTCCTTACGCACTTCGAAACGCAACTGTTCCAAGTGTCTGTACAAGTAGAGGTGCTCTGCTTTGTCACGCATTGGGTATTTATTTGAGGGCTTCAGACAGACAGACGGACAGGCAGACCATTCTTTGTCTTATAATGGGCCAGTTCATGGAATTAAGCAAGTATGTTGGTAATGCGTCACTCTAGGTGCTTTCTTCACTCACTCCTCAAATCACGACAAAACGGCCGGTCGATTTGTCGCGTAGCAACAACTGAGTTTGACCTCTGACGCGAACCCGCTCGACAGTTTCTCGTGTGTGTGATTGTTAGCCCGGCTGCCTGATAGCCGTGTTCTGAACCAGGGGCGTCCAATATTTTATGGCACAGGGGCGTACACGTTGTTGTGGGTTGGTTCGCGGACCGCACGTCGAAAGGTGACACAGTACGTGGTACAGCTGACCGCCTAAACTGTTGTGTAATTTTTTCAGTACGGACGTACATTGCCAATATGGCCGCGGGTTGCAGACCCATATTCTGATTGCTAGCCAAAGAGAGTTTATCCTGTGAGGACGAAACGATTTCTGCAGCAGGCAGCCACTACTGACCGTACCTTCCGACAGTGCACAGAGCATCCAGTGACCGCTATTAATTGCAGCGCAAGCGAGCGTTCTTCACGAAGGAAAACGCGATGCCTTATGTGAAAGCCACGTTCTTCCGTCCGTCCGTTCGTCCACTGTCTGTAGCCTCCTATGAAAGACTGACCCCTTTGTGGAATTCTCATGACACTCAGTATAGCAGTTTCTTTACAAAAAGTCGGTCCAACACGACTTTTGTAAAAATCGACTCAGCTTTTGTAGCCGGGCGTTAAAGATTTGGTGCGGGGATGCAGCATGCTCAGGCTGATACACTGCGTAAATAATATTATTAGAAATGAAAAATCACAGGCATTGCGACGATGCGTATCTTTGATTTTATGCTGACATATTTAACCCTTTAAAGACGAAGCATATCTGTTTTATATAAGTATTCAGTGCCTACCGCGCTGTAAACACTCTCCACTTCGGTTATAAAAACCAGTCTCTTAATGTTTTATAAGGCAAAAGTTGCTGTTTGTTCCGAGATCCGTACAAAACACATAAACGCAATGTGGGCACCACGTAGAATTTTTTAATGTTAAACCTGGTGGTACGTAAAGTTATCGCTAGGCTTTAAAATGTTAACTTAGTCACATACCATGTAATTAAATAATTGGTTCTTCGCAACAGGGAAGAAGAAAGCAGCAGCAACAGTAATCATGTCACTATACATATATACATACACACACAGGACTTGGAGACTGTGCAGTGTGAACGTGTGCTTCACGATCCAACCCGGGACTTCTTGTCACAGCACCGCGACCGTCAGCAGGCCTGCATGTCCGAGCTTGGAACTGTGCGAGCGATCGGAAAATAAGGCGACGCGGCGGAAAATTACTGCTCGCTGTTCTTGGCCGCCCCCCGCCCCCCGCCCCCCTTTCGGAACGCAACGTTTTTGTGTGCTTCTCACGGCCACAGTTTTTGTACATCTCACTGCGAACAGATCGATGTAGCCCACACACAACTGTCGGTCGCATTCAGACCCGCACTTCGTGCTTTCCCTTAAATTTGCATTAGCCTCTCCAGAAGGAAGCAAGAAACTCTTGAGGAAGGACACTGATACGCAATTGTGCGTGTACGCACTTAACGAAGGGTAACACAGTGCGCAAACTGCCTCCGAGATGCTGTATACCAAGATGGAACGCACTTTACACTACAAGGAACTGTATACAGTTTAAGTATTCAACTCGCTTCCAGCGTGTCTGCTGTGCACAAAAGTTGCTAATTTAGTTTTATGCAGCGTTGTTTTGGTTAGTTCCCTCATGATGGTCCCTCGGGATCGAAACACGTAGCAACAGTTCATGTGACGTTATAATATAAACACCTGAAGAACAGTACTGTGCGTTTGTTGGTCTGAGTGTTGGGAATTAGTCACCCCAGTGACGCCTTAGCGCCCAGGAGGGCTGCCTGCTTGCCACCCCCCCCCCGGTAGCCCCAAGCTCTGGTTTGCAGGGCGCAGTGAAGAGAAACATCCCCTTCGCTTCCGGGACCCAAAACCCGAATTCCCGGCCTTTCCGACCACAGTACAGTTACTACACTCACTGAGCTACGCCAAATATACACATTTCAGGCACATAACTGTTTGTCCTTAGTGTAAGTGTTAAGCACTAATATGTCTCTGGTACCTCAACTGTACAGCAATATCAGGTGCGGCGCAGACATCGGACTGACTGGAAGTAATGCCCTGAAGCTGCCGACGGAATGCTCTTCCGAATGCTGAAGCTGACATAGGGCATTACACGGCATGATAACGCATGAAAGCGGAGTAAAATCAGTGAAGTTGCATAATCCGTACAGGCAAATGTGCGTAACGCATTACCGTGGTGCGGCGAATGGACTATGTTTTGTGACTGGAAGGCGCCGTCATTAGAACAGCATCACACAAGAACCCTGCACGAAGATAAGGTTCTGTGCAACGTGACGCAGTGATCAAATTGAAATATTTCATCCTGACGATAGGCGCGACAGGCGTCTCCGAAACACTGGTGCTACACCGCATCATATCCGAGGATAACATAACCTGTGTACTCACGTGCATGAGAAATTCCAGTGCCGCATCAGCGCTGGAACAGCATGCAGGCTAAGCAGTGGCGTATCTGCAGCATTAGCACAAACGTCTGTACTCACCAAGGCGCTCGTGGGCTGAATCCTGCGTGCAGAGAGGAGTACACATTGCTGCGTGACGCACTCATGCACACGCTGCACGCACAGAATTCTCAAAACACTGCATGTATTGCGGTTCCACTTTTTCTTAACATGCTTTACACCTCATTAGATAGGTAGAGCGGTCATTCTGGAGAAAGAGAAGTAATTTCTGACAAACTGAACTGCAGACAGATATGGGTGAGGAAAGGTAAAACGCGCCACCACGAACGTATTCCGAGTCCGCAGTCACTGGCCAGCAGGCGAGTGAATGCGATCTATCGAAGTGCGCGGCACACACAGCGGCAGAACAAATGACTGACGCAGAAGCACGACTCACTTCTTAGAATATGTACAAAAAATCGAAGCGTGAGTTGCCTTTCTTTCTACCTCAGTTCATAGTTCGGCGAAATTACATTTTCCGGATTTTTTGTAAAGAATTTCTGCTGGAGTCTGCTGGACAGCTGGAAGTCAGGACTGCATGATTTTCGGTTCTGTACACTGAAGGTCGTGGAGTAAAGTCGGTGCACGTGTCAGCAGCAGTCCTGCAGATGAAGCTGGCACGAAACCTTGCTGTGTTCGTGTCGGTACTTTTCATTACGTGCTAGTACTGTTCACGTGTTTGTGTTTGTATTTGTGCTAGTTGTGTCGAGCGTTTTTTTGTGTTCCTCTGCTGCCCCTGTAAGTGGCCTTTTGGCTGTTGTGTCAACAAATTAGCAATAAAATGAGATTATTATTATTATTATTATTATTATTATTATTATTATTATTATTACTGCGCAATAACAAGCATTATAGAGCCTTTATACAGTATGAAGTACCGAAATTGCAACACGGGAATTTCTCGGCACTGTGTCGTTCTTCCAGAAGACGAACTGTTATCAAAGTATATTGGACAGGCATTTGAAATGCGCACTTTGTAGGCCATAACACAGAACAACTTCGTCTTCTTCTGCGTCTTTTTCTTCTCCTTCTTCTTCTTCTTCTTCTTCTTCTGCTTCTTCTTCTTCTTCTGCGTCTTCTTCTTCTTCTTCTTCTTCTGCGTCTTCTTCTTCGTCTTCTTCTTCTTCTGCGTCTTCTTCTTCTTCTTATTATTATTATTCTCTTCTTCTTCTTCATCCCGTAGGATAGGCAGCAACGCCCGTCCCTTGTTGAAACGTCACTCCCTCCACCTTTTCGCTGAGGGTCCGTGACTTCCTGTTTTGGTTGTGTCTGTATTGTATTGCCTCAGCCGGCAGTCTGTGGTGCTGTCCGTACTCACGTGACACGCAAAACGCCAGCATCAAAATACGATACTTACAGGAACACAACACGCCTTGGTCAAAGTATAACTTCTGTTCGCCATCCGTGTTTCCTCAAACTCCTGTCACAGGATGCGTGCAAGATTTTGGTGTGGAAACCTGACGGACAGAAACCACTTAGCAGTTATAGGCACATATACGAAGATAACATTAAAATGCATCTTAGGGAAATAAAATTGGAGGGCGTGTACTTAAGGTAGCAACACTTGGCGGGCTCTGGTGAACACGGAAATGAAACTCGGGGTTCCATAAAAGCAAAGAATTTCTTGCGTAGAAGAGGAATTGTTAGCTTGTCAAGGAAGACTGCGTTGCATGAAGTCAGTCGCCACTGCGTTATGACCGCAGGGGTTGTACGCACTTGTACAACAGAGACACAGAAAGGATAGATGAATAGACAGAAAGGGTGGAAACATGCGAAAGGAAATAAGTAAGACAGCAAGGAAGGGCATACTGAAAGACAGTCCGAAGGTAACGAACACAGCGTAGAAGAAACGAAGAGAAGACTGCGATAAAACACGGAAAAGAGGAAGCATAAAAGCAGTTAAGAGGCAAGAAAGCGAAGAAGCATAGAAAAAATTAGGAAAGCGGAAGTAAACTGCAGGCGGAAGCCGGGGGATGTATTAGCAGGGCTGAATTTGTTGTTAATGCATCTCATGAACTGCTAATGTCTGTGGAACCAGCCAAGTGCAGATACGTGACAACAGCACTGGGCCGTCCCGCAACGTACGGAGCGTTGCTGGATGAGTGTGGAGTAGCTGTGGAGTGACAACGGCTGGGGCAGCGCCGGAGGAACGTGAGACAGCGTCTGACGCAGCTGTGCTTGGTGCACCATGGCCCTCACGGCAACCCACGAGGCGAACGGCGTCTGTCCGCCATGGCACAGCCTCTTCATTACAAAAGGGTGGAAATTTAATTACCAGACAAGCTACTATCAGCTTTGCAAGAAGGGCTCCGTGAAGTGTCTCGTTTCTTGACGGGGTGGTTCCCGATGCCATGAGCAATTGTTCCGCGCCTGCAGCTGCGTATATTATTGACAAGGAATGGAATCCGGCCGTTGCCACAGAGACGGGGTAAACAGAAGGCGCTCTAGAAAACCGGGATCGATAGTAGACTCAACTCGATATGTCATTCGAACGGGCCGGAAAGATAAGCTTTGCTGACAGTTTATAGTGACCGGTATGAGCACGCCATTTCGCTTCTTGCGCTCACAACAGCAACTTGCTGTCAGTAGTACTAAGTCCGCTAGCGATCCCTCCTTGTTCTTGTAATTTATCTGACGATGCTGCCCGTGTTCTGTGCTACTAGTGTCGATGGTCTGATACTGGACAATGATGAATTCCAAAGGATTTGGGAAGGAAGGGGTTTTGAACTCGTTGAAGTAATATCCCAGAATTTGCCTGGAGGGACTGAGGAAAACCACGAACAACCTCAGTGAGGGTGGGCTGTTCCGCGGCCGACAGTCCTACCTGCTGCTTTCCCTCACTAACCTGGTCAGTGGGTTACGTGCCCGTTACTTGACAGGTGGGCTACTGCTGTGTTCGTTCGTTTCTGTGATTTTTGAAATGGGATTGGCAGAAATGCATTTTCATACATAAAATATATGCGAGTTTCAAAAATCATTAGTGCTGTAATTGTGCCAGAACTTTTCTTCTGTTAAGAAAACTGAAATAAAACCCGCCTGTGTGGAAAAACGGCTAACGTTTGCAGGCTACAGACACAATGAAGGATAAAGTTACACAGGTGAGCAACCAGAATTTTTCCTTGGGGGGGGGGGGGGCCTGGCCC